>LT669794.1:43350413-43663692 GCA_900128785.1 Arabis alpina
GTAACACATTGTGACCGAGTTGTGACGAGCAGCAAGTCTCCGATCTAACTCATTAAACTGTCGTAAGTCGGTCGCAAATGTGTGACGCTTTTGCGACTGTTGGTTAAGAGTCATCCTTTCGTCATAATTTCTTCGCTAGTTTATGATGATTTTGTGACGAATATTGTGCGTCATAAAAGTGTGATGTTTTTGTCTCCCCTTTTGCTTCCATCGCAATTTGGTCACCATTTCGTCACAAAAGCGTCACATTGTTTTGTGACGAAAAAATTAGTCACAATCGAGCGTCACAAATGGCCTATTTTCTTGGAGTGTATCTTACCGCTTTAGAAGATCATGTTGTGCTTAAAAACACCGACAATCTTGTTAATTTGTTTTCATAGTAATTGTCAAGGTCATCTAAAACCTGAGAAAAGTAATAGTTTGAATAATAAATCATAGAGAAATCATGATAGGTATTTTGGGTTGAGTTGTAAAATGCGTTGGTGTAATTTGAACGCTTTTGCACAAAAACTGAACCCAACAGATTATGGTTCAAGTTATTTAGGTTTCGCGCTAAGTTTAAGATGTTTGTAATATGATAATCGAATCTATTTATTTAAATACGTTTTCTAGGTTTTATACATTGCTTTTACTGTGTGCTAAAAAAAATACATTGGTTTGAATCTTTGAGTAAATCGGAAATGACAACAAAAAGTTGAGTTTTGTTAGATTGTTGGTAGTTTAAGTTGTTTGTTTGCTAATTGATAAATACTTATTTATTTCTATAAAATATTAAGGTTTTTTAATTTGTTAGTTACATGAAAACCAAATAATCGAAACCAAAATTATTAAGAGATTAGATTTTTTTTTTTCTTTAAACAAGAGTCAAACTCAAACTAATTGTTGTAAAGTATGGTGTCAAACAAATTTTGTTGTTGCAAGTCTAATCGTTTCATTGAGTTTGTGATACCTCTAACTAGTACGAGCCTCAATTTTGAAATATGTTCCATAGTTACAATTTTGTTCATTTTTCTTGTTTTTGATAAAGCAATTGAAACCATTTCATTTGATGGTGAATCAAAACTCATAGCTTTTTAGAAAATTATTACTAAAGGAGATATGTTGTATACCCTCAAATATTTATATGTATAGCCAAGATGAAATGATTTTCACCCAAACTCAATACCTTTCATTTTTGAGGCAAATTAAAACAACAATTCATCTCACCATAATTTAATTATAAAACCTTAGTCTACTTCAACATGAAACCAACCCATAATAAGAATGACAAGGGTAGTTACATACTAATATCAAAAAGCATCGAATTCTTAATTTACATTGATATATATAAGCAAATAAGTAAATCTGCCCAAATCCACACATCGTACTAACAGCATAAGTAAGCAAACTTAAAAAGAATAAAAATGGACCCTCGAGACTATTAAGTCTCTAATTAGTCGTAAATTAACGATTGACATGTATAATCACAAAGTAGTCACAGAAACAGATCGTCGCGATTTAGTCATTTATTTCCCACTACCACAATTTGTCACACTATCTTTGGTAATTTGCATCTACATAGGGGTTGTCACAACATTGTCGCTAATTTGCTACGATGTAGTGTTGTCACAACATAGTCGCTAATTTGCAACGTCGTAAATGATGTAACAATGTAGTCGCTAATTTGTGATTGATTTGTGACTGCGTAGATTAGCGACGACATATTTACCACTACCAACTTTTGTCACTAAGTACTCGCAAATGAGTCATTTGTGACGATTTTGAGACGAATCAGGAAATCACAAAGTATCTGTTTTCTTGTAGTGGGATTGTTTAAGATATGAGGTTTATCATTTTGCGTTGTTCTCTTCAAGCCATTTTTCACAGGAGCATTGTCATAACCATTTGATGATATAATCATCACAATGGATAAGATAAATAACGATATAAAATTCCATAACCTTTAGAGAACAAACCAAAAATCAATGAAAACAAATGAAAGTTTAAGAAAATAAATGATAGCGGTGTGGAAGAAGATAAGAAGATATCATAATCTTTGAAATTAAAGATGAAGCACTCGTTGGATTATGGAACAAAGAAAATAAAAATCCATAAGTTGAGTTTAAGAATAAAAATCAAACTCATTGACATAATTTAGAAAGATAGAATTAATTTGTTTATGTATATTCTGATTTGAGAGCATTTTGAAATCATCATTTAGTGTCTACAAGTGAGAAGACCTTGTATAGTGTTGAAAAGATATAAGTAATAAAATATAAGTTTTCATAAAATACGGATTTATAAGTAGAAATGTACATAATGATTGACAAAAAAAAATACAAAGTCTAGTAGTGGTTATAGTAAAAATTATGATAAGAAAACGCAACTATGAAAAATAGTTATTAATTGAGATATACGTTCAAGGCCACATTTCATACTATTTGAAGAGAATGCAAAAAAAGAAGGTATGGAAAGACCCCCCCCCCCCGGCTTCACAACTGATCTCATTTATTGAAAAACGAATTCGCAATCGGCTGTCGACGATTCGAAGTACGGAGGATCACCGATACGATGGAGGATTAGGAGTATGGTTTGACTCACGATGATCTGATTTTTAATGTATATATAGAAGTCTTTTATAAATTTTAAATGGCAATGCACTTGTTGTAAAGCATTTTTTTGGTTTTAATAAATTTGAAATTCAATTGAAAAAAAAAACAAAAAATCAACATTAAAAAAAACGAAGTCTCTGATGTTCAATAATCTTGTTTGGTGCCCAAGATTTCAAGATTTTTGGTTCACATGTGCACTATGTTCTCATGGCTTTCACATTCTAGGCTTGTAGATTACATGCTATGTGGATGATTGTGTTGGTAGCTATAGAAGAAATTAATTAAGATCATCTCAGTAGGCATTTTTCTTAGCCTACTGAAGAAATTACACAAGTGTCCAATGAAGATTAGTAAAAGTGAAATCTCAGCACAAAGTAATATCAGAAGGCATGATGAGGAACTTACGTGCGATAGTAGTAATGACCACAATCCTATAATCAATACACTGGTTGGGGTGGTAGGCTATCGAGACTGGGCCGAGAAAGCCCATAGACAAAGACGGAACACGTCATTACAACTGACCATAGAAAATTACGGAACACGTTATTACCAATGCATTCCTCGTTTAGGTTGGAGTTAAACTGGTGTGGTTATCTATAAAAATACGAAACATATTATCTGATGATAACAACTCAATCGTCTCGATTATTTTTGTTTATAAAATCTATATTATCTATCTCTATCGATTTGCCATGGAGATGGTAGAGAATCATAACCTTAATTCTCACGAGCAACTCCGATCCAAATCATGGTCCGAGCTTCCACTTGATCTCTTGAGTTTGGTGTTTGAACGTCTTGGCTTTGCTGATTTTCTACGAGGTAAGTCGGTGTGTTCGTCTTGGAACTCTGCTTCGAGACAATCCGTGCCGAAAAATCAGATCCCTTGGCTGATTCTCTTCCCCGACCATAACAACAACAACAATTGTTGCATGTTGTTTAATCCCGAGGAAAAAGACAAACTATACAAAACACATGATCTAGGTTTGGAGTTTTCAAAAAGTGTTTGCCTAGCAACCTATGGAAGTTGGCTCTTAATGCGAGATCCTCTGTTTAATCTCTATATTTTGAATCTGTTTTCGCACGAGATGATTGATCTACCTCCTGTGCAGTTACTACTTGGTAATAGAAAGTCGTCCGATGGTATTGGTATACGACACCCTGTGTTTTGGATTGACGAGAAAACCAAAGATTATGTTGTTACATGGGGATTTGAAAGAGGTTGTGTGGTTTACTCCAAGAAAGGAGATAACATATGGAAGCAAATCCCCGAAACTTCACATTGTATTGACTTGGTTTACAAGGATCACAAGCTTTATTTCCTAAGCTACTATGGTTGTGTCAAAATCTTTGATTTTTCTAGAGAGATTCCACGAGAAACATTTCAATTTGGTGTTCGTATGTATATATGTGAGCCAGTTCATCTTCTTCTTCCTCGGCTAACTGAATGGTACGTTTCTGCGACAAAACTTGTACTCACAGTAACTGGAGATGTTCTCAAGGTTGAAAAATTGATAAGACCTAGGACTAGAAAATGGTCTTTCCCCATCTACAAGGTTTATTCATCAGTTTTGTACAAGAAACGTCAGGAACTTGACTCTTTGGTCGACGAGGCATTGCTTTTTGATCTAGGCATCACTGTGCTTGTCAATGGTTTGGAGGGAGTGAAGAGAAATTCAATCTATTTCAATAAGAGTCATGAAAATAACCCAAATGAAATCTCTCTCTTCAATCTCGAGACAAAAAAGTAGGAGCAACTACATGCATTTGATTGTTCGTCCATTCAACTCTCTACAGCTCGATTGTTTTTACCAAGTTTCACGCAGACAATTGATTGATCTCAAAGCTATGTTTTGTTCGTTTACTAATGATGATGACTTACTAGTTTTTTTGGAGGTTAAAAGTGATCTTTATTTTATTATATACATTTTGATACGCCTATTTGTAAGTTAACATCATTGCGACAAATGTTAGTGACCATATTTGAGGAAGAAGAAAAAGAGCCATGAGAAAAAATGCCCTTTGTGTATGTGTTTCACCTTCTCGGCGCCAAAGGGTTGCTTATGAAAACAACCATTCTCATATGTGAGGCTCATCGGTCAGGAGTTGAGATAAAAGTTGCAAAGCCTTCCACAACATGTAAATTGTCCTTTTAGAGCACCATAGTTATTTTTTAAGGCTACGACCAACTCATTGTTTCTGAAATCTTTTTTCTATTAAAAAATAAGTCATTTTAGTTAGCCTAATTAATTGTTATAATTTAATTGGTTTAAAATGATGACATGAATTGAAAAATGATGACATGTCTTTGGATTAATTGTGACATGGTTAATCCCCTAAAATCATTAGATAACTAAAACAAAAATACACATGATATATAGTAAAAGCTTTAATGGGGTTTGAATCGGAAAAACGATCTATTTCCATACGAGAAGTATGATATCTAAGTATATACTGCTCAACCTATGAGCTCTCTTTATATATCCATCGACTGAAATGTCAATACCTATATGTAATAATTATTTATGGTTTTGTAAATAATTTGTTAACCGATTGAATTGACATTAAACCGGAGACCCGTTATGACCCAAATTACCCGATTACAACCTAAACCAACACCCAAATCGAAAATTCTAACTTAAGAACCCAGAGAAAATTCCCAAATCAACATCTTTCTCTCAAATCGAAGCTGAAAACACAAGAAAAGGAGAGGGATTTTCATGGCCCTTGATTATATGTTTCAATTTTCTTCAGATTTTCTTGAGCAACTTTTCCAGATTCCTAACATGTATTTCGGCATGCAATTTACCATCATATATATCACAACAATCTGCTCTTTGATCCATCTTTACACCTAATCTATAAAATCGAAACTCATTAACATAACAACAACAACCAATTGGAGATCAAATCGGAGTAATCTTGGCGGAGATCTCAAGCAAAATTGTTGGGTAAGTGATTCAACATAAAGAAGCCAAGACAATTTGGAGAAGTAAAAGAAGGTTATCGGATTGAAAAGGAGAAGACATGTTGGAGAAAGCCTATAAGAAGTAAACAAGGTTATCAAAACAGAATCGACTACTTTTTCTACATTTGACGAGTGATTGTTACTAAAGTAGATCAAGAAACTTGGAGAAATTCATGGTGGAATCAAGAGAGAGAGAGAGAAACATAGAAAGTATGGGAGATATGTTCGGGATTTCTAAGGGTTTCTCTGCTCTTTCTACTCTTCTTTTTTTCTTTTCTTGTGAAAGCGATCAAGTTTGCAACAAAAACGAATCGGATGATCTTCAATAAGCAGTAAGCACAAAGACTAGGGTTTTGTTTTTAAACGGGTCATGTTCTGGTCTGGTCAACATTTGGTTTTTTCGGTTTAGTCTTTGGTTTACACTTAGAACCGATCCTAATCAGATTTATGGATATATACGTATCTCATTTTTAATTAGTGGATATATAGGTATAACACTTTTACTTCATGGATATAGACGGAGATGTCATAGTTTGGGCTGTATATATTTAGATGTCATACTTCTGATGGAAAAATAAATCGTTTTTCCGTTTGAATCAACTGCTACTACTACTAACCTCGAGATTCAGTATATATAGACTTATAACATAAACATACACATAATATATATACTAAATAATGAAATTATGGATCCAGTATATTTTCAATTGATTATACCATACGTGTAAAGTATATCATACTAGAGGAATATAATGATGAGATCGATTGATTTATAATATACTAGGTAAATACCCGGGCTACGCCCCGGGATCTTTTTTCTTTCGGTATTTTTTGTTTATTTTCTTTGATTTAATGATAGATTAACTTATTACGTTATCAAGTTCTTAAGTGATAGTAATTTTTTGTTTTATCATACAAAATCATTAGGAAAAATGGTTAAATGTAACTTTTTAGGAACAATCGTTTGATTTACATATTCAATAGAAGAACACGATTACATATTTCATAAATGTATCTAAGATAAATTATGTGCTCTCCCATTGCCCTCGTTGCGTATGAACCTTAAACAAAAGAACCAGTATGAATCAATGATTCTTTAGTTTTAGTTGAACATTTTTACCTTGTTCGGTGTTCGTGCTCCGACCATACTCCATAATTCTTCATACTTTCCACATTTCCAACCTAATGTCCAACCCGGGGATTGAGTGTTTTTTTTTGTTATGTTTTTTGTGTTTGTCGAACAAAGCAAACAACTTTGTTAAACTTGGTTTACCTTTAGATGAACCAAATCTTGTAGGTAGGACCAACTTTTTTCATGGATTTTAAACTTACAACAAACATAGCCATTATGAGTCCAGCTCAAGACATTCGATTTCATTGTGATGTTGTCTTCTGGTCGAGTGCATCATATTTTTCTGTACGAAAATGATTTAGAAGGAAAAATTATAATCATAACTTTTTTTTCTACTGATCCAATCCAGCTTTGCTTTTCTTTATTGATGATTTCAATCTAAAAACTATTAGTTTGCATAAATAGATCAAACTATCAAGATAAGTAAATGAATATCACTCATAAAAAGTGTCGTTTGCAATTTTTGGTTTTTTTTTATGGTATAAGCAGAATATACTAATCTTCGAAAACTTAAGAATTAAAGCACTAACATGGACATTAAAGTGTTAATAGATAAGTTCTTCGAATTGACAAAATAAGCTAATTAAAGAACAATTCACCAAAAAGAAACAAGGTAAAGAAGTATTTAGCAAGGGAAAAAGGAAGAAAAGTGGAAGGCACCATTCATATCATCTATCCTCTTTATATTTTGTAACTGGTTGATTCGTTTTTTAGTTTTCTGTGATTTTTAGAGCCGTTGCTGCATGTTAAGCTGGTCGTTTCATGTTCTATGATTACTTTTTAAGGAGATCCATTTAGTCTTTCAGTTTTTCTGAGAGAAACAAATTTATTTTGAGCAATTTTTCTCATGTTTTGACTTTATTTCCCATATAAAATATTTATATTTCTCAGGTTCTAACTCTTTAGCTTCTTTGTTTAAATGATGATGAAGCAAAAGTTGTCTAAATTCATGAATTAAAAATGCCAAAAAACGTTAGAGAGACGTTTAGGTAAGGAGCAAAAATTTCTTTCATCTTTTTCATTTTAATTGTTTATCTCGTAATATTATTATTGGTTTCAATAGATCTATGATTTTGCCAAAAGCAATTATTGTTTAACTAATTGAACAAAAATATCTAAGCTTTGATAAAGAAGAGTAGAGGATTCACATATCATGAAATGCCACGGCACATAACACACAATTCAGTGATCCACAATATCACAATCAGTTTAAGAATTTAAGAGTAGATTTATCAATAAATATATAACAATAAGTTTAAGAATAGAAGAAGAGCAATCAGTAGATTCAGTACATGCATAAGTTTTCTTGCCATACGCCATCTCCACAATTGTTCAGGTGTAAAATCAAAAGCTTGAAAAAACAGGAGAACCTAGAAATCTAGATTGTACAGAAGACATGAAAGAGTAATACATACCACTGAGTGAAGATCGATGGAATAAATTGAAGATACCCAGATGCCAAAAACATCACTTTTAATTCGTTGTTGATTAGAGCAGAACCAGAGACCAAGTTTGTTCGAGAACCGATTCGCACTTCTTTTCAAAAAACACGAAGCCAAATCAAAGAAGAAGAAGAACCCTTGCTCCTTTTTGAAACACGACTTCCTCATTGCATCTTTTACTCTATCTTGAGTTTCCGACCGTGGTTAAGATCTTTTCGAATAAGTTACCAAAATCTTCCATTCTCGAATAAGCTTCAATTCTCTTGAAAATCCTGCAAAAACCACTACATGGCATTTATTCAGTTTATATTTACCCTCTTTTGATGACTATAATAAATAAATCACGAAGAACGATCAAGAATTGAGATCAAGTATTGGCTTACATTTTCATTGAATTTCATAAGAATAACAATACTTGAATCACTATAAAAACAAGCAAGCAATAATTCTCATTCACTTCACAATCTCTACCATAGAGAAGTCTGAATTTACACAACATTACTTCACAATCTCAATGCACTCGTACATTTTGTTGCAGAGGTTATCAACCGCAACAGACAAATTGATGACTTGAATCCGTGTATCCATGACTTTCTCATCAGGAAATGTATCAAAAGGCTCCTCTAATAACTGGGAAAGTTTCTCAACATTACCCTCAAGTTGCTGCTGCTGATCCTCAAACAAATTCTTCTTTATCTCTTTATCCTTAGGGGTCATCTCATCTTCGAACAGCTCATCACCAAACATGTAATATGCAAAAGCATACGAATACGAAAGGATCCGTCTTGATCTGAATAACCGGTTAAGTCCATTGGTAACGTCTTTGAGCTTCAACTCCTTCTTTTCTGACTTTGACACTTTCTTAAGCATAGTTTCTCTAAGTTTATCCTCTAGCTTTGACGAATCCGTATGTGCTTTGTATCGGTGATGATAATGTGTATACCTACTTAAATCCCTTTTCGCTCTTTCCATTAGCCTTTCTTTGTCTTCGTACCGACCACAACTGTGTCCCGCAATACTCCTCATAGTGTGATCCCTTCCAGTAGCTCCACCACATAACCAACTGTACAAAACAACGAGGCACTTCACCGTCTGACATATACGCGTCCAAAAACAATAGAAAAGAAACGAAAAAACAAGGCTAGAGTTCTTACCAAAAACACTGCCCACAATTACACCTTACGAGATTGCATCCACCATTCTTTTCCACAGGTTTGAAACATTTGGGACACAGCTTCGTGTGAATTAACTGTCTCAGACTCATCTCGACATTTTTTTCTCCATAGCTCCCACATCAAACAAGAGCAAGGGGAGTGAGCTTGACACAGACAACTGAAACAGAACTGAAGACCACATGAACATTCAACTTCACACAAAAATCTTGATCAAGAGAAGCAACACAAACACAATTACCAAATCAAAATTAACCAAAAACAAAGATACAAAAAACCTGAGTTGTTGATTTTTTGGAAGAAGACGAAACAACAGGGTCATCATCATTAACAATCCCATCGAAAGTTTCTTGATCGGAAGAGTAATAACAATCGTCTTCTTCCTCAGGGCTTAGATACTCATCCATCGTAAGAAAACGATTATGAGTTTCAATGAAATTAAGAATGAAATTCGATGAAATTCTCTAAATTAAGATCAAGGGTTAGAAGATCGATGATTGGAGAGTGTGAAAAAAGCGAAATTGGAAGAGATTACGGCGAGATCACATGGAATTTTCCGATTGGCTTCGAGCGACTGGACTGGGTTAGAGGATGAATAGGAGAGAGAGAGAAGGAAGAGGAATCAAGCAAAGATTCTCTAATCTCTTATTTACGTATTGTTTCACTTCTAAGACGAAGAAGATTCAGCGAGGATTAGAAGGAGAGAGGGAGGTTTCGGGAACATATTTTTTTTATTCATCAATAAAATTGAAGAAAAATGATAAAAAAAAGAAATATCAAGCTGATGTGTTTAACTTTTTTAACATAGTTGTATTAATGAAATGTTTTGATTGGGGAATAAAAATGCTCATGTGTCAGCTTTTAGTAGAAGGAAATAGCTAATGTGGCTTGGAGAGACCACTTGTGTTATTATAGTATTGATTATGCTAATATACCAGAGGAATATGGATCCAAATTGATTACACCTTCCTCTAGGTGATTTTAATATATTAGAAGAATATAATGCAATATTTACACTCTAGAGAACATATTCATATGTGTGGTGTAATCACATAGCGGACTATATATTCAACCCGAATCACCTCTAATCAATGGTGTAAATCACTCGGTAATAGACATGGATCCACTATGTATCCATAAAAGAGATCCACCACCATATAAAATATTCCTTACGTCTAAAAGATTTTGTTAATTAATTAATTAATTTATCATTAAATTCTCACTATATTTCGCAACAATATATATAATATTTTATATCGGTTATGAGATTTACGTGATATCCAAACTAAATAGCATATCCAAAATATATTCTCATATAATATTCTAATAAAATTACGTTTGTTCCACTTTTAATTATCTATATAAATCATGCATCTACCTAATAACTCATAGATCAAACAATTTTACTTTCATTCCATCTACTACCATAATGTCTATCGTAGTTAAACAAACCTCTCTATTTGTGTTTTTTAACAATCTTCTATCCTCTTTGGATAAAAAAGAATTAAAGCCCATATCATTCTCTTGTTGAAATCCTCAGGGAAAGCAAGAATTTCCATTAAGATGGTTTTGGTTGATGAAGAAGTTAGTTATTCAAATCACTATATAATATTTTATTATATTTTCTAAATACCATATTTTTCGATGCCATTTTTAGAATAAAGTTTGATTGAGTTGTTTTATAAGAAACGTATTATAAAGTAAAACATGACATGTAGGATAAACAATTTAGAAACAATGGGGTTCGTTTGATGCGGATGATCTAGATTTTTATTAATGTTAAAGCAAACATGTTTAAAAAAGTTTAAGATTCAATATATATTCTCTACATATTCACTGCATGCAAAACCAATATTTTTACGACCACTTACGCATGTTTATTATGGTGAGTTTTTTTGTTCTTCGATAACTTGATAACGTTTTCTTACTCTTTTTTACAGGGAACAAGGATCCACACAACCATTGAAGATGATATGATTAAAAAGTATCAAAATGTCATAAAAGATCTTAAGCAAGATAACACAATAACAATCAAAGCTTTCCAGCTTAAGGACTACTGTGGCGACTATAAGACCAACCCACTGTTTCACAAGATTCGGGTGATTCGAACATCCGTCATCAAAGTGGTTGATGAATCTATAACATCATTTCCGGAAAAGTACTTCGCCGACTTTCAAGACATTAAATATGGACATCTAAACAAAGATGTCTTGATTGGTAAGGACATCACTACTTATCAAACTACTTCGTATATTAGTTTTTATACTTTACTATAGTTTGACCCTTATAATCTTAATGCAGATGTTATTGGTCAAATACTGAATGTTGGACCTATCAAAAAGATAAAGCCAAAGGGAAAGAATACCACCACCACAAAGGTCGACATCGAGCTACGAGATGCACTGTAAAAAATGTACTTCATATTTCATATGGATTTGATATTCATACATTTTAAACTTGATAGTGATGTCCGTTTGAAATGTACTTTATGGGAAGAATTTGGTAAAAAAGTCGTTGACTACACTGAAAAAAACAACAAAGAAGTTGTTGTATGCATTCTTCGATTTGTTTGCATCAAAGACTACTAAGGTAGAAAAAAATTTATATTCATTTAACACGTATGAATTTATTTCATAATTTTATATATGTTAACACAAAAACTACTTATTATATTTATTTTTCAGGTATCTACATTTCTAACTCATTTAATGCCACTCAAATCGAATTCAATCCAAAAAGTGAGAAAGCGAAGAAGTTCCGATTTATGTATGTAACATAAATTCTAATCAATTTAGTATATATATATATATATATATATATATATATATACATGTGTTAAATCTTTTTTTGGATATTTTTTAAAAATGTTATCCTAACAAGTTACCAAGTGACAATCAGCTTGTTACCCATAACGACAACAGTCAATGGTCGTTTGGTTCGCCCATCGGTTATATGGATGAGTTCTTAGTCAAAAATCCGAAGATGTCTATACAATGAATAATTGAATCAAATGAGGTCCGTAAACTTTTATGTTGAATTTCTATATATTCTACACATTTAACAAACTACTATAATCAATTAATAAAAATATCACTTTCACCAGGCTGGGTTATGCGTTACAATAGCCGCAATTGAATCTATTGATGTTGCCAAGAATTAGTATTATTTCTCTTGTCATTGTAAGAAGAAGGTTCAAGAATATGGCGAGGATTCTAATAATCCTATGCAAAACATCTCTACTGTGACGCCCGTAAACCATTTTGAGAAAAATGGAGGGGCTGTCGATCGACACACTTGTGGTTGTCGATCGACATACCTAGTGGTTGTCGATCGACAGGTGCTCGAATTGGCTGGTTTTCTGGTTCGATTTAAGTCGTTCAATTGGACCGGGCCGGTTTGGGAAAACCCTAGGGCTTAGTATATAAGGGTTTTTGGCCGCATTTGAGCGAACCAAGTCCCAAAATCAGAAACAAAGAGTTTTGAGAGGAGTTTCTCTTGTTCCTGATAGTTTGTGGATTAGGGTTTCGTTCTTGATCGATTTGAAGAGGAATTTCGTGGTGATTGTAGCTGAATCTGTTTCTAGCCTCAGTATCCAACAAATTCTATCCGAAAATCTAAGGTGAGTGCGTGACCATGGCTTCTGGGCCGGTGGATTCGTTAGGGTTGTTTGGTGGTAGGTTAAAACTTGTGAATTGAACTTGTTTGTGTTGAATATGTCTGTGGATTGCGTGTGGATTGTTTGGATTGTGTTTATGCGTGCAGGTTTCGTGTTAACGCAGAGGAGGAATCGATCCGAGAGGATAATGATCGATTTCCCATGAATCTGCGACGACCTGTCGATCGACAGCCCTTAGGTGTGTCGATCGACAGGGTCACACGAGAGCTGTCGATCGACACCTAGAGGTTGTGTCGATCGACAGGTGATCGAGGAGCTGTCGATCGACACCTAGTGGTAGTGTCGATCGACAGGGTCCTGTGGAGCTGTCGATCGACAGGCACCGTGGGTGTGTCGATCGACAGGGTCCTGTGGAGCTGTCGATCGACAGGCACCGTGGGTGTGTCGATCGACAGGTGTGAGCAGGGCTGTCGATCGACACCTAGTGGTAGTGTCGATCGACAGGCTGCCTGATGGGTTGTGGTTGAGCCGTATGTTTGTGTTTGCATGATTGTTTGGTGTATGTTTTCCTGAGCGGATCCATCGCGTCTGTGTGCGCAGACGTAGATGGGAGGACCGTCTCACTGGGTATTTGTGATAATACTCACGCATCTCTTTTTTCCATGTGATGCAGGTAAAGGCAAATTGTGATCGTGGAATCATGGCAACGAAGAGGGAGATGATCTTGGGTCTCGTGTTGTGTTGCTGTGTGATTTTTATTGCTTTACATTCTGTTTTAGAACTTGGTTAAGTTGTTGGTTTGTGGAATTGGTGTTGAACTGGATTAGTTTATTGGAATGAAATGCTTGGTTTATGATTGTTATCCGCTGGTTGTCTGTGCATGTTTGCTTGGTTGTTGAGGATAGCATTTATGGGAATGCTAGTCCGAGACCAAGGGTTTAATGACGGGTTTAGGACGGGTTAGAACTGTTAGGATTGAGATTGGTAAATTTGCAATTCTATGGGTTTGGGGGTTCTAGATCATCTTCCTTCGAGCCTTCAAAGAGATTCCACGGTAAGTGTGTTTTATTGTTATTCTTTAGTGCTTAGCTTGTGTACTGTAGTAGTGCATGGTGTTAGCTAGAGGCACTAGAGAATGTGGCCGTGGGGGCCGGGGTGGCTGTGGAAATCAGGTTTGTGGACGGGAACCAGTGAGTGGGTCGGCTGAGATGCGGCTCAGGGTTCCTTGTTTGAGACTGTGACAAATCTGTAGACGTATCATGAGGGTCTGTGTGTTAGTGCGAGTGCCAGTGGGAGTGCCTGTGTGAGAGCCGGTGTGAGGGCTGTGGGGCCAGGGCTGGTACTCGAGCTGGTGCTGGATTGGCTCGCTGTTCGGGTGCGCCCGCAGGAGGAGTCCAAGAGACGAATTGATCGTCTGATAGATCTGTTGCAGTAGGTGTTATGGCGGGCACTAATGAGTGAGTTGGCCGGGAGTGCGGCTCAGAGTGCTGTGTATGGGGGCTGAGAGTGATCCGTAGACGCTTCAAGACGGCTTGAGCGCCATTTAGACTGCCAGCGTGCAGCCAAGTGTGAGCGCCAGTGTGAGGGCTGGTGGGGATAGTGTGATCCCGGGTTGGCTGCCGGGGGCCGGTGTGGGTCCTCATGAGGTTGGTAGTGCGGGTGCGCTCGCGGGTGGGCTCAGGGTCGAGTTGATCGTCTGGCGGATTGGCTTCAGCAGGGTTGGGAGCGGTTACCGAGTGCGGTGCCAGTTGGGCTCCGGTGATGCCACGAGTGGCAAAGGTGCGGCTGAGGGCTGCTGTTGTTGGTAGGGTTCCGTCTTATCTGCGGATAAGGGAACATGTGCAGAGAATTGGTGTAGGATTCTTTGCGAGTGGTGTGTTACAGCGAGGAGGGTTCAGGCAGTGTTGGCCTGGGCGGACTTTTGGGCATAGTGTGATGCCAAGTTCTTTCCTCGAGAGGCTGCGGATCGTTTAAAAACGAGGTCTTTGGAACTGGATCTGTGAGAGAGATCAGTTCGTGCGTCTTGTTTGGGTTGGTTCATGCTGGTAGGAGCATGGAGGGCGAGGAGGCCCGGGATAAGAGGTTCTTGAGAGGACTTTGATCAGATTGAGGACATGGTGCAGAGTGTCTCAGTATGCTGCGAGAGCATAGTTGTTTGAGAGTGCTGGAGGCGTTGTCGAGACTCGAGGGAGCAGGCTGTGGTGGTTAGCCCAGCTGTTCAGTCTATTAAGTCTCAGTAGCTGGTGATACCTGACATGGCGGCAAGCCTATGAAGGGACATAATAGGAAGTGGAGGATACTTCCGGTTTGAGGCAGAGTGGCCGGGATGTTTCGGGTGTGGAAGCATGGGTCATAGTTGGCGAGTTTGTTAGGTTTCCTAGCACATGGGAGTTGTGTGGAGGCCTTTGTAGTGGGCAGTGGTGAATTCCACAGGCTGTTCGATTCTGGAGCATGATTGCTTCATCTCTTCGGAGTGGCGCTGGTGAGCGGGTTGGACCGGTAATGGTTGTAGGAGAGAAGTCCCTAGTATTCATGGCCGGGCGAGAGGCGTGAAGTTTCTAGTGACTGGTGAGTGGATGACAGCGGACTTGGTGTACAGTCTAGTGGAACTGTATGGTTGGCATCCGGTGTACGGATTGGCTGGGATCAGTACAGAGTTCATCTGGATTGTCACCGGAGTCGTGTTGTGTTTGAGCGTGGTAGAGAAAGTTGGGTTGCCAGGGAGTGAAACCGACTTCTGGGAGTCTCGTGATCTCTTGGGTGCAGGTTGAGGCTATGACTGAGAGGTTGCGAGGCTTACTCGAAGACTGTTTTGCTGGCGGAGTCTGTAGGTGAGGTTGCAGTGAGGGATATTCGGGTTGTCCAGGAGCGTGAGGATGTCTTTCGGTCGCTGCGGGGATTGCCGTCACCGCGGTCGGAATCTCGCACGATTGAGTTAGAGCCTGGGACGACGCCGTTATCTAAGGCACCTTACAGGATGGCTCCAGCAGAGTTAGAAGAATCGGTGCTGTTGATGATGAGGAATTGTGGTAGTTTCCGGTTGTGCTTCGATTATCGAGGGCTTAACCGAGTCATTATGGGGAACAAGTTTCGTCTTCTGAGAATTGATAAGTTGTTGGATCAATTGTGAGGGGCTACTTGGTTCTTCAAGGATGACTTGGCATCCGGTTAACACCAGATTCTATTGATGAGGTGGTTGTCAGGAAAGCGGTTTTCTTGACGAGTCATGAGTAGGGTGGAGTTAGTAAAGGTGCTTGTCGGGTTGACGAGTGCACCAACTGCATTTATGAGGTTGATGAGCGAAGCCTTTCAGTGGTATCTGAATGAGTTCGTGATTAACTTTATTGATGTCACCTTGGTGTATTCGAAGAGTCTGGAGGAACATGAGGTTTATGGGAGGAGAGTTCTGGAGAAGTTGCGGGAGCAGAAGCTGGTTTGATAGGATGAGCAAGTGTAGTTTCTGACAAGTGGGAATGGGTTTTCAGGGTCTTACTGTTTCTGCAGAGGAGTTTCTGTGGATCCAGTTAAGATGCAATCGAGCTGAGATTTTGCCTAGACCGAAGAATGAGACGAAGTGTAGTAGTTCTCGGGTTGGCAGGTTATTTCAGGAGTTGCATCAAAAGGCCTTTTATTCGATACTGATTTTACTTTGGAGTCGCGAACTGATTTCCTCCTATGTATCTTATTTCTGACAGGGCTGCTGAGCAAATGTTTGAAAAATACCAAGTGCCTGCATTGTTTATGGCCAAGAATCCTGTATCTTCCCTCTACCTTGTTCCATCATTTTGTTTTGTTTACCATGGATTCTAATTATTACAATTCCTTTCCTGATGACCTCCTGTCTGCTCTTGATATGCATGGGTTCTCACATCGTTTGCTTCAGGGCGTGTTACTTCTTTGGTTGTTGACTGGTAAGACCTATCAACATTCGACTTTTTGAGCATACAAGAGGATGAGAAAAAGTATCCTCTTTCATATTTTCTACAAATTTTAAAGTTCTCTTACAAGAGCCATATCATTATGTCATGACTTCACATTCTCATGTGGTATGGTTTAATATAGAACAATTTCATCCACGTCATGTTTTTGATCTTCTTTATCGTCTTATGGAACAGTGTTTACCTTCTTGCTCTTTCATCATCAATATTTTCACTAGATTTACATGCAAAACATACAATGTGAAAGAATAATTAGAATAGGCTTTTCATATGCATTAAACAGAAGTTTGGGCTGTTGTGCTTTCTTAGCTTGATATACAGATTCCTGAAGTGTTTTATTTGTGTCCTATACGTCGTGAAAGGCTACCTTCTTCTCGGTTGATGTGATTCATCTGAGAAGCACTAATCGTATACAAACTTTATTCCCTTTCAGTGGAAATTAGTGGCAATCCCTGTACGCCTTTACAAATCCCTGCCAGAGGTTTGTCTCCAAAAATACATTATTGTACTAACAACTATACTCTACCAGTTCGGCAGAAGAATGCTCGCGCGATGAGAAAAGCAATCATACTATCAAAACGTGTCACACGACATAACACAGGTACTTACAACAGAATATTAGATGGAATAAAATACCATTGGCTCACTCATACTTTTGAAACAGATGTACCTGCCACACAGATGCTGCCAAATACCCAGAAGCAAAGAAAGCTAACAACAGGTACCAAACATATATTCCTCATTTAACAATACAACATAAATACTAAATATATAAAACACTCATCTACAGACCTGCAACTGATCAATAACACACTGAGAAACAGAACGACACGGCTCTATCTTTTCAACTAAATTATCTTAGCTAAACAATAAACTCAGTATATATAATTACATGTTCTGACTTATCTTGCAGCTTCGACTTCAAAAACAAAATCAAATCAACTTCTCCAATGCACATTCTGCACTGCCTTAGTTTGGCCTGCCGAAAGCACCGGAAGAGATCGGAGTACCGGAGCTCTCACTTTCGCAATATGTTGCAACCACGGCCAGATAAAACTCCCTCCGGTCAAACAACCACCACCTTTTCTTGAAGAACTATTATGTTGCTCATGGTTCAGAGACCTCATTCGTGTCTATAACTCAGCTTTGTCATTCACATCACTCGGTGCAAAGTTAGACAAAAGCGGCGTATATGGAGCACGACCTTTCACGTTCAGAATATAAAGCCAAACCTACCAGTGCATAGGCTCCCTTCTGCCTTGCCCGGAAAACTGCCAAAATCCCTGCAACTATACATTTTTGACACAAAAAATGAAGCCACCAACCGTATCAAAATAATGGCAGAAGATGGAGGAGAAGGGAAACTTAAGGAAGAAACAGAGGTCTAATTCAAATGTTGGCAATTGAATCTACCGACTGATGGTGTAGGCCGGAGAATATTCTATGCATAATTTATTTACAACATCTCAAAGAAAATTACAAATCCAACGACGTAGCATACAATCACAAGTGTCACCATGAATACATTGTAGAATGGATCTAAATCAAGAAAACTTGCCCCATATGTACGAAACTATGTTTTTAATTGTATCTTCAAATGTAGTTAATACATGATGGTGTCTTTTTTTTTATCTCGGTAAATATAATATTATCGTTTCACTTACCAACAATTTCTTTATCGTCCAATACCAAAACAATAATATAACCAAATCACAAAACAATATTGACAAATTCATTACAAAACCCGCCCGTAGGGCGGAGAAGGCCCTAGTTTACTATATGAAAGGGCTAGTGTTCTGTCAATAAGATGCCACATCAGCTCCTAAGAATGTACCAACGAAACTCCTTAGCACTTGCCACATGTACAAACACATTGACGCTTCTTATTCTTCGTCGGTTTTTCATCGCCCTTCTCCCTCTTCGCTTTCCCTGTGCTTTTATTGTCGCCTTGTTGGTTCAACACCACGATCCTCTCTCATCAGATATATTGATGTGATCAAAACGCACGATGTGTTTTCCATCTTTCAGATGAGGAACTCTCGAGAAAACAGATCTATGCATGAATGAAAATCAAAACAACTTGTGAGTTGTGACTCATCTACTCCTCCACGAATCAAGATCTTTGTACTTCACCTTCGAGTTTCTCTTTCGTAATCAAATAACCAAGTTAATCAGACATGATTAGGTAAATGAGAGTTTAGGATTTATGCACGATGTGTTTTCCATCTTTGTTTTCGATTGTTACCGATTTTCAATTTTCGATGATTAGGGTTTCAGTTCGGTGGAATCAAATGGTGGTGGAGTGTGATGTCTAGCTTCTGTTGTCACTGCTCCCTTCTTCTTCAGTGTTGTCGAGATTAAGTCTTCTCACTCAGCTTCACCACTTCCAAAATATACTCAATGGTACTTGATGAGTTTCGATAATTGGCTTCAGATATTTCTTTCTGATTTTTTTATAACCAAACACTCTGGTTCTTAATTTTTTATATTTTTGTGGCTTCAAATCTTCATTTGTTTCGGTTCAAAGAGAATACAATCATTCTCAAGTGTCATGCTTTCTGCAGGACAAAAAGGAGATGGGGTATTATTATATGGGCCACGACTAAAATTACAGTTTCTGATGCAAAGTGTGATTTTACAGGTTCAATGCTTCCTTCTGATCTTTTACATGGATGAGGTGCTGTATTGGGAAGGATACAATACTCAATTGATAAACTCAGGTCTTACCATGATTCAGTCATCTATATTTCCTTCTCTAATTTTGTACGTATGCCAGTTTTGTCCAGGAATTGGACAAGGACAGAAGGATGAGGAAGCTAGAAATTCTCATCATTGAAATAAACATTTTTCCAAAGAGAAACAATCTATGGTGAGTTTTGACAGAGGCCTTTGTTTAGGTAGACTACAATCAAGTATATTTCGGTTTTCACTTTTTCTCATCACTGATTTACTCTTCATTGTTCATTTAGTGGGTGTTCATATTTTATTTAGTTTCATTGAATACACCGAAATGTTTTTAAAAAGTTTAATTTTGTTTGTACGTCTTGATTTATTTTCATGATCTTGATCACAATGTCTCTTTTCCAGTCTACTATATATTTTATATAGTAGATGTGTAAATGAAGTATCATCTTGTTTGATTTCAATCATTTATTTTTTAATTATGTCTATTGCATGTAGGACCTGTTTTTGCATCTTTGTTGCTCTCGGTGATCCCAAATTCTGAATATAAAGAGAGAAATTAGCTAACGGTTTGAAATTGAGTCACCTCTTTAGCTTATGTCAATTTTTTTGTTTTTCCTTTTCTCCTGCAATGAATTTTATTGGATTCTCTTCGATCATATGGCCAAAGAAAGCGAAGACGAGCAACGAGGCAAGTAGCAGCTATGGCATCGTCGGAGAGAGTACAACCGCTTCATGTGGACGCAATTGATCCACTTGCGGTCACGGTTAATCCCCTACTCGCCTCGACGTTAAATTATGTTTTCGTGAATATTCCAGTTTCTCTTCGCCAGAGTTGGTAGTTAAATTGATCTGAAACTTCAGTTCATGTGAATTTTAAATCTACGTATTCTAATTTGAGTTTCATTGATACGTACGATGATTATTTATTTGACTGATAAAGATGTCAGATTCATATGTTTCAACTACAGATTTGTGGTTTCTTTATGTACTATCTTTTGCCGTGATCTTCTAAGATCAGAAATGTCCATGATATTTTTTGTAATAACTATGTGATCGTGTCTCATTTCCAATCCAGGTTTATGGACAGAGAGTCTCATGTTAATGACTACCAAGGTTTGTTGCATCCATGATCCATCTAATGTACTGATGATTTAGTTTCTGAAGCTTTTTCTTTGATTAAGTGTTCTTTCTTCATCATTTTGATTTCTTAGTGGAGCTACGTGTGTCTTTACTTTTCTAATTGAATAGCTTTTTTTATCGTGAAGACTATCTGGCTGCTTCATTTACAAAGCTGAGATGGATAAAACATGTTATCCATCTTATACGAGCCGCTTGAAATCAAGTGATTTATTTCCATCTAAGGAACAAGATCGAGTGCGAAAAAGACTTGAAAGGTATATTTATTATAGATGCACCATTCTATCTTTTTCTTTCTTGCAGACCAATAGAGGAAAGCTTTACTAAGATAATTTTCTTTCAATTATATTCACAAAACCTTTCCTTTTGCCATTAGAACGTCTTGTTAAAATTGTCCACTTTTCAGTCTCGACCAATTTGTTACTATAACTTATATTAATTCAATTAACGTCTCGAAATGGGTCTTTTCTAATTTTATATGTGGTTTTTTGTGTACGAAGGTTCTTGGATGGCGAACCACGCCGAGAGAGCAGAAGATCCATACGGATTTCCCCGGTAAAGTTTTAGACGATAAGAAATGCGTTCAGTTTCAAGAACATTAAGTTTCAGTTGTTGATCTTAACATTATCTCTGACAAGGTTTGCAGTAGGTAAAATTTCCTTGGTATGGTAAATCTTATGCAACCAATGGATATGGATATGGATATGGGTATTTATCTATCATTTTTCTTATGGCAAGGAGCGGATGAGCTCACCAGTCGTATTCAAGTGTATGACCTCTTTGCTTAATCTCAGTTTCTATGAGAAATAGGACAAATAAATTCTGGTCTCCCGGGTTATTGGTTTTGTGTATTTTAATGGATTTTAAAATCCATTTGGATTTTAGAAATGTGAGATGAATTTAAAATCCATAATATAGATTAACGTGGATTTCAAAATCAAATAAAATGGATTTACAAATAAATTAAATGGATTTCATTGACAATCAAATAAAGTAATATCAACATTTCACTCATTATTTTCATGTGATATATGTCTTTCTCGTTCTTCAAGAATTTATTGTTCTCCCGTATTTGTTGAATCCATGTTTGAGTATATTATTAACAAATACTACTTAACCCATAAAAAACGAACACTAACACATAAACCTTTGTATCTTTATATATATTATTTACGATGATTAGTATATGATTTCGCAATAATATTCAGTAAAATCCTTATTGTGAAGAATCACGGAGAAATTGATCACGTGAATAGTAAAATAAATGAACAAGCCTATAAAAAGAAAGAATCAACAACTATTAGCAAGAAAAACATACATAAGATGATGAAGAAGAGACGAAAAGTACATACGTGACACAATTTTTCTATTATTTTGTTTGATGGTGTTTTATTTATTGGTTTGATTATTTTAGTTGATTTGTAGATTTATAAGTCTGTGTTATTTGATTTGTAAATCTTATAAGATTATTTAGAAATATTTGTAAATCCGAAGGTTTTCCCCCGGATTTGATCCTTTGTATTTTTGACATGAAATCCTTTCAAATCCATTAAAATCCTAAGTGAAATCGAATCCATAAGCAAATCCGTATGATTGAATAACACGTGATTTTAATTAAGATTTATAAATCATAGAACCAATAACACTAGATTTTAATATGGATTTTAAAATCATAGAACCAATAACACTAGATTTTGTTTGGATTTATTAAAATCCATAAACCAATAGCTCCCTCTAAGTTATCATCTAAGTTTTTCACTTTTCCTAAGTTAATGTTTGCTTTCTGCCCCATCAAGAAACTTTCCTAATCAGAAATTTTCGATACATATTGATTACAAATTTCATTTTGTGGTTCCATTGACTTCGTTTCGACCTCTCATCCCATTGCCCACAATAAAAGTTTTAGAAAAATCAGTGTTCTTGTACTCACAAAAAGGCAATGTTTTTAAAACCGGACCGGCGACCGAACCGGACAAGCTTTTGGGTCATGGGTCAATGTGGTTCGACCGGGTTGAACCGGGTCGAACTGGGTTTAATAGTTTAAAAAAAAATAGTAATATAAATAGTTTTTTATAACTATAATACTCAAATATATAATAATATCTTTAAATAAACATATTTGTAAAAATTAGTCATGAAGAAAATCATTTGAATTACAAAAAAATTATTCATAAACAAAAATTAGTGACAAATAATTAAGTTTATATGTAAAAAAAAAATTAAAAACATTAAATCATAACAAAAATTAACTAAATTTAAAACTAGTATTTGTTTTTATAAATTTTTAATTATAAAACAGTTAAATATGAAAAATATTAAAAAAAACAAAATTCAAAAAAAAAAAAAAAACTCAAACCCGGGTCAACCCAACCCGAGTAGCTGGCCGGTTCATGGTTGAACCCGGTCCGACCCCCGGTCCGGTCCGGTTTTCAAAACATTGCAAAAAGGTGATCTGCTCTTAAGAAACATCTAATCGTCATATTATATTTTAAAACTAAATTTAACTTTTATTTTAAATAAATATGACAAAAATATGTAATTTTAACGCATGTTGTGTTTTATGCAAAATGACACTCAAGCAAGTATAATAAAACACAGAAAATATATATTTGATTTGTTAAATATTTTTAACACAAATGTTTTACTTAAACCCGCGCGTATGCGAGGGTACTCACCTAGTATTCAAATAAAAGTACGTTAACCTTTTCATCAACAAACAGAAAGTCGATTCCTAGAAGGTCATTACTTTTTTTTTATAATTCTCATGTTTTGATAAGAGTTACTGTGACGCCCGTGAACCATTTTTAGTAAAATGGAGGGGCTGTCGATCGACACACATGGTGTCTGTCGATCGACAGGGCTCTTAAGGGCTGTCGATCGACACACCTAGTGTCTGTCGATCGACAGGTGCTCGAATTGGTTGGTTTTCTGGTTCGATTTAAGTCGTTCAATTGGACCGGGCCGGTTTGGGTAAACCCTAGGGCTTCGTATTTAAGAGTTTTTGGCCGCATTTGAGCGAACCAAAGTCCCAAAAATCAAAAACAGAGAGTTTGAGAGGAGTTTCTCTTGTTCCTGATAGTTTGTGATTAGGGTTTCGTTCTTGATCGATTTGAGGTGGAATTTCGTGGTGGTTGTTGCTGAATTCGTGTCTAGCCTCAATTCTACCAGAATCTAACCGAAAATCTAAGGTGAGTGCGTGACCATGGCTTCTGGGCCGGTGGATTCGTTAGGGTTGTATGGTGGTAGGTTAAAACTGGTTGATTGTGATGATTGATGTTGTTTCTGTGTGTTCTGTGGTGTATGGATTGTTGGATTGTGTTTGTTGTGCAGGTTTCGTGTTATCGCAGAGGAGGAATCGATCCGAGAGGATAATTGATCGATCTCCTATGAATCTGCGACGACCTGTCGATCGACAGCCCTAGGGTGTGTCGATCGACAGGGTCACACGAGGCTGTCGATCGACACCTAGAGGTTGTGTCGATCGACAGGTAATTGAGGAGCTGTCGATCGACACCTAGAGGTTGTGTCGATCGACAGGGTCCAGTTGAGCTGTCGATCGACAGGCACCGTGGGTGTGTCGATCGACAGGTGTGAACAGGGCTGTCGATCGACACCTAGTGGTAGTGTCGATCGACAGGCTGCCTGTTGGTGCTGTGGTTGAGCCGTGTTGTTGTGTTTGTTTTGTGTATTGTTTGATGCGTGTTTGCCTGAGCGGATCCATCGCGTCTGTGTGCGCAGTCGTAGATGGGAGGACCGTCTCACTGGGTATTTGTGATAATACTCACGCATCTCTTTTAACCATGTGGTGCAGGTAAAGGCAAATTGTGATCGTGGAATCATGGCAACGAAGGGGGAGATGATCTAGGGTCTCGGTTTTCATGCTGTGTGGTTTATTGTATTTCTTTTATTGTTTTAGAACCTGGTTAGGTTGCTGGATTGATTGGAATTTGTTGTTGAACTGGTTAGTAATTTAATGGAATTTGCATGTTTGGTTTTAGTGTGTTATCCGCTGGTTGCTTGTTTGTGTGGCTTGGTTGTGGAGGACAAGCATTTATGGGAATGCTAGTCTGAGACTAAGAGCTTATTGTTTAAAAAAAAAAAAAAACGGGTCGGGTCGTTTCAGTTTGGTATCAGAGCCCTTACGGTTTTAGGACGGGCTAGAACTGCTAGGATTGAATTTGGTAAAATTACAATTCTGTGAGTTTGGGGGTTCTAGATCATCTTCCTTCGAGCCTTCAAAGAGATTCCACGGTAAGTGTTGATTGTTGTGTTTTGAGTCTTTCTAGTGCTTAGTTAGGCTGCTTGTGAATGCAGTGAGATGGCTAGAGCTACTAGAGGACGTGGTCGTGGGGGCCGAGGCCGGGGTCGCGGACTCGTGGAGGAGCCAGTGGTTAGTGAGGTTCAGAGTTCCGCGCGTGGGCCTGCGGCAGGTCAGCAGTCGGTGCATGATGGGCAGACTGCCAGTGTGACTGCCAGTGTGGGGGCCAGTGTGGGTCCTGTAGGGGCTGGTTTGGGTCCTGTTGAGGCTGGTGGTGCTGGTGGTGCTGTTCCAGCTGTGGGTGCGGTTGCGGCCGCGGGTGTAGCCCAAGCTAGAGATGACCGTCTGGCTGATCTGCTGAGTCAGTTGTTGGAGCGGTTACCGGGTGCGGTACCAGTGCAGGCTCCAGAGTTGCCACGAGTGGCAGAGGTGCAGCCGAGGGCTGCGGTTGCTGAGGAGGTTCCGTCATATATCCGTATGATGGAGCAGATGCAGAGGATCGGTACGGGTTCTTTTGCGGGTAGTGTGAAGCCTGAGGAGGCTGACGAGTGGCGGATGAGGGTGGAGCGGAACTTTCGCTCGATTAGGTGTCCCGAGGGATACAAGGTTGATTTGGCGGTCCATTATTTGGACGGTGATGCACATCTCTGGTGGAGGAGTGTAGCGGCTAGGTGGGCCGGGACTGCGATGGCGTGGTCAGATTTTGTGACGGAGTTCAACTCCAAGTTCTTTCCTCAGGAGGCGTTGGATCGTTTAGAGGCGAGGTTCTTGGACTTGACCCAGGGCACGAGGTCGGTGCGAGAGTATGACGTGTAGTTTAATAGACTCTTGGGTTATGCTGGTAGGAGCTTTGAGGATGGGCAGGCTCAGGTTCGGAGGTTCTTGCGAGGACTTCGACCAGATTTGCGGACTCGGTGCAGAGGCATCAGGTTCGCGAGCAGAGTGGAGTTGGTAGAGGTGGCTGCACAGATCGAGGAGGATCTGAGGGAGCAGGCTGCGATCGTGGTTCCAGCTGTTCAGCCTCGGAGGCCTCAGCAGCAGCAGGTGCAGCAGACAGGTCCTGGCAAAGGCGGCAAGCCTGCGCAGGGACAAAAGAGGAAGTGGGAAGGTACTTCGGGATCGGGCCAAAGTGGCCGAGGCTGTTACATTTGTGGGAGTCTAGACCACCAGAGGGCGAGTTGCCCGAAGCGGAGTGAGGTTCGAGGAGTTCGGACGTGCTATCAGTGTGGGGAGTCGGGGCACATCAGACCGAACTGTCCGAAGTTGCAGCCGATGGCAATGGCAGTGGTCCAGCCAGTAGCTCAGTATGGGCCGGTGCAGCCTTTGGATCAGATCGCGGCGATGGAGCGTCCGCCGGCTATTGCAGCGCCGGGAGAGCCGAGCTCTAGGCCGATCACAGGTAACTTTCTAATTCAGACTTTGTAAATTCAGTAGTGTAGAATGCTTAGTGCTTGTGTTAGATCGTTTGCCTGTGATAGAAAGTTAGGTTGCTTAGCACTTGGGAATTGTGTAGGGACCTTGTTTGTGGGTGGGTGCGAATCCCACGTATTGTTTGATTCTGGAGCATCGAATTGCTTCATTACTCCGGATCATGCCGAGAGAAGTGGTATCCGGAGTGACGCGGGTGAGCGGACTGGACCGGTTATGGTTGCTGGAGGTGAATTTCTAGCTACGCATGGCCGGGCGAAGGAGGTTGATATTCTGGTAGCGGGAGAGTTGATGCCAGCTGACTTAGTGATTAGTCCGGTGGAACTGTACGATGTTATCCTTGGTATGGATTGGTTGAATCGGTACAGAGTCCATCTGGATTGTCATCGGGGTCGAGTGGTATTTGAACGTGAAGGTGGCAGGTTGGTTTATCAAGGAGTGAGACCGACTTCAGGTAGTCTTGTGATCTCCCTTGTTCAAGCTGAGGCGATGATTGAGAGGGGTTGCGAGGCTTACTTGGCCACGATTGTAATGCCGGAAGCTGTTGGTGGGGTTGCTGTGAGAGATATTCGGGTCGCTCGGGATTTTGATGATGTCTTTCAGTCGTTGCAGGGATTACCGCCATCTCGGTCGGATCCTTTCACGATTGAGTTAGAACCCGGAACGACGCCGTTGTCTAAGGCGCCTTACCGAATGGCTCCAGCAGAGTTAGCGGAATTGAAGAAGCAGTTGGAGGACTTATTGGAGAAGGGATTTATTCGACCAAGTACTTCACCGTGGGGAGCACCGGTGTTGTTTGTGAAGAAGAAAGATGGTAGTTTCCGGTTGTGCATCGATTATCGAGGTCTTAACCGAGTCACTGTGAAAAACAAGTATCCTCTTCCGAGAATTGATGAGTTGTTAGATCAGTTGAGAGGGGCTACTTGGTTTTCTAAGATTGACTTGGCATCCGGTTACCACCAGATTCCGATCGACGAAGCAGATGTTCGGAAGACGGCTTTCAGGACTCGGTATGGGCATTTTGAGTTTGTAGTAATGCCATTCGGGTTAACGAATGCACCTGCGGCGTTTATGAGGTTGATGAACGGAGTTTTCCAGGAGTATCTGGATGAGTTTGTAATCATTTTCATCGACGATATTCTGGTCTATTCGAAGAGTCTGGAGGAACATGAGGTTCATTTGAGGAGAGTTCTGGAGAAGTTGCGGGAACAGAAGCTGTTTGCGAAGTTGAGTAAATGCAGTTTCTGGCAGAGAGAGATGGGATTTTTAGGTCACATCGTTTCTGCAGAAGGGGTTTCTGTGGATCCGGCAAAGATTGAGTCTATCCGAGATTGGCCTAGGCCGAGGAATGCAACTGAGATCAGGAGTTTTCTTGGGTTGGCAGGCTATTATCGGAGATTCGTCAAAGGTTTTGCGAGTATGGCTCAGTCTATGACGAAGCTGACGGGAAAGGATGTTCCTTTTGTGTGGTCGGCTGAGTGTGAGTTGAGTTTCGCGAAGCTGAAGATGATGTTGACTAGTACACCAGTACTGGCGTTACCTGAACCGGGTGAGCCTTATGTGGTGTACACAGATGCTTCGGGAGTTGGTTTGGGTTGTGTGTTGATGCAGTAGGGTAAGGTGATTGCTTATGCTTCAAGGCAGTTGAGGAAGCACGAGGGCAATTATCCTGTTCATGACTTAGAGCTGGCTGCAGTGATCTTCGCGTTGAAAATCTGGAGGTCTTACTTGTATGGTGGCAGAGTTCAGGTGTTCACTGATCATCATAATCTGAAGTACATTTTTACTCAGCAGAATTTAAATGTACGACAGAGGCGATGGTCAGAATTGTTGGCTGATTACGACTTGGACATTGTTTACCATCCGGGTAAGGCTAACACTGTAGCAGATGCTCTTAGTCGGAGAAGGTATGATTCATCTCAGGAGCGGGATGTGGAGAATCTGGTGAGTGTGCTTAATACTTTGAGGTTATGTGTTACTTCAGAGGAACCGTTAGGGTTAGCGGCGGCAGATCAGGCGGATCTATTGAGCAGGATCCGAGTAGCTCAG
The DNA here is from genome assembly GCA_900128785.1 of Arabis alpina. NCBI lineage: Eukaryota > Viridiplantae > Streptophyta > Magnoliopsida > Brassicales > Brassicaceae > Arabis > Arabis alpina. The sequence continues at coordinate 43,378,827 of LT669794.1, forward strand.
GAGCAGGATCCGGTGTTGTTAGATCTCTCCAAGGCTACTGGTTCCGAATATCAGGTTTCTGCTAACGGGACTATCTTAGTGCATGGACGAGTCTGTGTTCCTAAGGATGAGGACTTGAGGCAGGAAATTCTGAGAGAAGCTCATGCGAGTAAGTTTTCGATTCATCCGGGAGCGACTAAGATGTATAGAGATCTGAAGAGGTACTATCATTGGGTCGGGATGAAGAGAGATGTGGCAGATTGGGTTGCAGCTTGCAATGTGTGTCAGTTGGTGAAGGCTGAGCACCAAGTTCCTAGTGGCTTATTGCAGAGTCTACCCATTCCAGAGTGGAAGTGGGACATGATCACTATGGATTTCGTGGTAGGGTTGCCGGTTTCTCGGACCTATGACGCGATTTGGGTGATTGTGGATCGTCTGACTAAGTCAGCACATTTTCTGGCCATTAAGAAGACAGACGGAGCGGAGGTCTTGGCTAAGAAGTATGTGAAGGAAATTGTGAGGTTGCATGGAGTGCCAGCGAGTATTGTGTCGGATCGAGATCCGAGGTTTGCTTCAGTGTTTTGGAGAGCTTTTCAGGCTGAGATGGGCACTAAGGTGCACATGAGTACAACTAATCATCCGCAGACGGATGGGCAGTCCAAAAGGACGATTCAGACACTGGAAGATCTGTTGAGGATGTGCGTGCTAGATTGGGGTGGTCATTGGGCGGATCACTTGAGTTTGGTGGAGTTCGCATATAACAACAGTTTTCAGACGAGTATCGGAATGGCTCCTTTTGAGGCGTTGTATGGGAGGCCATGTCGTACTCCGCTATGTTTTACCCAAGTGGGGGAGAGAAGCATCTTTGGGGCTGATTTTGTTCAGGAGACGACGGAGAAGATCCGTGTTGTGAAGCTGAACATGAAAGAGGCTCAGGATCGGCAGAAGAGTTATGCCGATAGGAGAAGGAAAGAGTTGGAGTTTGCAGTCGGAGATCGAGTGTATCTCAAGATGGCGATGATGCGGGGTCTGAACAGGTCCATATCCGAGGATAAGCTGAGTACGAGGTACATGGGTCCGTTCCGGGTTGTGGAACGAGTGGGACCAGTTGCTTATCGATTGGAGCTGCCTCCGATTATGGAGAAATTCCATGATGTGTTTCATGTTTCGAAACTCAGGAGATGTTTGCATGCTTCTGAGGAGGTAGCAGTGACGATTCCTGCGGATCTTCAGCCAAATCTGACTGTTGGGATGAGGCCGGTTAGGATTCTTGAGAGAAGTATCAAGGTTCTGCGCCGGAAGAGAGTGCCGTTGTTGAGAGTCTTGTGGGACTGTGACGGTATTCAGGAGGAGACTTGGGAACCAGAGGCAAAGATGAAAACGAAGTTCAAGAAGTGGTTCGAGAAGCAAGCAGAAGAGTGAATTCGTTTTTCTTTGTGGTTTCCAGTTTCAGTTTTTGTGTTATGATCACCGTGTGTGGTGAGGTTTTTTGGTTGTGGATTTTTGTATTTTCATTAAGTTGTAATGATTATGACATTTTTCCAGTGAATAAGAAAGTGTTTTTCTTATGTGTTTGACTTTGAGAGTCATGTGTTTGTGGTTAGAAAACCCCGAAATGGAAGTTTTATTGCGGATAGAACTTGCCAGTTTCGGTGGGGACTCTAACGGTTTGTGTGAGTGTGTGTGAGAGAGTGTCGGAATAGAAGTTTTACGGTGGTTAGAACTGTCTAGTTCCGGAGAGACTCTGCAGGGACAACCGGGGTGAGGGATGGTCCGGGTGATCTGTGATGATCACGATTGTGATGGTATTCCGGGAGGGGAATATCATGTGAGACCTTAGGAGGTAGTTCCGGTCAGAGGTGCATTATAGACGTTAGGAATTGATTGCTTAGCTCAGAGTTGGACCTCGGTCTTTCTTGGAGATTCGTCTCCGGCAGATCTTGAGAGATGCGTCTCTCCGGGGGACAGTGGGTTCCCTGCATACCGATCGATCGTCAGGACTGCGCGGACTGAGATCGTGAGGGTATGGGGATGGTTTTGGAGGTTGCGACCTCTGGCAGATCTCTGCATACCGAGAGCTTGATAGACTGTGTGTCTTGATGGATTGAGGTGTGTGGAGATGGTTGAGTATCGAACACCGTCAGGACTGCGCGGACTGAGGTGGGTTGATACTAGACACCTAGAGCTGAGGGGTGACGATCCCGAAGCTAGATGGTGGTTATGAGCTATGGGCAATCAATGTCTGAGACGGGTCTATATGCATAGGACGGATGTGAGCCTCGGAAAGGTCTGGGAGATGTAGTCTCCGGTGTTGCTGGCGGGTTAGGCCAGGGTAGTTTGGTGGTTAGTGTTAGAGGATTCGAGGACGAATCCAGTTTTAGTGGGGGAGAATTGTGACGCCCGTGAACCATTTTTAGTAAAATGGAGGGGCTGTCGATCGACACACATGGTGTCTGTCGATCGACAAGGCTCTTAAGGGCTGTCGATCGACACACCTAGTGTCTGTCGATCGACAGGTGCTCGAATTGGTTGGTTTTCTGGTTCGATTTAAGTCGTTCAATTGGACCGGGCCGGTTTGGGTAAACCCTAGGGCTTCGTATTTAAGAGTTTTTGGCCGCATTTGAGCGAACCAAAGTCCCAAAAATCAGAAACAGAGAGTTTGAGAGGAGTTTCTCTTGTTCCTGATAGTTTGTGATTAGGGTTTCGTTCTTGATCGATTTGAGGTGGAATTTCGTGGTGGTTGTTGCTGAATTCGTGTCTAGCCTCAATTCTACCAGAATCTAACCGAAAATCTAAGGTGAGTGCGTGACCATGGCTTCTGGGCCGGTGGATTCGTTAGGGTTGTATGGTGGTAGGTTAAAACTGGTTGATTGTGATGATTGATGTTGTTTCTGTGTGTTCTGTGGTGTATGGATTGTTGGATTGTGTTTGTTGTGCAGGTTTCGTGTTATCGCAGAGGAGGAATCGATCCGAGAGGATAATTGATCGATCTCCTATGAATCTGCGACGACCTGTCGATCGACAGCCCTAGGGTGTGTCGATTGACAGGGTCACACGAGGCTGTCGATCGACACCTAGAGGTTGTGTCGATCGACAGGTAATTGAGGAGCTGTCGATCGACACCTAGAGGTTGTGTCGATCGACAGGGTCCAGTTGAGCTGTCGATCGATAGGCACCGTGGGTGTGTCGATCGACAGGTGTGAACAGGGCTGTCGATCGACACCTAGTGGTAGTGTCGATCGACAGGCTGCCTGTTGGTGCTGTGGTTGAGCCGTGTTGTTGTGTTTGTTTTGTGTATTGTTTGATGCGTGTTTGCCTGAGCGGATCCATCGCGTCTGTGTGCGCAGTCGTAGATGGGAGGACCGTCTCACTGGGTATTTGTGATAATACTCACGCATCTCTTTTAACCATGTGGTGCAGGTAAAGGCAAATTGTGATCGTGGAATCATGGCAACGAAGGGGGAGATGATCTAGGGTCTCGGTTTTCATGCTGTGTGGTTTATTGTATTTCTTTTATTGTTTTAGAACCTGGTTAGGTTGCTGGATTGATTGGAATTTGTTGTTGAACTGGTTAGTAATTTAATGGAATTTGCATGTTTGGTTTTAGTGTGTTATCCGCTGGTTGCTTGTTTGTGTGGCTTGGTTGTGGAGGACAAGCATTTATGGGAATGCTAGTCTGAGACTAAGAGCTTATTGTTTTAAAAAAAAAAAAACGGGTCGGGTCGTTTCAGTTACTACAATACGAAGATAAATACATTTTTTATTGAACTGGTCTAATATTAAATAATTGATGTTGTTCCTATATTGAGAAGTTATTGATGTGAAGATATCTGTGCTGTAAACAATAAATCAAAAGAAAATTGAGTTTGAATATTTTTTCTATCCCTATTTGAATTATGTTGACTTTTACTGTTTTACAAATAATTACTTTATCTTTTAGAAACTGATAAAAGCTCTTCTAACAAGTAACTAAATTTGTTGGATGTTAGTTTTTTTATTATCTTACAAATAATGATATATTAAAAGTTTAGATAAATAAATTTGATGTTGAGTTTTCATTTTTTGTGATGATATAGATGGTCTAAACAATAAAACAAAATTTTGAGTTAGAAAAAAACTTACTAATCTCAGAAAACAAATAAATCTTTGTATTCTATCATATCTATCAACTAAAATAGTCTGTAACGATATAGGCGTGGAAACCTAAGTCTATTTAAACTCAAAAGATTTTTACATGTATATTAGGATATTCAAATGAGAAAAGGCACTTGATTTTTTTATGCTTATCTAATTCTATTTAAAATCAAAATATGTAAATGATAAATATAAATATTATAAGTATATATCTAAAAGGAAATTGTGTTTTAATACATGTAAAAATTTGATCGACCAACTTGACACGTGTCATTGTTAATTATTATATTTGACGGCATCCAACTTTATATAATAAAATTTATATTTATGTTTAAATAAATATCACGAATTATAAATAAAATACTTTATGGTTTTTTTTTTTGAAAAAAGCCACCGATAGCTGCGGCACGACAGAATTGTAACAAATTATAACAATTTTTTTTTTTTTCGGAAAAAAAGTTGCTACAAATTTAATGTGTTGTAATTCGTGGCAAATTAATTAGAGTTTGGTACAAACTCCAATAAGCAATAAGCTGAGTCTATTGGAATTAAGACAAAATAACAAATTTTAGTAGTGGTTGAGTTAAGTGTTTTAAAAACTTACTCTCTATTTCATATTAGTTGTCGTTCTACGCTTTTTCTTTTGTATCAAATTAGTTGTCGTTTTACATTTTCAATGCATATTTTGGTTTTAAATACCATATTCAACCTCAAGTTTTATAAAGAATAACAAGAGTCAAATTCATTTTTAAGGGTAAAATAAAAAATTTAATATATTTTCTTAGTACACGTGAAATCACTTAGAATGACAACTATTTTGCAACGGAAGGAGTAAATGATTGTCGTTATTTTTTTTCAATGTAACCGTTAATGAGTAGTGGTTGAGTTAAGTGTTTTAAAAGCCATTAAAATTACCTTTTTTTACATCTTTATCTTAATTCTGCATTTAGTAACCCATACAGTCTACATGCACCAAATAATATAATTTTTTTGAATGTTGCCAAAATTATTTGTTTATTTTGTCTTTATACGAATTACTGATACAAAGTTTTTTTTTTTTTTGAAAAAACTTACCGATACAAAGTTATAAGACAAAATAACAATATAGGTCATATGAGATTTGTTTTGAGCTACATATACGAACTATTCTTCCAACTAGTTTTCTTAAACCGCTTTAGCGAACCCTATTCGCAGTTCTCCATAATCGAAGATTGTATGGTAGACTCTCATGAAGACCTCCCCCAAAATCCTGCATTCGTAGAGCTCATAACAATCAACAATTCAATATTCAATTAAAATTTACAAAATAATCAAATCGTAATTAAAGTTCATACCACTGATTAATATCAATATGATAATCACCATGTTCACTATCATCATTGCTACTATCATCATCGCTGCTATCATCATCATCGTAGTAAGAATGGGGGATGAATAATGTTGAGCACCCTTCTCCACTATGAGGTATATCTATATACTGAAGAAAAACATAAAGCAATTATGATCATGACAAACAAAAACAGGGGATAAATTCATTTGAACTTACATCTTTAGGGAAGAGAGGGAATGTTCTATCACTGATAGTAAATGAGATTGTGGGCATAGAAGAAATTTTCCCGCAATCTACTGATCTTGTAACGATGTCCGCTCCAATAGCTTTATTAATATCGTTAATCATAGACTAGAAAAAAGAAGCATTAGGTAATACCAATTTCTGTAGACTTATATTTCAAATTTAATTAGTTATAACTAGAATGTACATGTTAGGTTTAGTCACTTAGTTCGTTTTCAACATAAAAATCATAACAAAAAAAATGTAAACTAATTTCCTTACCCGTGGACCTTTGATTAGCGTATGGCCAGAGTCAATAATTGCTGCACACCCATCAGCGCAATGCTCAGTTTGTTGGTCTCCGATATGGATTGACCCCATCGTAAACTCCCAGTGACATTGCGCTGTTACGGGTGTATAAGTGTGTTCACCCAGAAAATGTGTTTCGTCAACACCGCCAAAAATTATTATACCATTTTCTTCATCTTGTGGATTATAATATTTTAGCCAAATGGAGAAAATATTTTTTTCCACAAGATCTTGATCTCTCATGTTTTCCCTGTACAGTGTAACATACAAACATTATCAATGTTATTAGTAAAAGAAAATTACAGATAAAAGATACAACTAAAACAAAAATATTACCAAATAGGGACCGAAAGTTTCACAGAATTCTGTCGGAATCCCAACCCAACGATTCCATCATAAGTTACATCAGTGAATTTTTTGGAGTCACCCTCTTTAGTAGCCTCGATGAATTCCTGATGGTAGAAATGCATAAAATTAATCAGAAATCAAATTAATTATTCACGATGTTTAAGATCATACTTACTTGTTTTTTCACAATCAAGTGACCAATGGTCACGTCATCTATGCTCATAAAACCTTCAATCCTACTATGATCACCATACTCAAGACTTACGGTTTCTCCTGAAAGATCAAAATAGCTAGATTAGAATAAAACAGTAAGAAATTCATAGGCTAAGGTTTACAAAAATCATGAAAAGGATTAGATATATACCGTATTTGATGTATGTCGATGATTCCGCTGATATATAATTGTTGGTATAGCCATCCCGAACCCAATCTGGATTGGGTACCCACAAATCTGAACTACCAGTATCAAAAATTGTAATAAATCTTTTACCTGGTGTCCCTATGGCAATATCACCATAGTAGATCACATTGTTGTTGTTTTTAAGTGCAACATGACCTTCTACGGCGGTAAGATTGTATATGTTGTGAGGTTTATCTTTTTGGGTTGTTCTCTTCAAGCCAATCTTCACGGTAGTGTTGCCGTTACCATTTGATGATATAATCATCACAATGAATAAGATTATTAGCGAAAATGTTCGAAACCCCATAACCTGCAGAGAAGAAATAAAATAAATCCATAAGTTGAGTTTAAAAATAAAAATCAAATCCACTAAAATAATTTAGAAAAAATGTAATTAATTTGTTTACGTATATTCTGATTTGAGAGCATTATGAAATTAAGATCTATAGGTGAGAAGACGTTGTATAGTGCTGAAAAGATATAAGTAATAAAAATGTACGTTTGAATAGAATACGCATTTATAAGTAGAAATGTACATAATGATTGATAAAAAAAAATACAAACTCTAGTAGTGGTTATAGTAAAAGTTATGATAAGAAAACGCAACCATGAAAAATAGTTATTAGTTTTGCTTTTATTAATAGATAAAAACCGACGTAATGAAAATTAAGAAAGTTTGTTTGGCAAGTGTGCCTCTGTCTAGGAGATAAGAAACGCACTTCTTTTTTTTGGTCGAACGAAACGCACTTCTTTCTCTATTTTCAAAGATACAAAAACTCTTTGAGCTGTTAATATGATTTCATTTATATGTATTGATTTCGCAAGTGTCATGTTTTTTTTTCCCGCAAGTGTCATGCTACTTGATTGGATGAACAAATTAGTACCAAACTGATACCAAATTTCTGATTTTTAAGAACTGATACCAAATTAACGCATAAATAATGCATTATTATTATATGAAGTAATTAACTATCCGATATATATTAATTGAAGACGCACTCAAAGAAAAATCTTAGGTGTCATTCAAAAAGAGTTTTAAAGGATGAATCATTAAAGCAAAATCTTTTCATTAATACTTTTCAAAAAAAAAAAAAAAAAAATTTCATCAATAATATATGCTATTATGGAAATCTCTACATATTGTCATTAATTTTATAACATAAGCTCATGAATACATGTTTAAAAAATTTAAGTCCAACTTAATATAATAGTTTAAATAGGTAACTGTAAAAATGCAATTTTAAACTTACTATATCATCTGTTTTAAGTTATTTTGATATATTAAAATGCTTTTTATTATTATTTATAACAACATTATCGTGATAAAAAAAATTATAACAAAATAATCTACCCAACTGTGTGTATATATGTATTTAAGTTAGTAAAAGATAAAAAAATTCCTGCAATGTAATTTATGATACATAACAATCACACATACAAAATAAAAATAAAAATATATATATATATATATATATCCATTTGATTATTGGAAAATTTATATCGTTTTTGATTAATACGCCTGCTATATGATTTATCGTATAGTCTACAATTTACATGAATAATGAAGATTAATTTTACAATTAAAAGATACTGAAATAAATAACATTGTATATGTTTAATCAATTGTATACTTAAAAATATGAAACTTAATGGCACTAATATATGTTTAATCAACAATATTTATTTTTATTACATCTACGTACAAGATATATATTTGAGAAATTTTAAAAAATGCCATTTTCAGGATGACACTTTTCAATTATGCCACGACCAAAATGACTTTCACAGAAATGCCACATTCTTTTTTTTAATATTCCCACTTTACCCTTAGATTTATTTTACCCTAATTTTTCCTAAAAGAAATATCTCACTCTTCTCCGTCTCCGGCGATGAAACAATCGCAGTTTTGCGTCACCGGCGTCAAAGCACGTTGTTTCTTATGCATCACCGGCGACTAAAAAATCCCATATTCCTTTGCAATCGGATCAGCTTCGTCGGCTTTGGATGTACATCGGAATCGTCGTACACGAATCATGATATGGTGGCTCATATTTGCTTCATTAGTAACCGTTTTGGAATGAGGAGCATCAAAAATGGGCTTCGTAAGGCTATTTTGGATCTAGATTCTGTAAGTGTGATTCCAATTGTTGTTTTATTGGAAAAAGTTGCGATCGTCTTCTTCAATCAATTTCATGGAATCGCAGATTTTGGATTTCAATTTCAACCACCTACTTCCAACACGAAGAAATTGCAGGGAATCCATATTGTGTTTGATGTGGTGATTTATGGTACTTGAATTTTCCTTTCATGCGTTGATTTTTCGACCATTGATTAGTTTTGATTTGTTCTAAGATGTTTGATTTTCTGGTTAGCGATTTTCTCGAGTTTAGTTTCATGTAACAACAAAATTTTCTTTATATATCCATATCCTATATATGTGGATTTGATGTTTCTCACCGTCCAAACCCAGTCATTTGTTTCATCCTCTTGCACTTCTCCTCTATGTTGTGGAGATGCAACTTTTAACTCCAACATCACTTTCTTCTGCTAATGAATTTGGTATCTTTTATGAACGGGATTAAGGTTATGGCAAACATTGTTTTTCAATTTGTGGAACTTTATTATTTCAGGCTGATGAAATATGGATAGTAAGATTAAAGTAATGGAGGTGAAAGAGCGGTAATAGCGTTGGTAGCCTCAATGCTATAATGCTCTAGCTTCAGAACATTCATTGAGCTTCTGACTGATATAGTCGTGTCTCCACAATCGAATTGCGGCGAGCTGCGAATAGACCAAAGATTGTGAGGTTCGTATTGTTTTAGGTTTGTTTGATCGAGCTAGAAGCTTTGTTTGTTTTAGGTTTGTGGCGACTCATTAGAGCTACACACCTAATATACAAAAGGAAGTTGACTGAATAAGGAAAAACTGAATACACTCATGTATTTGGAAGAGCAAGATGGCTTGATTATCTGCAGACACCTTTCTTTGATGGCAAGAGATATCTTCCGGCTGACGAGAACGAAATTAACCATCTTATTATTCGACGTACCACCATACAAAGCAAGCATACACACAAGAAAGCAGCAGAGTATAATATTGAAATCTACTTCGAAGCTAACGACCACAGGACTATACTAATACTCTTCTTTGAATCTGATTTTGTGAGTTTGAGCAATTGATGTTTCAACTCCAATAGAATTTCACCAATATTTATGTTTTAAATGTCTTTACGTGACAAAGTGATTTCATTCTTCATGAACCATATGTTTAGTCATGGCTTGTATTTGAACACTAGAGTTAAATATTCCTTTGATAGAAAAATGTTCATGAAGAGCAAACCGTTGCTAATGTATCTTTTTGGAGCTCCATCCTCTGCAATTTTGTCACATATAAAATAGGGCAATTTCTAAAAATACCACCTTAAAGTTTTTTTCCAAAAATACCACATTTTTTTAGTTTTATAAAAGATTTAGAAAATACAAAATGTTTAACCAACAACATGATTGCGAACAAACGTACAAGAAGACAGCAAAAACTGCAGATCATTAAAAACAAAATACCTTTTTGTAAGCTTTTTTTAAAGTTTATAAACCTTCATGTTAAATGAGAATCATAGTTATAAACGGGTTTATTATCCTTAAACTTTAATCATTTTCAAGATTATAAGGTTTTTAAAGGATTATAAGCCTTCTTTCAAAATTATAAGGTTTTTGTAAGGATTATAAGCCTTCTTTTTGTAAATTTTTTATACGCTTTCTTGTAAGCTTTTTGTAAGGTCATGTAAAATGAGAATCATAAGGATTATCCTTACCGGGTTATAAGCCTTTTGTAAGGATTATATAAGCCTTCTTTTCAAGATTATACGGTTTTTGTAAGGATTATAAGCCTTCTTTCAAAATTATAAGGTTTTTGTAAGGATTATAAGCCTTCTTTTTGTAAACTTTTTGTAAGGATAAGCTTTCTTATAAGCTTTTTTGTAAGGTTAACATGGCTTATTATCCTTACCGGGTTATAAGCCTTTTATAAGGATTATATAAGCTTCTTTTCAAGATTATAAGGTTTTTGTAAGGATTATAAGCCTCTTTTTGTAAGCTTTTTGTAAGGATTATAAGCCTTCTTTGTCAGCTCTTTTTTTAAGGTCATGTAAAATGAGAATCATAGTTATAACAAGGCTTATTATCCCTACTGGATTATAAGCCTTTTGTAAAGATTATAAACCTTCTTTTTGTAATTTTTTTGTAAAGATTATAAAGGTGCTTGTAAGCTTTTTGTAAATTTTATAAACCTTTCATGTAATATGAGATCATAATAAATCCTCCATTATTTAATACACAAATGTTTTTGTATGTAAGAGGAGATTGCTATTGTGTCCTCCAATGTTTTAGATGTTGTGTACACAAATTGAAGCTCTTTCTAAATACTCTTCATAATACAAAAACATCCCGAGTATGAGATCATAATTTTTTGAGCTTTTCACAAAATTTTGTTAAAAGCTCATCTATATATTTGTCTTCTTGTATGAACACTCTTTATCAGGTAATCCACACATCACCTGCAACACAACAGCACATCTCCTGCATAATTAACATCCTGAGTTATACTCATCTTTATGAAATTTTCCTCTGCTTTGGAAACTTGAAGATTGGGCTACTTCATCAGAGCAAACAAAATTTTGTTAAAAGCTCAAAAAACTCTGCTACAAAAAGACGTATCTGCAACATTTTCAAAAAACAAAATGAACGTTGTTAAAAACATCCCAAATGCAAATTTTCCATATCACAAACAAGAACACAAACAAACCTAAAGGCAAGTTCATCAACTAAATTTTTTTGAATAACTTATAGAATCTTACAAAAACCTTATAAATACAATTTAAGAACCTACACCAAACTACTTACATACATTTGTTATTATAAAAATTAAGCAGACAGTTTCCTCTCTTTAAAGACAGATCTATAACATTTATTTTGAATGGTTGAATAGTGGTTTTTCTCTATAAGCCAACAAAATCTACTCCAAAGTGCCAATTACTCTCCACTTCGCATCGATCCACATACACATGCCAACTAAAACCAGTTTGAGAGTGAGAGACAGACCATTCCCAAGATTCTTCTAGTTTAACATTATTGAGAACACAAGATTTTCAATTGATGAATAAGAGATATAAATGACATGGAAGAAACCTTCAAAAACGAGATTAACAATCTGAGAACACGAACACTTGACATGCTTGGAACCTCTTGGATACGAAAGTAAACGCCTGTACGATCCACATACGACTTGCATCTGCAACCTCACAAAACAAAACAAATTGCAAAAAACCACCAATTAGTCACAAAATCATAAGTAGATTTTCTCTAAAAGCCTAAAAAATCTACTCAATATCGTTAATTTCATCACAATACTCCTAGAATTTGGACATGAAATTGAGCAAATCGATAAATCCTATATAGTGAGCAAATCGATATATACACAAAACTTCTAGGATCATCAATGGCTTATCGGGAAATTCAGTGGCGGCGGGAATTTCGCACATCTCTGTCGGAAACGGAAGCTTCTTCACTTTCTTTCTCTTCCTCTGGAACAGAGAACTCATAGATCGAAGAAAAGTTCGTCGTCGTCTTCATCGTGACTGAGTAAATTTGTTGAGAAACACGATTTCAACGTTGCCGGGGCAGGATATTGTGGTGGTCGAGATCGAGAACGAGTTTCGATTTCCCGAGAGAGATGAAGTAGTTTAGGGTTCCAAAATTTCTCTCATTAAACAAAAGGGACAATTTGGTCATTTACACACTAAAACGTGGCATTATTGTTAAACCACTTTTGGACGTGGCACTATTGTAAACGGGTAATTCAAACATGGCATTTTTGCAATTCCCCCTATATATTTTATGTTTACACATTAAAAATAGAGAAATTCTCTGAAATACCACATTTTTTCAAATATTCCAACAATACTACTTTTTGTAAAAGTTCTAAAAATACCACAAAATTAAAAGTTGATTTTTAAGGTTTACAATTTAAAAAAATTGGGTTTGGGTTAACTATTCTAATTTTAGGGTATAGTTTTAGGGGGTAGGGGTTTACTTTGAGGTATAGGGTTTAGTTCTGAATGTTAAAAGTGAATTTTAAATTTGTGGTATTTTTAGAACTTTTACAAAAGTGGTATTTTTAAAATTTTTGAAAAATGTGATATTTTTAGAAATTGCTCTTAAAAATATTATGGTTTCTCATACACATTTAAATATTAAAAAAATTATATATGTTAAATTTTAAACTAATTAGTATTTAGAGAAATTCCATAAAATACCACCCATTTGAAGTTTTTTTCCCCAAAAATACCAGCTTGATGTTTTTTATCCAAAAATACCACATTTTTTCCAAAGTTCCAAAAATACCACTTTTTTAAAAGTTGATTTTTAAGGTTTAGAATTTAATTTTTTTGCGTTTGGGTTAACTTTTCCAAAACTAGAGTATAGTTTTATGGGGTAGAGTTTGAGTTTGGGGTTTAAAGTTTAGTTTTGAATGTTAAAAAATGAATTTTTAAAAAGTGGTATTTTTGAAACTTTAGAAAAAATGTAATATTTTTGGAAATAAAACTTCAAGGTAGTATTTTTGAAAATAATTTTTTTAAAAATAGTACTTTTGGATATTGCCCTAATATTTATTTGGCAGAGGTCAAAATCTAATATATAAAGTTAAAAAAAAATTAGCTATATATATCTAGGATGAATTGCTGGTAGAGTAGTCTAATCCAGTCCAGCCCAATGTTAAAATATTATCCAGCCCGACCCAGTCATAATATGGGCTTTGTCTCCAAATTCTTCTTTACAAGTGTTATCAAACAAGACATTCTCCGTTTGACCTTTGACTTTGACTTGTTGTGTTTCCTTTCCGGGCAATAAGCATGACTACGGTTATGATTATTATGGTTATGGTTATTTAACCACCAGTTATGATTACAAATTTCCTCTAATCTTAACCATTTGATATATGAATAAACAGTTTCAGTTAAATACGGTTACAGTTATATACGGTTATAGATATTTTATAATTATGATAAGGTTAATAGTACAGTTATAATTATGTTTTTAAAATAAAATAACAAAAATTAATTGAAGATCTAAAAAATATCATTTCAATCTGTTTATATATTTTAAAGTCGTATTTTATCAAAATCAAACATACTTTAAAATAACAAAACGCTAAAAAGAATAGATTATAACATTTTTAAAAAATTATAAACAAATTTTGCTCCACGAGGAGATTTGAGATCTATTTGTCTTTTAAAAAATATTTTAAATTTTTTTTGATTACGGTGATATTTTGTCAACATATACTTTCATTTAACAAACGGTTTTTTCAAAAAATTACTAAGAGACCACGATAATAGGCTTATAGGCATATCATCCAAAATGCATCCACATTCCATGGTCTTCTTATTTTCTAGTAGTTTTTTAATCTTATCTATTTATATTATAAACTTATTGTGCTTGAATATTATTTATATTTGTTAACAAAATAATCAATTATATTTAGCATATTCGATTTTAAATTTTAGTGAATATTGATTTTCTTTTTCTCAATATTTTATGATTGGATCGATGAAGATTGATAGCACATAATTTTTTTTACGTCAATTTTTGTTCTCTTTATATATGTCAAATTGATCATACATAATCAATTAACGATAAGTTTAGTTTTAGTTTTAAAACGGTTATAGTTAAAAATTTACGGTTTAATAATGCGGTTAACCGACGATTTTATAAAGTTACGGTTAACCATTTCGGTTAACCATAAGTAATATATTTTAACGGTTAGCGGTGATGACTTTTTAACCATTTTATACGGTTATGGTTTAAAGTTACGATCCAAAATACGATTACGGTTGGATTTTGGTCATGTCTACGTGGCAATTTGAGTGTCCGAAGATGATTTATGTTGGAGTAGGCCCAACTAGGCCTGGGCAAAATAACCTGAACTTGCGTACCTGAACCTAGACCCGAACCTGTAAGACCCGAACCTGGACCCGACCCGAAATTTTAGAGGAACCTGTATGGGTATGTTTTTAGTACCCGAATTTGAACCTGTACCCGAACCTGTACCCGAACCTGTACTCGAACTTGAACATGTATGCCTAAGTCTAGTAGGTCAAATCTACCGAAGATTATGATAAAACAGATTTTATTGATATTGTTTTCTATAATCTTTTTTATAATATTGTCATAATACTGATAAAAATAACCTTTACAAATGAGTTAAATGTTTTACTTTTATTTGTTGTTACGGGTTCGACTTTCCAATACCAATACCAACACCAAAACATCGATTCCTCAAAGGAATGGAATCCCTAAAATTTCAAGCTCGATTTTTGCAAATCCTTCTCGAGCTCGACCACACTCGTCTCTTTTATCATAGGCATCTTGAGTTTGATCTACAGTTATCATCATTCTCTTTATAATCTTGCTTCGATTGATTCGTGATTCGTCATTGATTCTTGTTCCGTTGTTCGTCTATCTAAATGATCTGTTTCGATTCGTGATTCGTCATTGACTCTTATTCGTTTGTCTAATTGCTTTGGTTACATTGATATAGTTGGAACCTGTACCAGAACCTGTACAAGAACCTGGACCCGAACCTGGACCCGAACCTGTGTCTTACAAGAACCTGTATGGGTATGTTTTTAGTATACCCGAAGGAACCTGTACCCATTAGGACCCGAACCTGGACTCGACCCGAATACCCGAATGCCCAGGCCTAGGCCCAACAAAGCTAAACTCTTTTTCATGCATCCATTACACAACATTTGTTGTTAGATAGTTAAGACTGTGGTTCCGCTTCCGAATTAAAACTAAACTTATTTCGCATTTAACTTCTTTTTGAAGGTCTATTATAGGTTCATTAATTCTGTAAAAACTCATCGAACAACATAACCATTAAACTCATAGTCGAAGACTTTTTTTTCACCAATATTTCCTAACATGAAAAGAAAAATCTTAAAGAAACATTAGTCTAGTAAAAGTTAAGGCCTTAAAGGCAAAGGTGAGAATGGCGGTAGCAAGAGTAGCAAAAGCGTGAGAGTGTATGAGAGTAGTGGCGGTTGAGGTGGCAGTGGTGGTAACGTTTGGAGATGATGGCGACGGTTGGGGAAGGACGGCGAGCTTCATGCCTTCGTGGCAATAACCTCTACCGCAAATGAAATAATAAGGCTTTGGTTCAAGGAGGCGGAATACATCTCGACCTACATGTGTTACGTTGAATATGAAATCGGTGTCGATGCAATGCTCGTAGCTACTCTTGTTTACTTGGAGGATGCTGTGACGGGTTTCATCGAACCCAAAATCTGCCAATTTTAAATGAGAAACTAAGTTACAAACAATCAAACAATATTTACTACTAAATTGAAAAGATAGACCTTTTTGTATTAAAAAAAACTAAAACTAAGATCTTCAACAATATTACAAATAACCTAACAATATTATATTTTAGACCCTAATTAAAACCAAAACTTTAAATCCACAAAATTGTGTACTTGTTGTTAGCCCTTTTTCTTGTTTTTTTCCAATCAAAATTAGAGAAAAGGAGGAAATGTTACTACTGACAGAGCCAATCGCCGGAATAGATTTTTTCGGTGGTGGCCCAATCAGAGAAGTTGACGGACGGGTTCCAAGTGTATTCGCCGCCACCTACTCTGTGAAGACTTGATTCTACCTCAGTTATTATCATCATCATCACTACTACATATATGAATGCCCATAAGTTTCTTAACCCCATCTTTTTGTGGTTCATTTTGTTTTCTTGAATGAGTTTCTTTGGTTACTATGTATATATAGCGGAGCAGCATGAAAAATCAGTGTGAGTTTGCATATTTGCTTTAACCTCTTTTGTTTCTTTTCTGGTCAAACTTTATCATGAACCCAACATCATAGTATATGCATGAGTTTTTGTTCACATGCACACTCTTCTTTTTGGCTTTTGTTTTTAGTTCTTTCTACTCTAACTCATTAACTATATCCTTTTTATGTTATTGGACTAGCCTCCGTTGATTTTTAAGTTTTATTGTTGAAGATTACATGAAGCGCCATTGATCTTTTGTCTTTATTAGGTGATTTTAAATAGATTAATGAGAAAGTTTGGAAAATACCTCTTTGCGTTATTTTTAAATACACTATTGTTTTTAATTTTTTAAAAATACACTTTATAATATGAAATTTATTAAAATATCATCAATAAAACTGAATAATAGTTTGTATATTTTTAAAAAGTAAATTTAATTTGTTGTGATGATAATATATGCTAGAATAGGCGTGGACATAAAAATCTGTACCCGAATACTCGAATCTGTACCCGGCTTAAAAAACTCGAACTTGTATCCGATCCGAAACTTCACAAATATATGTATGGGTATAAAATTTATAGACCCGATAGAACTTGTACCCGAAAGGACCCGACCCGAACCCGTACCCGTAAGTCCATGCTTAAATATCTTTTTGTCACATTTTTAAGTAGTCTAAAATTTAGATTTAGTTTATTTTGTCACATTTTTAAGTAGTTTGATATTTATATTTTGTATTTCAAATATTTTTCATATTACATGTTATATTTTGTAGATTTTGGGAGGAAAAAAAAGTTCAAAGCACAATGTAACTTAAAAGAAGAAGAACAACCCAAACATGTACTCGAGAAGACCCGAACGTGTACCCGATCCGAAACTTTATACATACCTATATGTGTATAAAATTTATAGACCCGATAGAATCTATACCCGATAGGACCTGATCCGAATCCGATCCGATAGAATCTATACCCAAGCCTATGCTAGATATTATTAGTTTCAATTTGATTTTATAACAATAATATCTAATTTCTTTTATGTAAAAACAATATCTCTTTTTGATGCTATAAAATGTTGTGTATCTTTATTTAATTGAACCAAAAGAGTGCAAGACCAAACCAATTGTTTGGTTAAGACAATGGAATACGCTCAAAAGAAAATTAAAACGATTCACTAAAACCAATCAAATTGACAAAACCAATTGGTTTGGAAATAATGAATTAGTTTAGATTTCATCAAACGTTTCTCTGTTTTTGTGTTCGATGCTCTATAGTTGCTTATTAGTGTTGGTTGTGTAAACAATGTATAAAAGCTTGAATGTGAGCTGAAAATGTTCTGTCTATTACGCAAAAGAAGAATGATCTTTAAATAGATCTTACATTGACTTGAATTCGAAATCTACTCCTACTTTTATTGAAGCAAATTAGACAGAGTCTTCCTCCTAATATAGTGGAGACTTATTCAATTTAGACCAAGTCTTTAGGACTCATAATTCAAACCAAATTCAAACTTGAACCGCCAAGAAACGGCTCATTTATTCTTCAATGCCTCCCCTAAACTGGAATGGATCCAATCCAGTTTAACCTTCCTTAATGTTTACTCCCACTCCATTTCTCAGCTTCTCAAATGTGTCCAGCTTCACTACTTTTGTCATGAAGTCAGAAAGCTGCTCTTGTGGTGGACAAATAGTCAAGTTGGATTTTTTCTTCATTCACCAAGTCACACAAGAAATGATATCTTACATGGATGTGTTTGCTTCTTCCATGTAACACCGGATTCCTTGAGCTGTTGTCACAGTAGAGTACGGTGCCTTCTGACGGAATCTCTCCGATCTCTCCCAAGATGTTCCTAAGCCACACAGCCTGACACGCTCCTTGTGCAGCAGCTACGAACTCAGCTTTGGTTGTGGACAAGGTGACTATGGCCTGTTTCTTGGATGACCATGAGACTGCACCTCCATTCAGAACAAATACATAACCCGACGTACTTTTCCTATCATCTTCATCTCCAGCATAATCACTATCTGCATATCCAATGAGCTTCAGTTCACAACCTTTCTTGTACTGAATTCCATACTCCATTGTTCCCTTCACATATCTGAGAATCCTTTTGACCGCCATCATGTGTTCTTCAAATGGATTCTCCATGTATTTGCTAACCAAGTTTACAGAGTAAATCAAATCCGGTCTAGTTGCAGTTAAGTACCTGAGACTCCCAATGAGTTGCTTGTACGCAGTTGAATCCACAAGTGTTCCAGCTCCCTTCTTAGTCAGCTTCTGCCCTTGAACAATTGGGTTCCTCACTAAGTTGCAATTCCCCATACCAAACTTTTGAAGAATTTCCATCGCATATTTTTGTTGATTGATGAAGATTCCATGTTCATCTTGAATTACCTCCACTCCTCAGAAGTATTTCATTGATCCGAGATCTGTCATGGAGAACTCCTTCATCATGGATGACTTGAACTCTTCAAGTAACTTCACTCAGTTCCCTATGTAGATTAGATCATCAACACAGAGACTCACTATTAGCTTCTGCTCCTTCTATGTTTTTATGAACAGCGTATGTTCACAATAGCATTTTTCAAAGCCTTCCCTAGCAAAGTAGCTCTCAATCTTGTTGTACCAAGCTCTTGGGGCCTGTCTCAGGCCATACAAAGCTTTCCCCAACTTATGCACCTTGTCAGCCTCACCTTCTGCTTCAAAACCTTGAGGTTGCTCTATGTACACATCTTCTTGTAGCTCGCCATGTACGAAAGCACTCTTTACGTCAAGTTGGAGTAATTTCCATCCATTTTGAGCTGCAGTGGCAAGGATGACTCTAATTGTATCCCATCTGGCTACAGGCGCAAAAACTTCATGAAAGTCAATACCTTGTCTTTGGTGATACCCCTTTACCACCAATTGAGCTTTGAACTTGTCAACCTCTCCCTTCTCATTGTACTTTGTCTTGTAGATCCATTTTACTCCATTCACCTTGCTCCTTCCTGGTAGATCTACAAGCTCCCATGTGTTATTTTCTTCCATGGACTGAATTTCAGCTTCCATGGCTTTTCTCCATATTTCAAGCTTAGCTGCTTCTTCAAAGCGATCCGGGTCTTCTGAGCTAACATACATAGCCATGACTTCATCACCGTCTATGAAAAAGAGGCTTGTCTCCTCTCCTGTGACATAGTCATTCATCCACACTAGTGTTTGTCTCGGCCTGCTTGTGGTTCCCTTCTCAATAACTGCATCAGAATTGGTTGTAGTTGTTTCTTCTGTTTCTCTTTCCTTAGGGTTTGGTGGTGTGTCCTCCTTCTCTTCTTCATCTGATTCAGTCATCGTCTCATCCCACAATATCCCAACATCTTCTGTATCTTCATTCCATTCCCATTTCTTTCCTTCGTCAAACCTTACATCTCTAAAGATGAGGATCTTCTTTGTCTTTGGGTTGTAGAGTCTGTAGGCTTTGGTTTCCTTGCTTACTCCCATCATTACACACTCAACACTTTTCTCACCAAGCTTGATTCTCTTCTCATAAGGAATCATTGCAAACGCCACACATCCAAACACCTTGATGTGTTCTACTGAGGGCTTATGCTTACTCCACTTCTCTTCTGGTGTTACTTCCTCCACATCAGCTGCAGAACATCTGTTGAGGATGTGAACCGCATACTATGCTGCTTCAGGCCAGAACTTCCTTGGCACTGACATCTCCAACAACATACACCTCGTCATGTTCATAATGCTCCGGTTTTTCCTCTCTGCAATACCGTTTTGCTGAGGAGTGTAGGCGGCTGTGAGCTGTCTTTTGATTCCATGCTCCTTGCAATACTCTTGGAATGCAATGGAGTTCAACTCTCCTCCTCTGTCTGACCTTAGACACACAAGATTGAGTCCAGTTTCCCTCTCTACAACTGCCTTAAATTCCTTGAAAGTTCTAAATGCTTCTGATTTCTCAGATAGGAAGTAGGTCCAGCACTTCCGGCTGTAATCATCGATGAAGTTGATAATACACCTTTTTCCACTCTCAGAGGTTGGGGCTATTGGTCCACAGATGTCTATGTGAACCAGCTGAAGTGCTTGACTAGCTCTCCATGAGCTCTTCTTTGGAATACTCAGACGGTTTTGCTTCCCCTTCATACAAATGCCACACACACCATCAGCCTGACCATGTGACAGTTGTGGCAGTTCATTCACCATCTTCTTGTCTGCCATACACTGCAGGCCACCATAGTTTAAGTGGCATAGCCTCTTGTGCCATAGTTCTTCCACTTCAGCTCGAAGACATCTTGGTTCCTCAGTCTCTCGTGGCCCTTTTACTGCAGCCATTACCACAAACATCCTATTCTTTGACATGTTTGATTGCATTAGCAATCTCTTTTGTTGTTTGTGCCATACCTCAAACATATCATCTTCAATTATTATCTTTAGACCCTTATGTTGCAGCCGTCCCACGCTCAGGAGGTTATTCTTGAGCCCTGGAACATAGTAGACTGAGAAAATGACCTGAACGCAGCTGTTGATCTGCAGTCGAAGGCTGCCTCTTCCTTCTACCTTCATTCTTCTGTCATCTCCCAACTTGACTGTTCGTTGAAAGGAATAATCAAGATCCATAAACCAGCTTTTTGTACCGCACATGTGATTGCTACATCCTACGTCTAGGAACCACATTTCCTCATTCTCACCTTTGTGTTCCTCGATGTATGCCATGAGCAGTTAATCCTCTTCCATTTCCGCATAGTTGGCCCTCCTATCCCATTCCGGACACTCATACTTGTAGTGTTCTTTCTTGTGACACTTGTAGCATTCAACCATCTCCTTGCTTGTGCCACCTCTGCCTCGTCCCTGATATCCTCCTCTTCCTTTGTCTCTGCTAGGATACTCTCCCCTGCCTCTGCCATTCCTTGAGTTCCACTGACCTTCAATTTTCAGAGCATGCTCTTCTCCCGTATGCCTGGTCATGTTTGATTCATGCACCATCAAGGAGCTTTGTAAGCCATCCACTGTGAGATCCTTGATGTCATTTGATTCCTCCACAGCGCATATTATGTATGTGTATTTTTCTTCCAAGGTTCTTAGAATCTCCTCAACCACCTTTGAGTCTGGCATATCTTCTCCAAGGTTCCTCATGTTGTTAGCTACAGTCATGACTCTGGAGAAATAGTCTGAGATTGTCTCTCCTATCCTCATCTCCAGGATTTCAAATTCTCTACGCAGCCTTTCCAACATTGCACTTTGACCTTTGGTTCCCTTGATACTTTCTCTTCATTGAATCCCACAGAGCTTTTGATGTCTCCTTGTTTGAGATTGTCTTGAGGATTGTCTTGTCAATAGAAGCAAATAAGTAGTTCTTCACCTTGTGATCCTTGATAGTCTTCTCTGCCAACTCAGTTTTCTGTGGCGCTGTCAATACCACATCACTCCCCGGTCTCACAATCCCGGTCTCAATTAGATCCCACCACTCTCTCGATCTCAACAGATTCTCCATGAGCATCGCTCAATGCTCATAATCTCCATCGAACTTTGGTATGATCATTGAATCTTTGTCACTCATTTTCTCAGCTCACTTTCAAAGCTAGCTAGCTCTGATGCCACTTGTTGGTTGTGTACACAATGTATCAAAGCTTGAATGTGAGCTGAAAATGTTATGTCTATTACTCAAAAGAAGAATGATCTTTAAATAGATCTTACATTGACTTGAATTCGAAATATACTCCTACTTTTATTGAACCAAATAAGAGAGAGTCTTCCTCCTAATATGGTGGAGACTTATTCAATTTAGACCAAGTTTTTAGGACTCATAATTCAAACCAAATTCAAACTTGAACCGCCAAGAAACGGCTCCTTTATTCTTCAATTAGTTCTTCATTTATTTCTCATTTATGTTTATAGTTTTGTTGTTTTTTTGTTTAAAGAAAAAAAAATACATTACAGACTACTCCTCTGTCCCATTTTAAATGATCTTTAAGGTTATTGCACATAGATTAAAAACCATTTGATTTTCTATTTTTTTAATATAAATATTTTTTATCATCAATTCCAAAATAGTTTAACCAATAAAAAATAATATGAAGAATTCAAACAGTCAAAATAAATTAAAACACAATAAATTTTGCATTAAAACTTTAAAAGATCAACTAAATGGATAAAAAAAAATCACTCTAAAAGATCATTTAAAATGGGACGGATGGAGTATTTCGTAAAAGAGTACTTATTGATTACTAATTTGGTAAGGATGAAACAAAGTCAACAATTCTCATGTTTATATAAGCACAGTAGGTTTAATTTTTTTTAAAGATACACTTTGACATATTTTTATTGATTTATCTAATGATAAATTTTAAATTTTAAATCAATAAAACATATTTACCTCAAATGAAAATAATAAATATTGATAATAGTAGTATTTACTATTTTAATTTTTTTTTTATGAGAATATGTAACTTAAAAAAAAAAACTCTTTCCCCAGAGGTGTATTTTAAAAATTTTGTGTTAGATCACCAAGGATTAATTCCAAAACCTTCAATTTTTGTAAATCAGTAAAACAATTAAACAATTATACTAAATTACTAATAATATGTCGTTGATATAATAGTAATAATATACATGACTAGAATCAATGATAATTATCACGCACAAGAGTGTGTGACTGTGTGAGGTCTCTGATGTTCAATAATCTTGTTTGGTGCCCAAGATTTCAAGATTTTTGTTTCACATGTGCGCCATGTTCTCAAGGCTTTCACATTCTAGGCTTGTGGATTACATGCTATGTGGATGATTGTGTTTCTAGCTATAGAAGAAATTAAGATCATCTCAGTAGGCATTTTCTTAGCCTACTGAAGAAATTCCACAAGTGTCCAATGAAGATTAGTAAAAGTGAAATCTCAGCACAAAGCATATCAAAAGGCATGATGAGGAAATACAACTTTCTTCACAACCTATAATCTCTTCGTCTTCTTCCTCAATAACGAAAAATATAACTTTCGAAAGAGCTTTTTCTTTATCTCAATAAACATAAATAGGATAATTGTAAGACCATAATTTGGCATATTACATGATTAGAGATGGATCACGATACGAAAGACGTTAAGGGAAGAGATCAGAAATGAGAGTGGAGTCGAGATACGAAATCTCTTTCCTTAACTCTAAGAATCTCCCGCAGTGTGACGAGTTTTGATAGATTCACGAGTCCCAGGATAAAATCACTACAATCGAGTTCACAAGCACTCGAACAACGATTCTAACGAACCGATTACTACGATACTCTCGACGAGAAACTTACTGTTGAACAGAGAGATTGTTGATATGTGTTTTGATAGAGTGTGTGAATTTCAAAGAGTTTTTGTGTTTCAAAACATGAGAGAAAACAAAGAAGATGACTTTGTTTATAAAAACTGACGGAGAGGCGGTTTTAAAATCGTAGAGAAGTTATCTCCGGCTGGTTTTCAAAACTGACGTCGGTTTTGCAAAACCGCAGAGGTAACCGAAACCAAAACGCAGCGTTTTGGGCCCAAAAACGAAAGGTTTTTTTCAGTCCATTTAAACGGTCCAAAAAAATATTTAATTGGGCCGGCAACGACCCTTTAGCCAAAATTCTAGCCCACACCCGGCCCGGTTCCGTCGTGTATGCATCACTTTGAACTTGAGAAAGCTAGCACGGCATTATCTTTAAGACTTTAAGTAGAGTAAAACAAGATACTAATTACAAACAAAAATGAGACATTGCTAAGACCTAGTAACTAATAACAACTAACCAATGTTTTTAAAACCGGACCGGACCGGCAGTTGAACCGGGTTTAACCGCGAACCGGTCACATGTCCGGTTTGGGTCAATATAAAAACCCAAATGTAGTTGAACCGCTATCGAACCGGATTAGACCGGCAAAAAACCGGGAACCGGCGAACCGTTGACCCGGATCAAACCGGGTTCAACTGTTTTCTAATTAAAAAAAAAACATATTTTTATTTCATTTTTCTTTAATTAATATGTTTATCAAAATTAAAATTAGAAAAATAAGGTTTATAGATAATGAAATAGTAATAAGGTTTAACATTTTTTCTAATATAATCATATTCAGTGGAAAAAAACATTTTTCAAATAATTATAATCTTTTTAAAATTTTAGACAAAAAAAATTCGTTATGTATTTAAGTATCATCATTTTTTATTTAGTTTTGTTATAGCTGTTGAAGTTTATTTTATTTTTCTAAATATTTGTACTAAACTTAATATTTTGTTTGATATTTGGATAGTTATGCACATACATATAAGGAAAAAATTCTATATACTAATATTTTTAAAATATTATTGAACCCGGTTGAACCCCGGTTAGACCCGGTTGAACCCCGGTTAGATCCGATCGGACCATATTAACCCATGACCCAAAAGAAATCCTGTTCGGTCGCCGGTCCGGTTTTAAAAACATTGCAACTAACCAACAAGTTTAGTTTAATGGGACCTATAAACAAATTAGGTGAACTTTTTAAAAATTTCTTTAAAACAAAACAAAACAAATATTTTAAGTTTAAAAATATATTTTAATTTTTTTTATAATAATTGAACCAATATCCATTTGACACATGTGTACATGAATATCAAAAAACGTTTTTTGAGTATCAACTCCATGATATTTTTCTCTTGATTTTTACTTCTCTTTCTTCTTCTTTTTTTCTCTTTTTCTTATTTTTTAAAGAATTGATACTCTAAAAATATGACTAATAAACTTGTTCTAAAACTTAAAACAGGTCTCTCGGTTGTCCGAAAGAGAGCTCCAGGAAACAACACAAGAAACACAAGTTTTTCCTCGGTAAGCTTGTTAGCCAATGACAAAATGACAGTAAATATTCTCAATCAATCATGATATTAATAATTGTGTATTGTTAGTGCTTTGTGGTATGATCCACAATTCAAAGCCTTTCCTTAGCTTTATAATATTTTTAACAACAAAATAGCCACCGACTCTGCCTGGCCTTTACGTAGAACCAAGCCAAATATGTTTAATTATATGTTTAGATTGAGGGTCTTTTCAAAAAAAAAAAACATTTGGAAGCCTATTTTTAATAATAATAAACCAGAAAATTTTGGAGGTCCATGTTTTTCGGGTTTTTCTTCAGAGCCGGCCCTGCTGCATATAATAGGTCTAATACTAGTTCACAATGTTTCGTTCTTTTCACTAGTGAATATTCAAACCGGTGGTTCTTTTGAATTTCTTGAGTCATCATAGTTAGGTGAATGAACTAATCGAATATCTTTGCGATTCTTGTTTTTGTTTCTTTACTTGATTTGACTGAATCTGTAATATCTATTATTCCGCCATCAACAACGGTTCCGATGATAAATTCCACCGATTAATACAATAGTCTGTATTTTCTTCATAGTTCCGATTATGCGAGATTGATTTTGGTACTTTTGTGCGCCACAATACACGCTGGTACTCCATGCAGCCTCACTATCTCATTCACATATTTCTGAACCAAAAACTGTTGTTTCCTCAGTTTTCTTAATGGTTAGAAATTGTGCTGACTTAGTCTACAATCACCTAGGTAGCAACATCCTTCTTCATCCAGTGATAAAACCGTTACAGATCGCGATACATTTTAATCGGTTCCAGATGAATAGAAAACATACTCGCATGAGCCACTCTCAAAAATCCCCTGCCTCAGACTCTCATCCTTAGGCACAAAAAACTCACATGTGCACCAAAATAGTCCCATTAGCAAAAACATGATACTCAGAACCTGCAACCCTAGAAGAATCAATCAAACTCTGATCCTTCTCTTGAGTTATTTGCCTGGAACCCCAACGGCTTTTGTGAGATAACACACAACCTCAAAGTACTAAGCTCACTCACTAAAGCCTCCACATCCCGCTACTGAGCCGAATCATACCGCCTCCGACTAAGAGCATCTCCCACAATATTAGCTTTACAAGGATGGTAAACTATGTCCAGATCGTAATCTGCCAACAACTCAAACCATTGCCTTCGTCGTACATTTAACTCGGGCTGAGTAAAAATGTACTTCAGGTTATGATGATCGGTGAACAACTGAACCCTGCCTCCATACAATAAGACCTCCAAATCTTTAGGGCAAAGATCACTACAGCCAACTCTAAATCAGGGATAAGATAATTTCCCTCGTGCTTCTTCAACTAGCTTGAAGCATAAGTACTCACCTTACCCTACTGCATTAGCACACAACCCATACCAACTCCCATAGCATGTGTATACACCACATAAGGCTCGCCTCACTCTGGCAACGCTAACACTAGTATACTAGTTAACATCGTCTTCAGCTTTGCGAAACTCTACTCACACTCTAAAGACCACACGAGAAGAAACATCCTTCCCTGTCAGCTTTGTCAGAGATCGTCTTCAGCCGTACTCGCAAAAGCTTCAACGACTCTCCAGTAATAACCTGCCAACCCGAGAAAACTCCTTATCTCTGTAGCATTCCTCGGTCTAGACCAATCTTGGATACATTAAATCTTAACTGGATCCACAGAAACTCCATCTACAGAAACAATGTGACCCAAAAAGCCCATCTCTCGCGGCCAAAATCTACACTTGCGTCACTTAGCAAGCAGCTTCTACTCTCACAGCTTCTCCAAAACCGCTATCAGATGGACCTCATGCTCCTCATGACTCTTTCAATACACCAAACAATCATCTATAAAGATAATCACAAAGTCATCCAAATACTCCTGAAAGACCCCGTTCATTAGCGTCAAGAACACAGCCGGTGAATTCGTCAATCAGAAGGCACCACCACAAACTCAAATGCCCATATCTTGTCCTGAAATCTGACTTCAAAAACAACACCGGGTTCCCGCGGTGAACTATTCGGTCGAATAAAACCCTTATCCATTAAATCATCCACCTACTTCTTCAGCTCTGCGTTATTACTACAGAGATCGGAAGGTTTTGTCAGTCGCAAAACCTTCGACGACTCTCCAGTAATAACTTGCCAACCAGAGAAAACTTCTGATCTCTGTAGCATTCCTCGGTCTAGACCAATCTTGGATACATTAAATCTTAGCTGGATCCACAAAAACTCCATCTACAGAAACAATGTGACCCAGAAAGCCCATCTCTCGCGGCCAAAACCTACACTTGCTTCATTTAGCAAACAACTTCTGCTCTCGCAGCTTCTCCAGGACCGCTATCAGATGCACCTCATGCTCCTCGTGACTCTTTCAATACACCAAACTATCATCTATAAAGATAAATACAAACTCATCCAAATACTCCTGAAAGACCCCGTTCATTAGCGTCATGAACACAGCCGGTGCATTCGTCAATCGAAAGGCATCACCACAAACTCAAATGCCCATATCTCGTCCTGAAATCCGACTTAAAAAAACACCGGGCTCCCGCGGTGAACTATTCGGTCGAATAAAACCCTTATCCATTAAATCCTCCACCTACTTCTTCAGCTCTACCAACTCTGTTAGAGTAATCCTATAAGGTGCCTTAGATAACGGCGTTGTACCATGATCCAACTCAATCGTGAAAGGTTCATACCAAGACGGCGGTAATCCCTGAAACAACTGATAAATATCCTCGAAGTTCTGAACAACCTGAATATCTCTCACTGCAACCCGTCCAACAAACTCTCGCATCACAACTGTCGCCAAGTAAGCCTCGCAACCTCTTTCAATCATAGCCTCAGCCTGCACAAGTGAGATCACGAGACTTCCTAAAGTCGGCCTCACTCCTTGATAAACCAACTTCCCTCCCTAAAGCTCGAAGGAAACTCGACCTCGGTGACAGTCCAAGTGACTATGTACCGAACCAACCAATCCATACCCAGAATGACGTCGTACAACTCCACTGGACTGATAACCAAGTATGCTGGCATCGACTCTCCAGCCACCTGAACATCCACACCCCTCGCTAGACCAAGAGGTGCTAGGAACTTTCCCCCAACAACCTTAACAACTCTTGTCAGCTTACCAACGTCGCTCTAGATAATGCTCCTCTCAACGTGCTCTGGAGTAATGAAGTAATGCGATGCTCTAGAATTAAACAACACGTGAGACTCAAAACCATCCACTAACAAGGTCCCTACACAAATCTTCATGTGATAAGAAACCTAACTTTTCCATCACATAATAGGCCAATCTGTGATCTATGTCTCCACACCCGAAACATACTTAGACCCTCTACACCGTGTCCTCAAAATGGTCAAAGTCCTCTTAAGAACCTTCTCACCTGGGCATGCTCGCCCCCCAAATCCCGACCAACATAAACCAGGAGACGGTTAAACTCCACATCATACTCTCAAACAGACATCGCTCCCTGAGCCGGCTTCAAAAACCTCGTGTCTAGACGATCCACAGCCTCATGAGGAAATAACTTGGCATTAAACTCCACCAAATAGTCTGCCCAGGTCATCTCTGCCTGAACCCTCCTCACTGCCACACTCCTTCACAGAAGGTGTGTTTTACCATAAAAAAAAATGGACCACCAGAATCACCTGGTATCTCTCAAAACACATGATATAGCGAAACTTCTACTCCAACCTTATTCACCATTCATCAACCTCCTCTGGCTTGGCACCTCTCACAAAGAATCATGTACCAATCCTCAACAACCGCAGCCTCGGCCACTCCAACAACTGCTGTTAAGATCTGCGAGACGATCATCTCGTCTCTTGACTCCTCCTGTGGGCGCACCCGCACCACGAGCCCTACCAGCACTAGCACCAACTCTGGCCTCACCAACCTCTCTATGGCGCTCTCACGGGTATTCCCATTGGCACTCACACTAGTGCTTAGATCCTCTTGAAGCGTATGTGGATCTATAACAGCCTCATGCATAGCATCGTGAGCCGCACTCCCAGCTGACTCCCCCACTGGTCTTCGACCACGCCCACAACTTCCACGACCGCCACGGTTGTGTCCACTAGAAACTCTAGCCATCTATGCACTACCAAAGCGCCAGCTAAGAAAATCGAAGAAAATTCACCACAAGACATTTGCAACGGGTCCGCCACACGATCATCTCAGCTCGGGGCTGCACCTGCGGCCACACCCGCACCACAAGCTGCCGCGTGACCAGCCAAACAAGAACCACCAGGGTCATGCGAGTCCTCACACTGGTACTGGCCACACCCACAAACCCAAAACAAACAAACACTTACTGTCGAATTTCAATGAAGGCTCGAAGAGGATGATATAAGACCCCAAACTCGCAGTATTGACTAACTACTACCACAATCAATTCTAACAGCAATTCATAAATCAAACTCCATCCCATCCTAAAACCGTAAGAGCTCTAATACCAAACTGAAACAACTCAACTTTTTTTTTAAATTAAATCAATTAACTTTGGACTTAGATTAACATTCTCATAAATGTTAATCCTCAACATCTAAGCAACCCAAACACAAACCATCAAAAATTACCAACAAACCAAAACTATTTAAACCGGTAAACAAATTACTTAATCCTTAACCAATTCCATTAATCCAAATGAAAACACATTCAACAATTTCAAATAACCAACAACCTAACGAGCAATTCTAAACAACAAAGAAAACACCATTAAAACAAGACCTTAGATCATACTCCTCCTCATAGCCATGATCCTATGGTTACACCCTTTACCTGCATCACATGGCAAAAAGAATGCATGAGTATTATCATAAATACCCAATGAGAAGGTCATCCCATCTACTTGGCTATACACACAGGCACAATGAACCGCTCAAGCAACACAAAATCAACAACATAAAGAAACAACACAAAACAATAGTGCACATATAAGAAACTCAATCAACCTATGATAATCCAATCCATCAAATATATCACCAGGAATCCCTAACGTTCCATTCATCCAGATAAGCCATAGTCACGTACTCACCTTCGCCTATCAGTTGCCTTAGACTTCAACCTTTGGACCTTTGCATGATGAACATTGCAAACCAAACACGCCAGTTAACCCAAACCAAAATAGTCGGTTAAACCAACCAACCAAACCAATCCGGTTAGCTAAACAAAACCAAACCAATCCGGTTAACTAAACCGAACAAAACCAAACCAATCCGGTTAACTAAACACAATCAAACCAGTTGGAGTTTCTGCTAAACTGGATTAGGGTTTTCCAAAAATAAAAACGACAAACCGACTTCGAAAACGCAAAGCTTACCTCGGAACCATGATTTAAAACCTAATTTGGAAACCTGAGACCAAGACCTCTGCAACGCCATACTGATCGTCTCCTAAATCGTTTTGATTCGACGGAAAAACACCCATAAAGTTAGGCATAACCAAAATCAAACCGTAACCGTGTTTCGGACTGTAACCGTACCGTGTTTCGGACTGTAACCGTACCGTTTTCAACCGTTACCAGACCGTAAGCGTATAAAAAAAGTGGTTAAAAAACTGTAACCATTAACCGTAAATATATATTAGTTATGGTTAACCAAAATTGTTAACCGTAACCGTTAGTTAACCGTAACCGTATAAAAACCATCGGTTAACCGAATTATTAAACTGTAAAGTTTTAACCGTAACGGTTTTAAAATCAAAATTAAACATATATATAATTTATTATGTATGATTATTTATGAAATGTTTATCGAGTCCAATCATAAAATATTGAGAAAAATTAAACTAATCTTAACTAAAATTTAAAAACAAATACATGCTAAATATAATTGATTATTTTTCAAACAAATATAAGTAATATTCAAGGATAACAAATTTATAATATAAATATATAAGATTAAAAAAGTATTAGAAAATAATAAGATCGTGGAATATAGATGTAACTAAATTAAAGTAAATGGAAGACATGCCTATTATCATGGTCTTTAAGTATTTTATGAAAACCCGTTTGCTAAATGAAAAGAGAAAAATAAATGTTGAATTATTACTGCAAGCCAAATAAAAATTTCAAGTAGTTCAATTTTTTTTTTTAAACTAATGGATCTCAAATCTGTAGGGGAACTAGAAATTGTTTATAGCTTTTTGTAATTTCAACTTCACATGGTGAAACGACATATGTTTGATTTAAATATCATTTCACTTTCAAAATTTAGGTTACCGAATTTTAATAATACTTTTTAAAAATATTTAGCTTTTAAAAAAAAAAATTTGAAAAACATAATTATAACCGTTTAACCGTATCATAATTATAAAATACTTATAATTATATATAACTGTAACCGTATATAACCGTAACCGTTTTAACCGTCTATCAGATGGTTAAGGTTAAGGTTAGATTTTTTTTGTAACCGTAACCGGTGGTTAAATAACCATAACCGTAACCGTGGTCATGCCTACATAAAGTGGACTGATCGCAGATCTAATTTTACACGAACCTCTTTTAAGAAAACAACAATAACTCTCAGAATAATAATCCAATAGACAAAACGATTTCGCCCAAAGATAGATATATGAGTGGAGAACGTACTCTAAAAGTTTTACTCCAATCCAATCTGATTAGACAATTCGTTTCTCTGCTCTTCTACAACGGTTCAAAACTGTCTTCATCTCATTCTTTTTCTAAAAACACAATAAACGAACCTTCTTCTCTTATCTTTCAATTTCTCAGCCTCTTTCACGTTTTATCTACACAAAACGGAGACTGCTCCCTTTTATAAACTAGCCCTAGAGTTTCCTTAACTTTAACCAACCAAACCGAACAATTAAAATTAAACCATTCGGTCCAATTCAATTATCTTCTCTAAATTTTGGTTTACAGGTGTTACACAATAAAACTCCGTTTAATCCATAGCATAGAAATCTCAACACTACATGTCAAAACTCGATAGGTATCCAATGAAGGTTAGTAAAGGTGAAATCTCAACACTACATGTGCAATATCAGAAGGAACTTGCTTGCGATAGTAGTAATGACGATGCTCATCCCTCTAAATGTGCAAATGTTCAGAAGCAGCCGTTTCTACGTAACTTCTTCCTAAACTCAATTGTTTGTCTCTACAAATTCTCAAACATAAACTGAATGGAGGTTTCAAGTTGATATTGATGAAACCTATGAAGATTTCACGTTCAGATCCAGAGGTTGAGTTAGAAGGAAGCAAGTTACAGTATCAATGCTGATACAGAACAACAGACTTGCTAGTCACACTTCTTTTCTCATTATTAATGGCTTGACAACAATCCTATAATCTAATTCCTTCTTTCATCACCACCCAATGGCTAAACGGAGAAATTTTGAAAGAGCTTTTCTTTATCCAAGTAAACACAAGTATATGATCATTGTGTATTGGCAGTCTGATAATTTTGGTTTTGAGCTTTGTGTATATTTTACTTTTGAACTTGAAAATATTAGCAAGTCATTATCATTAATTAGACTTAAAAAGATACTAATTAAATTTAATACAATACATACTTGAGATATTGAAGAGGAACATAGTTAAGATTAATCATGTCTGCCGCGTGAAACTTGGTAAGAACCATCGACCGCTAGAGAATTGAATGGGCGAACAATCAAAGTTGTGCAGTTTCTCCATCTTCCATCTCTCAAGATTGAAAAGAAAGATGGTCTTGTCTGCATACCTACCATTCAAATAGATGGAATTTCTTTTGAATCCCTCAATGTCATCATTCCCGAGCACAGTGATGCCTAGATCCAAAATCAATGCCTCGGCGCCCAAAGAGTCAACTTGTTCCAATTTCTTCAAGAAACCAGATGAACAAATCTTGTAGATGTGGAAAGACCATTCTTTGATCATCTGCCTTGAAGACATATACTGCCTAAACATTTGCTCAACCATGAAGACATCTCCTGTTACTGTGACTACAAGTTTTTTTGAAAAAGGGCGCCATAAATAACCATGTGGAGGAAGATGACCTAACATATTTCCCTTCACAACAACACCACATTGAAAGGTTTTTTGCGGAATCTCTCTAGAAAAATCAAAGATTTTGAAACTACCGGGGCCGCTTAGGAAGTAAAGCTTGTGATCCTTGTAAACCATGTCATAACAATCTGAAGTTTTGAGGATTTGCTTCCACAATTTATATCCTTTCTTAGAATAAACCACACACCTCCTTGCGAATCCCCCTACAACAACATAATCATTGGTTTTCTCGTCAATCCAAAACACAAGGGATTTTATAGCAGCAATACCAATTGAATCTTGGGACTCCGCAGGAGGTAGATGGATCTTCTTGTGCGAAAATAGATTCACAATGTAGAGAGTATATCGAGGATCTCGCATCTCGCATATGGAGCCAGTTTCCATAGATTGCTTTACAAACACTCTTTCGAAACTCAAAACCTAGATTTTGTGTTCGGTAAAGTTTGTCTTTTTCCTCAGGATTAAACAACGTGCAACAATTGTTGTTGTTTTGGTCGGGGAAGAGAATCAGCCATGGGATCTGATATTCGGGCGCTGATTGTCTCCAAGCAGAGTACCAAGACGAACATACGTATTTAACTCGTTGGAAATTAGCAAAGCTGAGCCATTTGAACACCAAACTCACGAGATCAATGTTGTATATACGTTGTATCTCTGGAATCGTGACGGGTGAACTTGGATAATGATTGAATCGTACTCGGGAGCACGTTTTTTAAAGATTATTTCGACCCTTATCAATGCCTTGGGTTACACGAAATCCCTTGTAGGATAAGACAATCAAAGAATACTTTTGTTTTAGGCAAACTTTTGGTTTTGTGAATCTCTCTTCCTTCTCACGTTCTTCTCTTACTCTGTTTTTGGGCCAAAGAACCAGAGTTTTATATGAATTTAAAGGTTGTGATGATTCATCCGTACGTTTGCAACCGTACGTATAAAACAACCATAAACCGAATAACCGATATTCCTCCCCCATTTAAGTGTAATCTTGGATTCACATAATAAACAACACAAAAACCAAACTCATGCATAAATGAAAATATCGTAACGATTGAATTAACATCTTAGTGTTATTACACATTTCAAATACCCGAGAATTAGGATGTCCAACGGACTGAATCCTTTCAACTCATTTTGGGTACATGAAGATAATACACACATGAGTTCATAAACTACTCTAAGTGTTTATACTTGACACTATTATAAGCCATGTGTCCCTATACGTTTATGAGCGTTTACAAAGCCAAGTCCAAGCTTCTTGAAGCGGCTACACTTCATACTCATATAGGTAGATCTTTTAGTCATGCACCTGCAAAGTGCATTTTTTCAAAAAATCTATTAAGAAGAAAACTTCAACCTACTCTTTCTTGCAGGTCTAAGCACATACCTTGGGATGTTATTGAACTAGTGCTTCAATCTCTAATTATAAGTTTTCCACATTGAATTCAACCATTAATGTCGTATTGGAGGGGAATTGGGTTTTCTATAATTAGAAATTTAAGATGGATTTTAATCCCATCCCTTGAGCCGACTTTGTCACCAAGTCTCTAGCTAATCCTATTGTCAAATGATCCGCTAGATTTTGTTGAGACCGAACAAACTCTAAAGTGATCACCCCGTGAGTGATCAACTCACGTACCGCGCTATCTCTAACGCCTAGGTGTTGCGACTTACCATTATACATTTGGCTATATGCCTTAGCCATTTAAGTTTGACTATCACACCAGATAGAAATGGGTGACACTGGTTTTGGCCACAATGGAATCTCGGAAACTAAGTTTCGCAGCCATATTACTTCTCTTCCCGCAACCGCTAATGCTACAAATTCTGATTCCATAGTTGAGCTTGTAATACAAGTTTGTTTCTTGGAAGCCCACGAAATGGCACCTCCCCCAAGCTAGAACACCCTACCACTTGTAGAAGAATGATCTTCTATGTTGGTGATCCAACTTGCATCCGAATATCCCTCTACAACCTAAGAAAATCCAACATAAGATAAACCATAATTTATGGTTCCTTTCAAGTATTTAAGCACACGTCTTAAAGCTTGGCAATGGTGGGTACTCGGGTTACTAGTGTACATGCTTAACCTTCATACCGCATAAGCTATATCCGGCTTAGTGCTTGTCATGACATACATTAAGCAACCAATTACTTGAGAATACTTGAGTTGTGAAATTGCTTGTCCCGTATTGGGCATAAGCTTCACACTCGCATCCATGAGAGTGCTCATTGGAGAACAATTCTCACAATTAAACCTCTTAAGCACCATCTCAATGTAATGAGATTGTGTTGAAGATAATTCATTATTATTACGTTTGATCTGGATTCCAAGGATCACGTCCGCCTCCCCCATGTCTTTCATGGCAAAATTTGATCACAAAAAATCTTTTGTAATTTTAACTTGTCTAAGATCAGTTCCAAATATCAACAATGTCATCAACATACAAGCAAATGATTACACTATTTTCAGACTCATCAAATATGCTGTATAGGCACTTATCTGATTGATTTAACTTGAATCCACTTGATAAGACAGCCTCATCAAACCTTTGATGCCACTGTTTTGGTGCTTGCTTTAGACCATACAATGACTTTATCAACGTACACACCTTATGCTCATTACCGGGCATAACAAATCCTCCGGGTTGTTTCATATAAACCTCTTCTTCTAAAACACCATCTAAAAATGCTGTTTTAACATCCCTGTGGTGAATCACAAGATTATGAATGGCTGCATATGTAATCTTATAGAAGAGATTCTAACAACGGAAGCATATGTATCAAAATAATCAATACCATCCCTTTGTCTAAAGCCTTGGATAACCAAACAAGTCTTAAACTTATCGATCTTTCCATCGATTTTCATATTCTTTTTGAAGATCCATTTGGAACCCAAAGCCTTGCAACCGGGTGGAAGATCCGTCAAGGCCCACGTATTATTTCCTATGATTGAGTCCATTTCATCATTCACTGCTTCTTTCCAAAAAGCAATGTCATGAGACGTCATAACCTCACTAAAAGTCCTAGGTTCATCATCAAAATAATAACAATATGAATATTGAAGCTCAATCTTATCTCTTGAACCTTCAACTAAATAAAGTTAAAAATCAGGACCGTATGATTTTTCAATCCTCCCTCGTTTGCTCTTACGAAGCGTTGGTGACTCGTTAGGAGGAATGCACGTGTCGTCTCCTTTATTTGTTATAATTAAATTTGGAACTAAATCTTTTAGCTTAGATATTGATAAGAAATTATTCTCATCGAATATTGCATCTCTTGACTCAATTATGGTGTGAACCGGTATAGAGTCATTAGGTTCTATGACCTAAAATCTATAAGCCTTGGAATGCGAGGCATATCCAATAAATATGCAATCAACACCTCCTTCCTCCAAAGTTTTAATCTTTGGTTGAGGTAGTCTAACGACCGCCCTACATCTCCAAACTCGAAAGTAGTTCAAATTCGGTTTCTTTTTGTACCAAAGTTCATATGGGGTAACCTTGTTTCTTTTGTTAGGAACTCTATTCAATAGATAACAAGCCGTTAACATGGCTTCACCGCAAAATCAGTGACTCAATCCCGAATAAGATACTGGTTACTGCAGGACTTTCAGTATTTCAAGTCATGGGTTTGAATCCTATAATTAGTGTTACTTTGATTTTTTGATATTTGCATTGTTTTTGGGTCAATTTTTTTTTTTTTAGCTTTAGGCAGCCCATATATTGGGCCGGGCCTGATACCAATAAACAACAGTTAGATACCACAACAAAAACTCACTTAAGCTATCATTTTGTATAAATTTGTTAGATTGATTTGGATTTTTAATACATCACTAAACGTACGTTGCCCTACTAATTAGAGTATAAGTGTATAACGATATATTTGATTAAAACTGAAGAAAACATATTGAAAAGGAAAACATTGTTTTGAGATCAATCAATTCTCTGCTTGAAATTTGGTAAAGACCATTGAGCTTTAGAGAGTTGAATGGACGAACAATCAAATTCTTGCAAATGCTCCGACTTTTGCGTCTCTAGATTGAAGAGAAAGATTCCATTTGGGTATTTGATATTTGGATTGTTTTTGGGTCAATTTTTTTGTTTTTTAGCTTTAGGCAGCCCATATATTAGGCTGGGCCTGATACCAATAAACAACAGTTAGATACCACAACAAAAACTCACTTAAGCTATCATTTTGTATAAATTTGCTAGATTGATTTGGATTTTTAATACATCCCTAAACGTACGTTGCCCTACTAATTAGAGTATAAGTGTATAACGATGTATTTGATTAAAACTGAAGAAAACATATTGAAAAGGAAAACATTGTTTTGAGATCAATCAATTCTCTGCTTGAAATTTGGTAAAGACCATTGAGCTTTAGAGAGTTGAATGGACGAACAATCAAATTCTTGCAAATACTCCGACTTTTGCGTCTCTAGATTGAAGAGAAAGATCCCATTTGGGTTCTTTTCATGAGTATTACTGAAATAGATTGAATTTCTCTTGAATCCCACCAAGCCATTGGCAAGCAAAGTGACGCCTAGATAAAAAAAAAAAGCATTGCCTTATCGTCTAAAGAATCCACTTGTTCACATTTCATGAAGAACCCTGATGAACAAGCCTAGTAGATGCGGAAGGATAATTTCGTCGCCCAAGATCCAAATATTTTTTTAACCATGACGACATCTCCTGTTACTGTGACTACAAGTTTTGTTGAAACAAATGTCGATCAGTTCACAACAGCACTACATCGAATCAGCCGAGAGCGTTTATCAAAGAAAAAAAAAATCAAAGATTCTAAAACTACCCAAGCATTATACCCGTACTATATTTCTAAATGTCACCATTCAAACCTTGTCCCGCACAGCTTGTCCCGCACCAACCATTTTTGTCCCGTATAATACCCGTACCGCATCTAAACCGCCCCGCACCTTTTAAACCGCTTGTCCCGCACCACCCAACCTACTGTTCCCATTCAGAGCCTATGGCTTTGATTGGTGACATGAGTTACTACTGATTTAGTTTGAGTTAAGGGTATAACTCAATAATAACTCAAAAATGTTACCAATCATGAATCAAACCAAAAATTTAGAATTTGAGTTTGGGTTTTAATGAGTTATAGTTGATTTACAATTTTGAGTTATGTTCTTTGTAAGATTGCTAACTCAAAAGTTAATCCAACATCATGGAAATGGGATGAGTTAGAGATTGGTTAGTGTTTTTGTTTTCTTTTTATATATTTCTAACGATATTTCCTTCTTCTTTTTTCTTTCTTGTTAGTTCTAATTTTAATTATTTCAATGTTGCATAGTTCCAATAAATCGAAGGTTGTATAGCAAGGTTGTATTAATAATTTAATATTTGTTATAAACTCATTTAGTGGATGCCCATTAGAGGCCCATGTTTTAGAGTATTCCTAAACCCTAGTTCCTCTCTTAGTATTGTATCCCTATATATACTCTGTACTTCTCATGGAATAATACACAACACAATTCTCTCTTTGTCTTCTTTACTACAACACGTTATCAGCACGAGCTTAGCCGTCTAAGCACAAACCCTAATTGACGTTACTTTCATTCTTTGACGATGTCACCAATCTATTATCTCCGATTTCTCAAGATAAGTTCACATCTCGTTTATGTGTTAGAAAATACAATTGCTCCGCACTTTAATAATTAGTCATGTTCTGAATATTAACGTAGCCATCTATTTTGCTTTATGATATTCATCAGATTATACCCACTCGTCTTCGCCACAATGGTGGACCGAAACCATTGGGAAGAGATTAGCTAGCCAATGATGTTTCTGTTTCATGACGATGACTCCGTCTCCGTTAACGATCGAGATAAGTGCCACCTCGTCCTTTATAATCACCGCATCATGATCATGCTTATTCGTTAGGAAATACAAATTATTCATGCTTTGATGATTAATCATGTTTTAATTAACTTTATCACATGGCATAAATAAGTTATTGCATCAACAATTAAATTGGTTATCATAATTGCTTATGTCTCGAGCAATTGATTCTGTGTGGATTTAGTATCATGATATATGATTCTTTAATAATCACTAGAGATTGAATTTATTTAAACGTTTTTAACACAAAACAATCAGAGCATATTATTATAGTTTTGCATGGTTGTTGTTGTTTGTTTGTTTTCATATACATACTGATTTTATATGGAAGTCTGGCCATTGAAAAACATAAACCACTGATGATGTCGTCTCGTGATAGATCTTGGATCTTTTTCTGCACTTGAGACAAGTACTATCAATTCATCAGGTTTAATTTTTATACATGGTCAAATAAAGTTTGATTAGCCAATTGTGATGGTTGTAATAAGACTAATACTTAATCTTAAATGAATATGATGATCACAATAATATCTTTGTTCATCGTGAGATTAAATTCGAGATGGATGAACCTGAAGTTTTATCATCTCAAAGAAAAGAAAAAAAATCTCACAAAAAACCATAAGTGACAAATCCTGAAGATTGTGATCAATATCTGAGTATGATCTCGAGTAAGAGAGTTAGAAATCTCACATAAACCATAAGTGACAAATCCAGAAGATTATGATCACTGTTTGATGATTATGAAAGTTCACTTCAAGTGACATATCTAGAAGATTATGTTCATTTCTTAACCATAGAGATTTAGTCAAGAGCAATTCTTAAAAGAAATGTATGATCACCATAATGTGATATTTCCTAATGCCTAAAATGATTGGTTGATATTACCTACAAGACTTGAAGTCTTTAATTGAATATAATTCACTTATGTTCAGAATTACTTGCAATTTGATCTCTTAGAGAGACATATTAAACTTAATTTCATGCAAGTAATGTTGTCGTGTGGACAGTAATTTGTGAAAAGAGATTTAAGGAGTTTTTCAGAACTTATATCTTATCTCATTGAGACTGAACATATGTTGTATTTGTTGTTAAGTACCATTCCATGAAGTGAATGTGATATCATATACTAAAGAAGAAAATGGCAATACCACTAGTATTTGTTGAAGAAATTGCTATGGAATGAGTCATAATGTGAAAGTGGATATGAATGTGGTCATGGTCAAGATCGAGATCCAAAATCGAAAAGTCTCTATCGGGAACTCATATTTTCACCAGAAGTGAGAAAATTGAGATGGTTATAAGTCAAAGATATGTGAATCATTTTGAAAATGAACGAATCTATTGAGAGTACAATACAAGGTAGTACATGGCTTATTGAATGCTCAACCAGAGCATATATATAAATGCTCCAGAAGAGCACATTGATAATATTGCATATGGGAATGTAGTTGGTATATTTATGCATTGATTCTCATAAGTCTCAAAAGTTAGAAGGATTTAAGGTATAATACATGTCCCGAGCAGGATATGTTATTGATTCTAAAAAGGGATTCAATTTAAGATTGATAAAATCAGTGTTATCATCTCGAGGAGGAGAGTTTAAGAATCCCACATACCATAATAAGTGAAACATCCAGAAGATTATGTTCACACTAAAACTAAGTAAATGAATCCAGAAGATTCATAAGACTATGTTCATACGAATCTTTCATAACATAAATTTATGAGATTTTTAGAAAAAATCATCTTGAGACAACTAGTAAAGGAAATGTAAATACCTTAGTATTTCCCAAGAGCAAAAGTATTGTTGTGAAACTACTTGTATTTTGTACTACACAAAGATTTGTAGAATGGAGATGAAAAGATATAGTAAATCAGAAGTTTATGAAATATATTTTTATTTGGCATGAATCGGTTAGACTATTACGATTCAATAGTGATGCGAAAAGTAATATATGTAGACAATCATTGAAGAACTAGAAGATTCTTCGTAATGATTTGTCATGTGATGTTTGCTGATAAGATAAATTAATATATGGTTTTCATGAGGCTAACAGAATTGGAATCTATGAATTTTTTAGAATGTTGAGATGTTGCAGGGCTGATCACCCATCGTGCATCTTAATAACTCTAGTGAATTCATGAGCCTTTGATGATTAAAACATCAATTAGGATAAATGTTGAACAAATGGTAGCACATGTTCATACATAATTCCCATCATGCCAATAAATAATCAATATTTGTCCCCTATTATAATTGGTTTTGGGTCATAACCAGTTATTTCCATCTAGGATCTTGGATGTACGATATACATGCCAGTTGCTCCACCACATAATTTTGAAGATGGATCCTTAAATAAAGATGGGAATATATGTTGGATATAAATCTCCATTGATATTAATAATCTAGAGCCATCTTTTAAGGATTTAAATAAGGCCTGATTTGTAGACTGTAATAAGTCAGTCTTTCCAACATTAAGGGGAGAAAATAAACAGCTGGAAAATAAAATAAGCTGTAATGAATTATCATTGATCCTCGGACGAAAAAATGTAAATTAGAAGTCCAAAGGATAATTCATTTCAAAGCTTATAGCATTGATTGCCAAATGCTTTTATGACCCATATAAAGTGATAAAGTCACTTACCAGCTGTAATGCTCCAATTATAATTGATGTCCCAAAAGGACAATATCAAACTGCTAATGAGTCTAAAGATCGCATGAAGCGTGATAGACCTATTTGATTCCAAATATAAGAATCCTCAAAAAGAAAAGGAGCATAATTCACAATGGTTAGATTGAGGAAACACTTATATATACGAATGATCTCCTGAAGAGAAACATGACATAGACATAAATTCAGGTACCTGAGAATAAAGAGATCTCAAATAGTTATGTCATGTCATAAATAAAATGGAATCGAAAAGCAAAATCGACGTCGTAATATTTTTGCATGCATTGAGAAAGCAGTTGATATTATGCAAAAGAGGATCAAGAAAGTCTATTGAAAAGTGTACACAAAGTAATGATTGGCCAATCATAAAAAAGGAAGAAATAGACTTATAATTTTGGACCAGTAGTCCATACACTTGAAGTGTAAAATCAGTGGAAGATAAACAAGTCTTAATGTGAAAGAATAGTGAAAATTTCACAAGATCTTAAACGTTAGCTTATTAAGAGGTTTACTCTCATGTGGTGGATGCAACTACTTTCAAGTTCATTATCAGTTTGGCAAGAAAAGGAAAGGCTTGATTTATAGTTTATATCTTACTGATACGACCCACTAGATATTGAAATTTATATGAAAATCCTTGAAGGATATATCCCTAGAGAATTAATGATATCAAAAGTTTATTATCGGGAACTCTAGTTATTCGATCGAATTAAAGCAAATATGTTGCATGGGGTATAACATGAAAGTGTATTTCATAAGGTTAATCAATGTACCCATGTATATCTATCAAAAGATTATGGATCAAATGGATCCTCAGTTTGAAGATCATCGAAACTCTAGCAGAGTTAATCGTAAGTAGTACGATAATAATAATATATATGATAAAAGATCACTAGATAGTGATATATATATATATGAAAGTCCCAGAAAGATTTAAATTTCTAGAAGCAAATTCTTTTTTAGATTTTAACAATTTATACATTGTTAAAGAGATTTGCTAAATGATTTGTGTAATGTATGTTGATGATTTCAACATCATTAGAACTCCTGAAGAGATCTATATTCAGTGAAAAATCTGAAGAAAGGATTTGGAAAAATATTTTGGAAAGATAAAATTATCTTTAGATATCCCAAATTAATCATCTAGCGAAAAGATGTTATGTTCAAAGATCCTTGAAGGATATTACAGAAAAATGCTCATATATATTTGGTCTTGAAGTACTATACATAAAATGAGATTAGAGCAATTCAATAATTTATTTCATGATTGAAATATGTATTTGACAAAAAGGAAAGTCAAATATAATAGCTTTTACAAGAAGAGCATGAATATTATGTACAAGAGAAATGTTTAGAAAATTGTACATATATGAGATTTAGGCCTTAAGTCCAAATATAAGGAAATGATGTTATGGACCAGAAGTCCAATGATATGAGATATCATATGAGTTTATTCATTAATGTTATTCTTATAATAATTCAAAAGAGATAGCATATATGATCGGAATTCATCTCTTGAAGAAGATGTTTCCGAGGGGGAGAAATATAATGATTTGCGTGGATGTACTCTTTTTCCCTTATCATAGTTTTTATCCCATTGGGTTTTTCTATGGAAAGGTTTTTAACGAGACATCAAAGAACACGCAAATGATAGACACTTATAGAGGAATGTTATCATTATAAGGATATATGAAAGTCTATCAATCTCCATAAGCATGTCATCCATGAATGATATCTAAAGAAACAAAGAGAATGATCCAGATGAATCATCTAGAAGACCGATGAGTTGCAGAAGAATGGCGGTGTACAAGTTCTAAAGGTTGTTCAAGCGAAACTTTGGCAGATTTATTTTCAAGACACTTCCAACTACTACTTTCAAGAAACAAGTTTGCAGCATCAAGAAGATCTCAAGTTATGCACTCATCAGGGGGAGTAAAAACGCGTTGCACTCTTTTTCCTTAACCATGGTTTTGTCCCAATTGGGTTTTCCTAGTAAGGTT
Organism: Arabis alpina; assembly: GCA_900128785.1. NCBI lineage: Eukaryota > Viridiplantae > Streptophyta > Magnoliopsida > Brassicales > Brassicaceae > Arabis > Arabis alpina. The sequence goes on from LT669794.1 coordinate 43,422,732, forward strand.
TTAATGAGGCAACATTTTATGCGTATTAGGATCATTTTTACTCTAATGGCATCCAAGGGGGAGTGTTATAAACCCATTTAGTGGATGCCCATTAGAGGCCCATGTTCTATAGTATTCATAAACCCTAGTTCCTCTCTTAGTATTGTATCCCTATATATACTCTGTACTTCTCATGGAATAATACACAACACAATTCTCTCTTTGTCTTCTTTACTACAACAATATTGTTAAATATTTTGTATTCAAATTTTTTGTTTCTATTACCTGAATTATTGATTTTATATTTTGCATTTTAAACTTTTAAAACATACATTCTTAGGTTTTTATTTGCTATCATACAAATTTATTTTAGGTTTTTTTGTAAGTTATACTACCATTTCATCTAATTTTTTGTTAATGTTACAAATGATAGTTTTAAGTTACTATTATTTTAATTTGTCAATTTTTATTATTTAAATCTCTAATAAATATTATTTATAATAATTTTAAATTTAATAACACACACTGGAACTTATACATCAAAAAAGTCACTAGTCGGTATTATTGATAAAAATGCTAATTCGTATTTCTACAGCAAACTCACTACATAAATCTACAGTTTCTACCACATATTTTTTACTGCACATTACATCGAATTACAACACTTACTGCAACTCAACTTTGATACCACATGTCGCAGCCTATATCTAATTCATATACTATGAAATTTTCAGAGTTATCAGGATCTGTTCTGCTCCTATTGCATAGGTCTAATAATGAATAAGTTAAATAATAATGATATTCACACCGGTGGTTCTTTTGGAAATATATTTTTTAACAAGGTCGGTTTACTTCTTTTTTTCAGTAAAAGGACTTGTTCATTAAAAAATAGGGCAATTTCTAAAAATACCACTTTTTAAAAATTTATTTTAAACATTCAAAACTAAATCCTAAACCCCGAACCCAAATCTTACCCCCCCCCTAAAACTATACCCTAATGTTGGAATAGTTAACCCAAACCCAAATTTTTTAAATTTTAAACTTTAAAAATTAAATTTTAAAAAAGTGGTATTTTTGAAACTTTGGAAAAAAAGTGGTATTTTTGAAAAAAAAAGACTTTAAAGTGTGATATTTTAGGGAATTTCTCTAATAAAAAGGTAAAAGGCCTTTCTTTCTCCACAAGCGACTGTTCTATTAATCCCTCTCTCTCTAAATATGTATTTATGTTTTGAATCCCTAAAAACCCTAGTTAAGTAAACACCATCGTTATTCGTGGCTATGGAGTTCAAAGTAGAAGAATCACCATTGAAGAAGACGCATCCCACATCATCTCCATCGTTATCATCACTTCCAGATGAAATCGTTTTGAATTGCTTAGCTCGAGACTCGAAATCGCAATACCATTCACTCTGCTTAGTCTCCAAGAGCTTCTACTCTCTTCTCTCTTCTCTGGATATTTACTCAGTCCGATCCGAACTTGGAGTTACAGAGTCTCGCATCTACGTGTGCATGCGGTCACCAAACGATCGTAGCTGGTTCACTCTCAGCGAGATTAACAAAGATGAGTTAAGCTTAGTACCGGTAAAACTCCCTTCCTCCTATTCACCAGCTCGTTTAACTGCAACCACGCTAGCCGTTGGTTCCGAAATATATCAAATCGGTGGAGCCATCAAGCAAAAGCGATCCAAAGCCGTTGTCAATCGAAACAAAGCCATTCTTGTGCTTGATTGTCGGAATAACACGTGGCGTCTTGGTCCTAACTTGACAGTGGGAAGGAAACACGCAAAGTCTTGTTTTTTAGACGGGAAGATATATGTAACAGGTGGATGCAGCAAGACAGATAAGAAACCCATGAATTTTGGTGAGGTTTTTGACCTAAAGACTCAAACTTGGAATCCATTGCCTAGCCCTAGTGATAATGGATTTGATACGTATCACAAACTTGAAGTTTTTGGAGGAAGGCTACACGTTATGACCAGAAATAACAAGTATGCATATGATCCGAAAGAAGGAAGATGGGTAGTATCAGAGGGGGATTTTGTGGGTCTAGGAGCTATAAGTTGTATAACTGAACCTTGGTGCGTCATTGATAATGTATCTTTAATGATTATTACGGTAAAGTTAGGTGGTATAACCCAAAGGATGGAAAGTGGGATATAGTTTCTGAGTTACCTAATCTGTCCTTGCAACCAGCAAATCACCATACGATTCAATTAGTTAACCATGGTGGGAAACTGGTAGTTATATGGCATGAGTGGATCCTGATTCAAGATGGGCTTGGCTTTATTCACACCCAAGACAAGAGAATTTGGTGTGTGGTGATTAGGTTGGAGAAGAAACCTAATCACCAGATTTGTGGGAAGATTGAACGATGCAATGTTATTGTGGATAAAGCTCCCAAGTTACAGAAGCTCTTGAGCTGTCTATCGATTTCGGTTTGAAACTCATCTTCGTTGCTTTCAACATATTATTTGGATATTTATTTCTAATAAGATGCTGTTTTGGTTTTTTTGTTTTGTTTTCTTCTTTTGAATTTGAGAAAAGCATCCGTGCTATATGCCAATATGTTTTGTAATATCTTTTTAATTTACGTTGAGCACTTTTGTTGTGGTATTGGTTTTTGGTTTTGTTCCATCATGGAATAATGTAGATATGAGAGCTAATTATAATAAAGCTCGTTTGGAGAGGATTAAGAAGTCGGACATAGATAAAAACTAAGAAAAATGTAAACGTAACGGATCACTTTTAGGACCAAATCTTGACTTCCTTGCCGGATACGATGAGCTGACCACAACCTTTCTTAATGTAAAAGTAAAGGTTCTCTAAAGTTAATCAAGACAGAGATAGAAATAAGTTAACTAAAATTCCACTGATTTTATTTAACCTAACACCACAACGTACAAGAACATGTAAGTGAAGAACTAGACACTCATCCTATTCTACCCATTGTTTAGCAAAATCACATATAACATGATTCGCTCCTACCGTTGTTCCTGATCTACCCTCACTCTTGTTGATCACTTTTTTCTCTTTTGAGTTCTTCAACACAGTCTCACACTTTTTACTATGTTTTGCTCGGAAGAACTAACTTGTTTAACGTGCTCAACATCTGCTTTATATTGGTTACCTTTTTGCCAAAATACCGGATGACTCTCCCAAGGATCAAGGGACAAACCACTGTTCTCCATCTACCAATGGTAGACAACAACAACACACTGTTGCAACTGCCACCTGCCACATCAGCCTATCCACCTCGCAACACTTGTGCTTTTTACTTTTTGCACAACGTTAAGTCGGCTTCCTTGTTTGATGAACCACTCCTCTGCACAAGCTTCCCACTTGCGCTTTTCCTTGGCCCGAGATGCCACCTGGCATCCCACTTGGGATGTTGACTTTTGCTTCTTTGACTTTCTTGTTAGATCATGAGTAACACAAAGCTTTACGTTAGTCTTGTTCCTCCTTGATCCTTGATGCTAATCCTGATGCATCTACACTTATTAACCTCTTGGCCCGTTTGGATACTCCTCTATCCATGCAAAAGACGAGATGGTAAGGTACACTCCATGAAGGAGGATGATTTGCATTGTTTTCCTAATAGAACTATAGCCAAGAGACTATTCGGCTTCTTTAGGATTCTCCAACTTTGCTTCGAAAGCAAGGCATCATTAAAGGCTTCGATATCACGGAAACCCAACCCTTCGTTTTTTAGGAGAGTAAGCTTCTTCCAAAAGATCACATTTCTTTTTTTGGTCAGGGTTGGAATCCCACCAAAAACGGGTAAGAAGCCATCAAATCTTCTTACAAAGAGAGGTAGGAATCTTGAAGCAAGTCATAGTAGTATCATAATTTCACACGAAGCACTCAAAATCATTGTAACGGTGAGAAATTTGCAAGAAGCATACAAATAATTGGAATTAATTCAAATGTGTTCCTTCAAAAGAGCATTTCTTTATTCCCAATAAACAACAGTTAGATTCCACAACAAAGGCTCATTTAAGCACAGTCATTTTGTATAAACGGCTAGTTTGATTTGGATAACCTTTTATTCCACACCAATCATTTTAGTTTTAACTGAAAGTATGTCGCCATCATACTAATTAGAGTATTAGTGTATAGCAACATATTGATTATAACCAAAGAAAGCATATTGAAAAGGAAAACATAGTTTTGAGATCAATCAATTGTCAGCGTGAAACTTGGTAAGAACAATTGAGCACTAGAGAGTTGAACGGACAAACAATCAAATTCGCGTAGTTTCTCCCACTTTTGTCTCTCTAGATTGAAGTGGGATATCTTTCTTGAGTTCTGGTCATGAGTGACTACTATTAAAATAGATTGAATTTCTCTTGAACCCATCCAAGCCATTGGCAAGCATAGTGGTGCCGAGATCAATAATTGTTGTTGTTGTTGCTGCTGCTGCTGCTTTGTTTAAGGAAGAGAATCAGCCAAGGAATCTTCTTTTTTTGGCACGGATTGTCTCGGAGCAGAGTACCAAGACGAACATACAGATTTAGCTCGTTGGAATATGGCAAAGCTGAGCCGTTCGAGCACCAAAGCTGAGCCAGGAGTATTGTCAAAAGATCAAATCTCTTGCTGACTTACTCTCGAATGTTGACGCTCCGGTCAACGAACGAACGTTGGTCATGTACCTTCTCAATGGTCTCAACGAGAAGTTTGATTACATTATTAATGTCATCAAACACAAGGATCCATTCCCAACTTTTGCAATCGCGAAATCGATGTTGGAGATGGAAAAACTCGCCTCAAAAAGTCTCATCGTGTCACTGCCACTCACGTTGATCACTCGTCTTCTTCCACTGCTTTAACCGTCGTTGCTGCTCCACCAATACCTCAACCATTTGCTTCGCAACCATATGTTCAGCTCGTTCAACAACAACAAAAGGTTAATAATAACAGAGGCAGAGGAGGAAGAAACAACAACAAGAACAGAGGAGGAAGAAACAATTTCCAATCTCGACCAAATTATCCCAATTGGCCGTCTCCTCCTCCTTTTTGGCCTGGCCCAATTCCATCATGGCCCAATTACTATGGAAATTGGAATCCTTACGCTCAAGGTCCATACAATCAGGAGACCCAATACCGCCAACCTGCAACTCCAACTTTGCATCAGACAAATCAGCAGACACATTTGATGGAAATATTCCCTGGAGCACACATGACAGAGACACTGACTGATCCCAACGGTGCAGACTGGTTCATGGATTCAGGTGCCACGACGCATCTCTCAAACTCGGCAGGTAATCTCCACTCTAATCTTAATCGTAATATCTCTCACTCTGTCATCGTTGGCAATGGTTCCAAAATTCCCGTCACTTCAATTGGCTCATCTTCCCTTCGTACTCATTCTAGACCCCTATCCCTAACTAGGTAGTAAACCATAGAAGAATTTGTTATCTTTTATTAATAACTAGGTGAGTACATATAAATGTATTTTGCTTTTGGTTTATATTTGTTACCTAAATAATTTGTGACATATATTTTTAATGTTTTATGTTGTTTTTATTTGGATTTATAAGGTTATGTTTTGAAAATATATTTAAATCATATTTTTTAATTTATATGCACTTATAGGAGAATATTCATTAATTCATACTTAAATTGCATCTTTAGTAAAAAATGTGTTATTTTGAAGTAATTAAGATAATTCATGTTATCTTTTTTGAAAATATAACTGTATAACTACTTTTTTAGATCAATGTTTACAATGAATTCTTTTATTTGAATGAGTTAAAAGGTTCATTAATTCATGAATAAATTATTTTTTAATAAAATAATTGTATTATTTTGAAGTAATAAAGATAACTCAGGTTAATTTCTTGCAGAAACTAACAAAATTAGTAGAAACTAACATTAACAACATAATCTTCCCAAGTATAAAATAGAGAAGAATCTGTGGATACTTAAAGACGATGAAAATGTTTCATTTCTCCTTATCTTAATACATTTCTTCGTCTATTCTGATATGACACTTAACATATCCTCATAACCAGCTTCTTATGTACCCCTCACCAACCAAATTAATGTGAACAACTTCGCGTTCATTGTTTATATATCTTTTCTCTTCCGTCTTTTTTCTTCCCAGAAAAAAGAACTATAAACAAACGTATTGCGTCATGTTTATCTTCTTTCTTTGCATCTATCTTTCATAAATAATTTTTTTAATTTTTAAATAGATTCAAGTCAAATATATTTTCCAAAACTCTACTTGAAAATTATGAACTTTAAAGGGTTTAACCCTAATAAACGTTCAACCGTAAAAACTAAATTCGAACATAACATAGTTAACCTAAATATAAATAATATTTTAAGTCAATTATATTTTAAAAGTAGCTTTATGAATTTATTTTTAAAATATGACATTATATAAAGTGGCACTTCTCAAAATTTCGCTTACTTCAAAGCATAAAAATTTATATTTCTTCTTCACTTATAGTTACATTTAAAATTTTATTTTTGTTAAAAATAAATTTACAAAACACATAGTTTAAAAAAAAAAACTTATATTATACTTTTGTGTAGATATTTTTAGTATGTTACTTAACAAAACAAGTGTGACGCCCGTAAACCATTTTTTTGGTAAAATGGAGGGGCTGTCGATCGACACACTTGTGGTCTGTCGATCGACAGGGCTCTTAAGGGCTGTCGATCGACATACCTAGTGGTTGTCGATCGACAGGTACTCGAATTGGTTGGTTTTCTGGTTCGATTTAAGTCGTTCAATTGGGCCGGGCCGGTTTGGGTAAACCCTTGGGCTTCGTATATAAGGGTTTTTGGCCGCATTCGAGCGAACCAAGTCCCAAAAACGCAGCCAACAGAGTTTGAGAGGAGTTCTCTGTTTCCTGTGAGTTTTTGAGAATTAGGGTTTCGTTCTTGAGAGATTTGGAGGAGATTTCTTGTGGAGATTGTCGTGGATTCGTGTCTAGCTTCAGCTCTACCGTTTTCTTTCCAATTAACTCTAAGGTGAGTGCGTGACCATGGCTTCTGGGCCGGTGGATTCGTTAGGGTTGTATGGTGGTAGGTTAAAACTGGTTGATTGTGATGATTGATGTTGTTTCTGTGTGTTTTGTGGTGTATGGATTGTTGGATTGTGTTTGTTGTGCAGGTTTCGTGTTATCGCAGAGGAGGAATCGATCCGAGAGGATAATTGATCGATCTCCTATGAATCTGCGACGGCCTGTCGATCGACAGCACCTATGTGCGTCGATCGACAGGGGTCACACGAGAGCTGTCGATCGACACCTAGAGGTTGTATCGATCGACAGGTGATCGAGGAGCTATCGATCGACACCTAGAGGTTGTGTCGATCGACAGGGTCCTGTGGAGCTGTCGATCGACAGGCACCGTGGGTGTGTCGATCGACAGGGTCCAGTTGAGCTGTCGATCGACAGGCACCGTGGGTGTGTCGATCGACAGGCACCGTGGGTGTGTCGATCGACAGGTCTGAACAGGGGTGTCGATCGACACCTAGTGGTAGTGTCGATCGACAGGCCGCCTGTTGGGCTGTGGTTGAGCCGTGTTGTTGTGTTTGTTTTGTGTGTTGTTTGATGCGTGTTTGCCTGAGCGGATCCATCGCGTCTGTGTGCGCAGTCGTAGATGGGAGGACCGTCTCACTGGGTATTTGTGATAATACTCACGCATCTCTTTTAACCATGTGATGCAGGTAAAGGCAAATTGTGATCGTGGAATCATGGCAACGAAGAGGGAGATGATCTAGGGTCTCGGTTTCGTGCTGTGTGGTTTTATTGCTTTCCATTTCTGTTTTAGAACTCCGCTAGGTTGTTGGTTTATTGTATTGGAATTTGAATTGAACTGGTTTAGTTTTATGGAATGATTTATTTGGTTATCCGCTGTTGTTTGATTGTCGGTGTTGCTTGGTCGTTGAGGATAGCATTTATGGGAATGCTAGTCCGAGACTAAGGGTTCATTGTTTAAAAAAAAAAAACGGGTCGGGTCGTTTCAGTTTGGTATCAGAGCCCTTACGGTTTTAGGACGGGCTAGAACTGCTAGGATTGAATTTGGTAAAATTACAATTCTGTGAGTTTGGGGGTTCTAGATCATCTTCCTTCGAGCCTTCAAAGAGATCCGAGTAGCTCAGGAGCAGGATCCGGTGTTGATAGATCTCTCCAAGGGTACTGGTTCCGAATATCAGGTTTCTGCTAACGGGACTATCTTAGTGCATGGACGAGTCTGTGTTCCTAAGGATGAGGATTTGAGGAAGGAAATTTTGAGAGAAGCTCATGCGAGTAAGTTTTCGATTCACCCGGGAGCGACTAAGATGTATAGGGATCTGAAGAGGTACTATCATTGGGTCGGGATGAAGAGAGATGTGGCAGATTGGGTTGCAGCTTGCAATGTGTGTCAGTTGGTGAAGGCTGAGCACCAAGTTCCTAGTGGCTTATTGCAGAGTTTGCCCATTCCAGAGTGGAAGTGGGACATGATCACTATGGATTTCGTGGTAGGGTTGCCGGTTTCTCGGACCTATGACGCAATTTGGGTGATTGTGGATCGTCTGACTAAGTCAGCACATTTTCTGGCCATTAAGAAGACAGACGGAGCGGAGGTCTTGGCTAAGAAGTATGTGAAGGAAATTGTGAGGTTGCATGGAGTGCCAGCAAGTATTGTGTCGGATAGAGATCCGAGGTTTGCTTCAGTGTTCTGGAGAGCTTTTCAGGCTGAGATGGGCACTAAGGTGCACATGAGTACAGCTAATCATCCGCAGACGGATGGGCAGTCCGAAAGGACAATTCAGACATTGGAAGATCTGTTGAGGATGTGCGTGCTAGATTGGGGTGGTCATTGGGCGGATCACTTGAGTTTGGTGGAGTTCGCATATAACAACAGTTTTCAGACGAGTATCGGAATGGCTCCTTTTGAGGCGTTGTATGGGAGGCCATGTCGTACTCCGCTATGTTTTACCCAAGTGGGGGAGAGGAGCATCTTTGGGGCTGATTTTGTTCAGGAGACGACGGAGAAGATCCGTGTTGTGAAGCTGAACATGAAAGAGGCTCAGGATCGGCAGAAGAGTTATGCCGATAGGTGAAGGAAAGAGTTGGAGTTTGCAGTCGGAGATCGAGTGTATCTCAAGATGGCGATGATGCGGGGTCTGAACAGGTCCATATCCGAGGATAAGCTGAGTACGAGGTACATGGGTCCGTTCCGGGTTGTGGAACGTGTGGGGCCAGTTGCTTATCGGTTGGAGCTGCCTCCGATTATGGAGAAATTCCATGATGTGTTTCACGTTTCGAAACTCAGGAGATGCTTGCATGCTTCTGAGGAGGTAGCAGTGACGATTCCCGCGGATCTTCAGCCAAATCTGACTGTTGGGATGAGGCCGGTTAGGATTCTTGAGAGAAGTATCAAGGTTCTGCGCCGGAAGAGAGTGCCGTTGTTGAGAGTCTTGTGGGACTGTGACGGTATTCAGGAGGAGACTTGGGAACCAGAGGCAAAGATGAAAACAAAGTTCAAGAAGTGGTTCGAGAAGCAAGCAGAATAGTGAATTCGTTTTTCTTTGTGGTTTCCAGTTTCAGTTTTGGTTGTGGATTTTTGTATTTTCATTAAAGTTGTAATGATTATGACATTTTTCCAGTGAATAAGAAAGTGTTTTCTTATGTGTTTGACTTGAGAGTCATGTGTTTGTGGTTAGAGAGCCCCGAAATGGAAGTTTTATTGCGGATAGAACTTGCCAGTTTCGGTGGAGACTCTAGCGGTTTGTGTGTGTGTGTGTGAGAGAGTCTCGGAATAGAAGTTTTACGGTGGTTAGAACTGGCTAGTTCCGGGTAGACTCTGCGGGGACATCCGGGGTGAGGGATGGTCCGGGTGATCTGTGAGGATCACGTTTGTGATGGTATTCCGGGAGGGGAATATCATGTGAGACCTTAGGAGGTAGTTCCGGTCAGAGGTGCATTATAGACGTTAGGAATTGATTGCGTAGCTCAGAGTTAGACCTCGGTCTTTCTTGGCAGATCTTGAGAGATGCGTCTCTCCGGGGGACAGTGGGTTCCCCGCATACCGATCGTTCGTCAGGACTGCGCGGACTGAGATCGTGAGGGTATGGGGATAGTTTGGGAGGTTGCGACCTCTGGCAGATCTCTGCATACCGAGAGCTTGATAGACTGTGTGTCTTGATGGATTGAGGTGTGTGGAGATGATTGAGTATCGAACACCGTCAGGACTGCGCGGACTGAGGTGGGTTGATACTAGACACCTAGAGCTGAAGGGTGACGATCCCGAAGCTAGATGGTGGTTATGAGTTATGAGCAATCAATGTCTGAGACGGGTCTATGTGCATAGGACGGATGTGAACCTCGGGAAGGTCTGGGAGATGTAGTCTCCGGTGTAGCTGGCGGGTTAGGCCAGGGTAGCTTGGTGAGTAGTGTTAGAGGATTCGAGGACGAATCCAGTTCTAGTGGGGGAGAATTGTGACGCCCGTAAACCATTTTTTTGGTAAAATGGAGGGGCTGTCGATCGACACACTTGTGGTCTGTCGATCGACAGGGCTCTTAAGGGCTGTCGATCGACATACCTAGTGGTTGTCGATCGACAGGTACTCGAATTGGTTGGTTTTCTGGTTCGATTTAAGTCGTTCAATTGGACCGGGCCGGTTTGGGTAAACCCTAGGGTTCGTATTTAAGGGTTTTTGGCCGCATTTGAGCGAACCAAGTCCCAAAAATCAGAAACAGAGAGTTTGAGAGGAGTTTCTCTTGTTCCTGATAGTTTGTGATTAGGGTTTCGTTCTTGATCGATTTGAGGTGGAATTTCGTGGTGGTTGTTGCTGAATTCGTGTCTAGCCTCAATTCTACCAGAATCTATCCGAAAATCTAAGGTGAGTGCGTGACCATGGCTTCTGGGCCGGTGGATTCGTTAGGGTTGTTTGGTGGTAGGTTAAAAATTGTTGATTTGATGTTGTTTGTGTTGAAACTGTCTGTGGATTGCGTGTGGATTGTTTGGATTGTGTTTATGCGTGCAGGTTTCGTGTTAACGCAGAGGAGGAATCGATCCGAGAGGATTATGATCGATTTCCCATGAATCTGCGACGACCTGTCGATACTACGTGTGTCGATCGACAGGGCTCTTAAGGGTTGTCGATCGACATACCCAGTGTCTGTCGATCGACAGGTGCTCGAATTGGCTGGTTTTCTGGTTCGATTTAAGTCGTTCAATTGGACCGGACCGGTTTGGGTAAACCCTAGGGTTCGTATTTAAGGGTTTTTGGCCGCATTTGAGCGAACCAAGTCCCAAAAATCAGAAACAGAGAGTTTGAGAGGAGTTTCTCTTGTTCCTGATAGTTTGTGATTAGGGTTTCGTTCTTGATCGATTTGAGGTGGAATTTCGTGGTGGTTGTTGCTGAATTCGTGTCTAGCCTCAATTCTACCAGAATCTATCCAAAAATCTAAGGTGAGTGCGTGACCATGGCTTCTGGGCCGGTGGATTCGTTAGGGTTGTTTGGTGGTAGGTTAAAAGTGAATGATTGTGATGATTGATGATGTTTCTGTTGTTTTGTTTCGTGTGGATTGTGTTTGTTGTGCAGGTTTCGTGTTATCGCAGAGGAGGAATCGATCCGAGAGGATAATTGATCGATCTCCTATGAATCTGCGACGGCCTGTCGATCGACAGCACTTGGGTGTGTCGATCGACAGGGTCACACGAGAGCTGTCGATCGACACCTAGAGGTTGTGTCGATCGACAGGTGATCGAGGAGCTGTCGATCGACACCTAGAGGTTGTGTCGATCGACAGGGTCCTGTGGAGCTGTCGATCGACAGGCACCGTGGGTGTGTCGATCGACAGGTGTGAACAGGGCTGTCGATCGACACCTAGTGGTAGTGTCGATCGACAGGCTGCCTGTTGGGCTGTGGTTGAGCCGTGTTGTTGTGTTTTGTTTGCGTGTTGTTTGATGCGTGTTTGCCTGAGCGGATCCATCGCGTCTGTGTGCGCAGTCGTAGATGGGAGGACCGTCTCACTGGGTATTTATGATAATACTCACGCATCTCTTTTAACCATGTGATGCAGGTAAAGGCAAATTGTGATCGTGGAATCATGGCAACGAAGAGGGAGATGATCTAGGGTCTCGGTTTTCATGCTGTGTGGTTTATTGTATTTCTTTTATTGTTTAGAACCTGGTTAGGTTGCTGGATTGATTGGAATTTGTTGTTGAACTGGTTAGTAATTTAATGGAATTTGCATGTTTGGTTTTAGAGTGTTATCCGCTGGTTGCTTGTTTGTGTGGCTTGGTTGTGGAGGACAAACATTTATGGGAATGCTAGTCTGAGACTAAGAGCTTATTGTTAAAAAAAAAAAAAAAAAACAGGTCGGGTCGTTTCAGTTTGGTATCAGAGCCCTTACGGTTTTAGGACGGGCTAGAACTGCTAGGATTCAATTTGGTAAAATTACAATTCTGTGAGTTTGGGGGTTCTAGATCATCTTCCTTCGAGCCTTCAAAGAGATTCCACGGTAAGTGTTGATTGTTGTGTTTGAGTCTTTCTAGTGCTTAGCTGGTCCGCTTTTGAGTGCAGTGTGATGGCTAGAGCAGCTAGAGGGCGTGGTCGTGGGGGCCGTGGGGGCCGAGGCCGAGGGCGTGGACTCGTTGAGGAGCCAGTCGTGAGCGAGGTTCAGAGTTCCGCGCATGGGCCTGCAGCGGGTCAGCAGTCGGTGCATGATGGACAGACTGCCAGTGTGACTGCCAGTGTGGGGGCCAGTGTGGGTCCTGTAGGGGCTGGTTTGGGTCCTGTTGAGGCTGGTGGTGCTGGTGGTGCTGGTCCAGCTGTGGGTGCGGTTGCGGCCGCGGGTGTAGCCCAAGCTAGAGATGACCGTCTTGCTGATCTGCTGAGTCAGTTGTTGGAGCGGTTACCGGGTGCGGTGCCAGTGCAGGCTCCAGAGGTGCCACGAGTGGCAGAGGTGCAGCCGAGGGCTGCGGTTGCTGAGGAGGTTACGTCATATATCCGTATGATGGAGCAGATGCAGAGGATCGGTACGGGTTCTTTTGCGGGCAGTGTGAAGCCTGAGGAGGCTGATGAGTGGCGGATGAGAGTGGAGCGGAACTTTCGCTCGATTAGGTGTCCCGAGGGATACAAGGTTGATTTGGCGGTCCATTATTTGGACGGTGATGCACATCTCTGGTGGAGGAGTGTGGCGGCTAGATGGGCCGGGACTGCGATGGCGTGGTCAGATTTTGTGACGGAGTTCAACTCCAAGTTCTTTCCTCAGGAGGCGTTGGATCGTTTAGAGGCGAGGTTCTTGGATTTGACTCAGGGCACGAGATCAGTGCGGGAGTATGACGTGGAGTTTAACAGACTCCTGGGTTATGCTGGTAGGAGCTTTGAGGATGAGCAGGCTCAGGTTCGGAGGTTCTTGCGAGGACTTCGTCCGGATTTGCGGACTCGGTGCAGAGGCATCAGGTTTGCGAGCAGAGTGGAGTTGGTAGAGGTGGCTGCACAGATCGAGGAGGATCTGAGGGAGCAGGCTGCGATTGTAGTTCCAGCTGTTCAGCCTCGGAGCCCTCAGCAGCAGCATGTGCAGCAGGCAGGTCCTGGCAGAGGCGGCAAGCCTGCGCAAGGACAGAAGAGGAAGTGGGAAGGTGCTTCGGGATCGGGCCAAAGTGGCCGAGGCTGCTACACTTGTGGGAGTCAAGACCACCAGAGGGCGAGTTGCCCGAAGCGGAGTGAGGTTCGAGGAGTTCGGACGTGCTATCAGTGTGGGGAGTCGGGGAACATCAGACCGAACTGTCCGAAGTTGCAGCCGTTGGCAGTGGCAGTGGTCCAGCCAGTAGCTCTGTATGGGCCGGTGCAGCCTTTGGATCAGATCGCGGCGATGGAGCGTCCGCCGGCTATAGCAGCGCCGGGAGAACCGAGCTCTAGACCGATCACAGGTAACTTTCTAATTTAGACTTTGTGAATTCAATAGTGTAGAATTGCTTAGTGCTTGTGTTAGATTGTTTGCCTGTGATAGAAAGTTAGGTTGCTTAGCACTTGGGAATTGTGTAGGAACCTTGTTTGTAGGTGGGTGTGAATCCCACGTGTTGTTTGATTCTGGAGCATCGAATTGCTTCATTACTCCGGATCATGCCGAGAGAAGTGGTATCCGGAGTGACGCTGGTGAGCGGACTGGACCGGTTATGGTTGCTGGAGGTGAATTTCTAGCTACGCATGGCCGGGCGAAGGAGGTGGATATTCTGGTAGCGGGAGAGTTGATGCCAGCTGACTTAGTGATTAGTCCGGTGGAACTGTACGATGTTATCCTTGGTATGGATTGGTTGAATCGGTACAGAGTCCATCTGGATTGTCACCGGGGTCGAGTGGTATTTGAACGTGAAGGTGGCAGGTTGGTTTATCAAGGAGTGAGACCGACTTCAGGTAGTCTTGTGATCTCCCTTGTTCAAGCTGAGGCGATGATTGAGAGAGGTTGCGAGGCTTACTTGGCCACGATTGTAATGCCGGAAGCGGTTGGTGGGGTTGCTGTGAAAGATATTCGGGTCGCTCGGGATTTCGAAGATGTCTTTCAGTCGTTGCAGGGATTACCGCCATCTCGGTCGGATCCTTTCACGATTGAGTTAGAACCCGGAACGACGCCGTTGTCTAAGGCGCCTTACCGAATGGCTCCAGCAGAGTTAGCGGAATTGAAGAAGCAGTTGGAGGACTTATTGGAAAAGGGGTTTATTCGACCAAGTACTTCACCGTGGGGAGCACCGGTGTTGTTTGTGAAGAAGAAAGATGGTAGTTTCCGGTTGTGCATCGATTATCGAGGTCTTAACCGAGTCACTGTGAAGAACAAGTATCCTCTTCCGCGAATTGATGAGTTGTTAGATCAGTTGAGAGGGGCTACTTGGTTTTCTAAGATTGACTTGGCATCCGGTTACCACCAGATTCCGATCGACGAAGCAGATGTTCGGAAGACGGCTTTCAGGACTCGGTATGGGCATTTTGAGTTTGTAGTGATGCCATTCGGGTTAACGAATGCACCTGCGGCGTTTATGAGGTTGATGAACGGAGTTTTCCAGGAGTATCTGGATGAGTTCGTAATCATTTTCATCGATGATATTTTGGTGTATTCGAAGAGTCTGGAGGAACATGAGGTTCATTTGAGGAGAGTTCTGGAGAAGTTGCGGGAACAGAAACTGTTTGCGAAATTGAGTAAGTGCAGTTTCTGGCAGAGAGAGATGGGATTTTTAGGTCACATCGTTTCGGCAGAAGGGGTTTCTGTGGATCCGGCGAAGATTCAGTCTATCCGAGATTGGCATAGACCGAGGAATGCAACTGAGATCAGGAGATTTCTTGGGTTGGCAGGCTATTATCGGAGATTCGTCAAAGGTTTTGCGAGTATGGCTCAGTCCATGACGAAGTTGACAGGGAAGGATGTTCCTTTCGTGTGGTCTGCTGATTGTGAGCTGAGTTTCGCGAAGCTGAAGACGATGTTGACTAGTACACCAGTATTGACGTTGCCTGAACCGGGTGAGCCTTATGTGGTGTACACAGATGCTTCGGGAGTTGGTTTGGGTTGTGTGCTGATGCAGCAGGGTAAGGTGATTGCTTATGCTTCGAGGCAGTTGAGAAAGCACGAAGGCAATTATCCTGTTCATGACTTAGAGTTGGCTGCAGTGATCTTCGCGTTGAAAATCTGGAGGTCTTACTTGTATGGTGGCAGAGTTCAGGTGTTCACTGATCATCATAATCTGAAGTACATTTTTACTTAGCAGAATTTAAATGTACGACAGAGGCGATGGTCGGAGGTGTTGGCTGATTATGACCTGGACATTGTTTACCATCCGGGTAAGGCTAACACTGTAGCTGATGCTCTTAGTCGAAGGAGGTATGATTCATCCCAGGAGCGGGATGTGGAGGCTCTTGTGAATGAGTTGAGTACTTTGAGGTTGTGTGTTACTTTAAAGGAACCGTTGGGTTTAGCGGCGGCGGATCAAGCGGATCTATTGAGCAGGATCCAAGTAGCTCAGGAGAAGGATCCGGTGTTATTAGATCTCTCCAAGGCTACTGGTTCCGAATATCAGGTTTCTGCTAACGGGACTATCTTAGTGCATGGACGAGTCTGTGTTCCTAAGGATGAGGACTTGAGGCAGGAAATTCTGAGAGAAGCTCATGCGAGTAAGTTTTTGATTCATCCGGGAGCGACTAAGATGTATCGGGATCTGAAACGGTATTATCATTGGGTCGGGATGAAGAGAGATGTGGCAGATTGGGTTGCAGCTTGCAATGTGTGTCAGTTGGTGAAGGCTGAGCACCAAGTTCCTAGTGGCTTATTGCAGAGTCTACCCATTCCCGAGTGGAAGTGGGACATGATCACTATGGATTTCGTGGTAGGGTTGCCGATTTCTCGGACCTATGACGCGATTTGGGTGATTGTGGATCGTCTGACTAAGTCAGCACATTTTCTGGCTATTAAGAAGACAGACGGAGCTGAGGTCTTGGCTAAGAAGTATGTGAAGGAAATTGTGAGGTTGCATGGTGTGCCAGCGAGCATTGTGTCGGATAGAGATCCAAGGTTTGCGTCAGTGTTCTGGAGAGATTTTCAGGCTGAGATGGGCACTAAGGTGCACAAGAGTACAGCTAATCATCCGCAGACGGATGGGCAGTCCGAAAGGACGATTCAGACACTGGAAGATCTTTAAGAATGTGCGTGCTAGATTGGGGTGGTCATTGGGCGGTTCACTTGAGTTTGGTGGAGTTCGCATGTAACAACAGTTTTCAGGCGAGTATCGGAATGGCTTCTTTTGAGGCGTTGTATGGGAGGCGATGTCGTACTCCGCTATGTTTTACCCAAGTGGGGGAGAATAGCATCTTTGGGGCTGATTTTGTTCAGGAGACGACGGAGAAGATCCGTGTTGTGAAGCTGAACATGAAAGAAGCCCAGGATCGGCAGAAGAGTTATGCCGATAGGAGAAGGAAAGAGTTGGAGTTTGCAGTCGGGGATCGAGTGTATCTCAAGATGGCTATGATGCGGGGTCTGAACAGGTCTATATCCGAGGATAAGCTGAGTACGAGGTACATGGGTCCATTCCGGGTTGTGGAACGTGTGGGACCAGTTGCTTATCGGTTGGAGCTGCCTCCGATTATGGAGAAATTCCATGATGTGTTTCATGTTTCGAAACTCAGGAGATGCTTGCATGCTTCTGAGGAGGTAGCAATGACGATTCCTGCCGAGCTTCAGCCAAATCTAACTGTTGGGATGAGGCCGGTTAGGATTCTTGAGAGAAGTATCAAGGTTCTGCGCCGGAAGAGAGTGCCGTTGTTGAGAGTCTTGTGGGACTGTGACGGTATTCGGGAGGAGACTTGGGAACCAGAGGCAAAGATAGAAAACGAAGTTCAAGAAGTGGTTCGAGAAGCAAGCAGAAGAGTGAATTCGTTTTTCTTTGTGGTTTCCAGTTTCACTTTTTGTGTTGTGATCACCGTGTGTGGTGAAGTTTTGGTTGTGGATTTTTTGTATTTTCATTAAAGTTGTAATGAATATGACATTTTTCCAGTGAATAAGAAAGTGTTTTTCTTATGTGTTTGACTTGAGAGTCGTGTGTTTGTGGTTAGAGAACCCCGAAATGGAAGTTTTATTGCGGATAGAACTTGCCAGTTTCGGTGGAGACTCTAACGGTTCGTGTGTGTGTGTGTGCGAGAGTCTCGGAATAGAAGTTTTACGGTAGTTAGAACTGTCTAGTTCCGGGGAGACTCTGCGGGGACATCCGGGGTGAGGGATGGTCCGGGTGATCTGTGAGGATCACGTTTGTGATGGTATTCCGGGAGGGGCATATCATGTGAGACCTTAGGAGGTAGTTCCGGTCAGAGGTGCATTATATACGTTAGGAGTTGATTGCATAGCTCAGAGTTAGACCTCGGTCTTTCTTGGAGATTAGTCTCCGGCAGATCTTGAGAGATGCGTCTCTCCGGGGGACAGTGGGTTCCCCGCATACCGATCGTTCGTCAGGACTGCGCGGACTGAGATCGTGAGGGTATGGGGATAGTTTGGGAGGTTGCGACCTCTGGCAGATCTCTGCATACCGAGAGCTTGATAGACTGTGTGTCTTGATGGATTGAGGTGTGTGGAGATGATTGAGTATCGAACACCGTCAGGACTGCGCGGACTGAGGTGGGTTGATACTAGACACCTAGAGCTGAAGGGTGACGATCCCGAAGCTAGATGGTGGTTATGAGTTATGAGCAATCAATGTCTGAGACGGGTCTATGTGCATAGGACGGATGTGAACCTCGGGAAGGTCTGGGAGATGTAGTCTCCGGTGTAGCTGGCGGGTTAGGCCAGGGTAGCTTGGTGAGTAGTGTTAGAGGATTCGAGGACGAATCCAGTTCTAGTGGGGGAGAATTGTGACGCCCGTAAACCATTTTTTTGGTAAAATGGAGGGGCTGTCGATCGACACACTTGTGGTCTGTCGATCGACAGGGCTCTTAAGGGCTGTCGATCGACATACCTAGTGGTTGTCGATCGACAGGTACTCGAATTGGTTGGTTTTCTGGTTCGATTTAAGTCGTTCAATTGGGCCGGGCCGGTTTGGGTAAACCCTAGGGCTTCGTATATAAGGGTTTTTGGCCGCATTCGAGCGAACCAAGTCCCAAAAACGCAGCCAACAGAGTTTGAGAGGAGTTCTCTGTTTCCTGTGAGTTTTTGAGAATTAGGGTTTCGTTCTTGAGAGATTTGGAGGAGATTTCATGTGGAGATTGTCGTGGATTCGTGTCTAGCTTCAGCTCTACCGTTTTCTTTCCAATTAACTCTAAGGTGAGTGCGTGACCATGGCTTCTGGGCCGGTGGATTCGTTAGGGTTGTATGGTGGTAGGTTAAAACTGGTTGATTGTGATGATTGATGTTGTTTCTGTGTGTTTTGTGGTGTATGGATTGTTGGATTGTGTTTGTTGTGCAGGTTTCGTGTTATCGCAGAGGAGGAATCGATCCGAGAGGATAATTGATCGATCTCCTATGAATCTGCGACGGCCTGTCGATCGACAGCACCTATGTGTGTCGATCGACAGGGGTCACACGAGAGCTGTCGATCGACACCTAGAGGTTGTATCGATCGACAGGTGATCGAGGAGCTGTCGATCGACACCTAGAGGTTGTGTCGATCGACAGGGTCCTGTGGAGCTGTCGATCGACAGGCACCGTGGGTGTGTCGATCGACAGGGTCCAGTTGAGCTGTCGATCGACAGGCACCGTGGGTGTGTAGATCGACAGGTCTGAACAGGGGTGTCGATCGACACCTAGTGGTAGTGTCGATCGATAGGCCGCCTGTTGGGCTGTGGTTGAGCCGTGTTGTTGTGTTTGTTTTGTGTGTTTGCCTGAGCGGATCCATCGCGTCTGTGTGCGCAGTCGTAGATGGGAGGACCGTCTCACTGGGTATTTGTGATCATACTCACGCATCTCTTTTAACCATGTGATGCAGGTAAAGGCAAATTGTGATCGTGGAATCATGGCAACGAAGAGGGAGATGATCTAGGGTCTCGGTTTCGTGCTGTGTGGTTTTATTGCTTTCCATTTCTGTTTTAGAACTCCGCTAGGTTGTTGGTTTATTGTATTGGAATTTGAATTGAACTGGTTTAGTTTTATGGAATGATTTATTTGGTTATCCGCTGTTGTTTGATTGTCTGTGTTGCTTGGTCGTTGAGGATAGCATTTATGGGAATGCTAGTCCGAGACTAAGGGTTCATTGTTTAAAAAAAAAAAAAACGGGTCGGGTCGTTTCAACAATAATTGCTCTTATTCTCTTTTTTCATGTTTGTTATACAATTGCAATTATTGTTTTAAGGATACATTCATTGTTTTTTCTCTCTACTATATGCAAGACTTAGCAAATTTTATTTTTACTATATGAATTTAGCTCTAAATAGATTTATTTGTTAAATTGTCAGGACATGTTTCATTTTTTTTTTTTTTTTATAATACTTGCGATATAACTTAACGTAACTGAAAACATACAAAATTTGAAATATATTAGTATAACCAAATTTATTAAACCTATTATTATTCCAATAACTATATATACGTATCTATATTTATTAGTATAACATTGTGACTTTTCAAATTATTTTCATAATTTTAGCATCAAATATATAATTGTTAAATAGTACTTATGTGTATTGAATTTAGAATTTAAAAAATAAAATAAAAGATAAAGTTGAAATGATGTGAATGGTGATGTGTCTTCGTGAGAGGAGAGAAAAGCTAACTTTATATATATAGATTTAGTTGGAAGGTTTAAACCGGATCATCTGGTACGTTACCACATTTTTTCTAAAATGTGTACAATAGACTCAATCGTCTCTATCAGATTCGTTATAAAAAAGACTTATATCAAAATTATTCAAAGGTGTTCCTTCTAGTAGATCAAATACCATTATCTCCTTTTTTCTGTATCACAATTAACACAAGTAAGATTTGACAACAAGAGCATGTCATCTTGTACTCATTTGCTAATTGCTAGTGTGATTTTGTTTTCAAGCTTTGTGTTTAACGAAAAAGAGACATTGCACTTGCACATCATTATAATTAACTATGGAGTAAAACAATTTTTTTTCAAAAAAAAAAACTATAGAGTAATTAAAACAAGATATTGATAAAACAAAAAAAACATAGTTGAGATATTGAAGAGGGAAAATAGGGTTGCAAGATCATAATCATGTCTGCATGTAACTAGGTAAAAACCATAAAGCTCTGGAGAAGTGAATGGACGGGAAAGAAAAGTTGTACAGTTGCTTCATCTTCTTCTGTTTCTCGAGGTTGTAAAGAAAGAACATTGCCTTGTTTGCACACTTACCAATGAAACAGATTGAGTTTCTTTTGAATCTTTCAGTGTCATTGGCGAGCACAGTGATGCCTTGATCATAAAGCATTACCTGGTCGCCCAAAGAATCAACTCGTTGTTCAGGTTTCTGCAAGAACTTATAGACGTGGAAGGACTCGTCATAACGTTTTTCAACCATGAGAACATCTCCTGTTATTGTGACTACAAGTTTACCAATCCCACAATATTGATATGTTTCAATTCTAGCAAACCCACCAGAATATCGAAAGGTTTCTTGCGGAGTCTCTCCAGAAAAATCAAAGATTTTGACGCAACCAAAGTAGCTTAAGAAGTAAAGCTTGTGATCCTTGTAAACCAAGTCATGACAATATGAAGTTTCGGGGATTTGATTCCACAAGTTATCTCCTTTCTTGGAATAAACCACACACTCTCTCCCAAGTCCCCATATAACAACATAATCTTTGGTTTTCTCGTCAATCCAAAACACAGGGGATTGTATATTACCTTTAAAGTCTCTTGTTTAATTTTTTGTGCTAAAATAGCCTCTTCTGTAGTGGTTTGAAAGGTGAAACCCGTCTTCTAAGGTTCGCTCGATCTTTGTCGTTCCAATTTGCAACGACTCCATGATAGGAAGTGTGATTCTCTCTAGTGTAAAGATATTCACAATGTAGAAATTAACCCGAGGATCTCGCATTAGGAGCCAATTTCCATAGGTTGCTTTACAAAGACTCTTTCCAAATCCCAAACCAAGATCTTGCGTTTTGTAAAGTTTATGTTTTTCCTCGGGAATTAACGTGCAAAAGTTGTCGTCCTTGTCTTTGGGGAAGAGAATCAGCCAAGGGATCTGATATTTTTGGGCGCAGATTGTCTCGAACCAGAGCGCCAAGACGAACATACTGACTTACCTTGTGTGAAATCAGCAAAGCTGAGGCGTTCGAACACCCAACACAAGAGATCAATAGGAAGATCGGACCAGGATTTGGGACGCCTATGAGAATTAGGGTTAGGTTTCTCCATGGCTAAATTAGGGTTAAATATGTATAAAACCGAGACGGTTGAATAGTATTTATAGAACTCTTACAATTACGGTACTTCAAACGTTGTCGTTTGGTTAATGATCTGATTTCAGCTTGGGCTAAATCAGTACCGCAAGTAGGTCTCGTATAAGGTCGGTCGGTGTCTTCTGGTGGGTATTACCAAACATATTTATTTACAAATCCGCATATACACAATAGTGAGCAATTAAAACAAAATATTTTTTCTACTACTCATTGCTTTAATAGATCCTTTGCCAAACCATTTTTTTCGAAATTTACAAAAATTTAGGACATTTTAAACAAAATTTACATAAGTTAAGGTTTTTTGTTTTTACAAAAGTTCCAGCAATTTAAGATCTTTTTGCCAAACAAGATTAACAAAAGTATGTAGTCTATTATGGGGCAATGTTTTTTTTTTCTAAAAAGTAAATATTTCATTCAAAATGAAAACAATTTAGGTTTACAATGCGAATTATAATCCTAGTTTATGAACTCATGGCAAAAAAAGATAAAAACACGAGAACATAATGCAAAACGAATTTTTATCCGTCTACGATTTTCAGTCCGTCTTGTCGACATAAACCCGAAGGCTATGGAATTAGACGAAGTGATGAAGATGATGTATGATTTTTCATAATCAATTGCTAGCAAAGACGCTGCAAAGGCGAAGCACTAGAGTCGTGGAGAACAAAAACCCCGAGTAAAAGAAGTCGTTCAATAAAGGCTCAAACAAGGATCGTCAACGGAAAGAGCTTCGACGACCTCGATCACCGATTCCTCTCGCACCGAATGAGAGTGACTCAAAGCCCATCTCCATGAGCTTTCACCTAGAAGAAACCTTAGCACCAATAGAAGCGAACAGTGCAAGCTTACGCTAATCACTTCTCTGAAGTCGCCTAGTACAAAGCTACAAAAAACACTAAGAACAACACCGAACACTAATGGCCATACTAACTCCTCTAATATCCAAGACAAGCCTTCAAAACAAAGCGCTAACCAAAAACGACTCTAACAAAACAACAAGAGCCGAAAGACGCAAATAACACCTGGTCCTAGCCACTTCCAACACACTAGAATTACAGAGATGCAAGCCACAAGCGCAGTACATATGCTTCCACCAGAAGCATAACCAAACAAGAGCCACATCAACGCAAGAAAACTTGGCAAAAACCAGTGATCTCCAAGGCCGAATCCTCACACTCGCGATGCCACCTTGGTCACACCGCTTGTTTTGCTGCTGTCCATAGCAAAACTAAACCGACCAAATCGACGAGTCTCAACAACCTGTGAAGAAACCAGAAAGACAACCAAGAAAACAAGACCTGCTTCAAACTAATAATGTTGGCATACTCCTAAGGCCCTAACGCTAGGCGTGTTTTCACTAATAATGAAGATTTATGATGAATAAACAACGAACAGAAAAAACTAAATCCTAACATCATTTGAAATAGTAGAAGCCTCTTTGCTCTAATGGTTGATAAATGATAATATATTTGTACACCAAGAAGTCAAATTAAATTAATGATAATGAGATTAATGTTGGCAAATTTACAAGGGATTTTCACATAGTGCAAGTTGAGTTACTCGTCGTGATTTCACGCATTGAGGGTAAGGGAGTTCATCACGAACATGAATCAAGTAGTGTCGTTTGTTGTAATATCTATAAGGGCTGGAAAGAATTTGTCTGTGATAGAATCGTCGACATTATAATTTTCATAATTTGTAATGCATCATAAATGCAGTCGGAAAAAAAAATCATTGTTTAAAATTACTTGACAAGTACAGAAAGGTTTAAAATTACTTGCAAATATAAAAAGGGAAACCCTTGTCAAAGACTCATTTGAAATTTGTCACGGTTTTATATAAGATAATCACTTATAACCTTTGTTATAAGGAAAACATAGTTTAGAGATCAATCAATTGTCTGCGTGAAACTCGGCAAGAACCATCGAGCAGTAGAGAGTTGAACGGACGAACCATCAAACTCATGTAGTTTCTCCATCTCTTGTGTCTCGAGATTGAAGATACATATCTCGTCATTTGGGTCTTTTTCATTACGTATCTCGCTATTAAAATAGATGTAATTTCCCTTGACTCCCTCCAAGCCATTGGCAAGCACAGTGATGCCTAGATCAAAAAGAATTGCCTCTTCACCCAAGGAGTCAACAAATTTAGGTTTCTTGTAGTAACGGCCTGATGAATAGAACTTGTAAACGCGAAAAAACCAGTCACTCAACCCACATCTAAACAGATTTTCAACCCTGAGGACATCTCCTGCTATTGTGACTACAGTTTTGCCCTAAAAAATAGTAGGGAGTCGATACAAAACTTCTTCCGAAGGAAAGCACACTGAAATGTTTCCCGTGGAATCTCTCCGGAAAAACCGAAGATTTTGATGACATTAGGGGAGTTGCTTAGGAAGTAAAGCTTCTGATCCTTGTAGGTCACGCCAACACAATCTGAAGTTTCCGGAATTTTCTTCCACGAGGTATCTACCTTCTTGGAATAAACCACACACAATGTTGCAAGTCCCCATATAACAACATAATATTTGGTTTCATCGTCAATCCAAAACACAGGGTATCCTTTGGCCTTTTTCCTCTGTATCCTTCCAAGCTGCGACTCCACAGGAGGTAAATTGATCCTCTCATGCGTAAATAGATTAACAAGGTAGAGATTAAACCGAGGATCTCGCATCAAGAGCCAATTCCATAGGTTGCTACACAAACACTCTTTCCAAATCCTAAACCAAGAACTTGCGTTTTGTAAAGTTGGTGTTTTTTCTCGGGATTAAACAGCCTGCAAGAGTTGTCGTGCTTGTCTTTGGGAAATAGAATCAGCCAAGAGATCTGATTTTTGAGCGCTGATTTTCTCGAAGCACAGTACCAAGATGAACATACTGACTTAACTCGTGTGAAACCAGCCAAGCTGAGGCGTTCAAACACCGAAATCAAGAAATCAAGAGGAAGCTCCGACCAGGAACTGGTTCGGTCTTGTCTGAGACACTTGTGAGAATTAGGTTTATGCTTCTTGTCCATTGGCAAATTGAGAGAAACAGAGGAACGAGGCCGTGAGAATTAGGTTTATGAACTGCAACAGTTGAAAGGAACGCGGTCGTTTTATCATTTGTATTATTTTACGACAATTACATAGTTATCTAAGTTTGCAACAGTTGAAAGTAGCTTGTTTGGGTTAATATTACATGTCTTTTTTTGTTTTTTTTTTTTTGACCTAATAATTAAATCCAAGATCCTTTCTTCTAATCAATTCTATTTATAAAATCTTTTAGAGATTGATTTGCCGTTTCTCTAAATCACTACAAGAAAACACTGAATTTGCTACTCCAGAAATAGTCACAAAACGGTAGCAAATGACTGAGTTGCGACTATTGTGTGACTAAAAAAGTACTGGCAAATTGTTGGTAGCAAATTTGTATGGGCACGAATCAGTGGCAAATTTGCTACTAAAATGTGTCTATTTACTTACAGTCGCAAATTAGTGACGATTATAAGACGACTTTGGTAGTCGCACATTAGTGACTAATTTGAGACTACTTATATTATGCGACTAAATTGTTACTATTTTTGTCGTTTCAAAATTGAGACTAAACTTGTAGTCGTAACATCGTCACTTATTAGTAACGATTGTGCGACTACTTGGACATTATTTTGACATGATTTAGTCACATATCAGTCACAAAATCACTACTCTTTTACTACTACCCATATCTTAAAATATATATAATATAGTGGATACATTTTATCATTTTTGAAAGCAGAAAATTTAAATTATACAAAAATCTGTTTGAATCCGTCATTAGTAATACAAAGTTAAAAGTTACACAAGCCATAAAGTACTACAATATAAGAAAAACAAGAGATTACAGAAGCGAAAGAGATGTGTACCAAAAAAATGATCTAACACTGAACCTATAACACAATCATTGAAACTTCTTCTTTGATATAATCGACAAAATCAAGTTCCTCCTGCAACAAATTAACATTTCAATGTTAATGCAACTATTCGTATAAAGAAAAAACCTTTCAAACGGTTTGAAAAAGGGACAAAAACCACATGAAAAGACGGAAACAAACCTTTGGGACCACTGATGATGTGAAAATACTTCTACGAGTCGGACCCTTCTTCTTCTTCCTTCTTATAACGTATCCAAACCAAATAAACAAGTATTTGCAGCTTGTTTCCAACTAATATCACAACACCTGCATTACAAATATGAGAAACCTTGTATCAGATAAAAGACAACAACATATATCCTCCTAATTATTAATATCAAGTAAATGAAGTTTAAGAAAGCACTTACATGTCGGAGACAACATAAGAACCATGTTTTTCTGGGCGGACAATCATTTTCAGATACATAACCATGTTGTCCTTCTTGAACAAAAGAGATGTGATCACTCACTCGTTCGGCCAATCCTAAACAATTCAAAAATAAATATAAGGAGACTGAAATCCATGAATACACACCACAAGACTCAAGCAATTTGTCTAAAGCCAAATAAATCAATTAGCTACCAAGTCTAAAAGACAACCACACAAAGAAACGAAACAACTCCCTAGGGAAGACTGAATAGAAACTTGATTTCAACTAGGAATCAAAAGATATCAAACTGTGGATACTCACTTGCGGAGTTAATCGCAGCGCATCGTTGTCTCCGACGGAGTAATGGAAATCGCAGTCGATAGATTCGAGACTCACCACTCTCCACACCCTTCTAACGAAGATTCATCTCTAGTCAGCTCTCTTCTCCACCGAATCAATTTCCCTCTCTTGAGCCGCATCATCTGAATCTAAGTCTCTATCTCACCTCCTTTGACCCGTGAACAAGAACCGAATCAAAATTAAGAAGTACAAATCCGAACAAAAATTAAGAGATTTGAGGAAGATTGAAAGAGATAAAGAAGAAAATCAAACCACTCTCAACAAGTTGTTCCAAAATCTCAACAGTCTACACACAATAACAAACAACATTACTCCAACACTCAACACAAACAAAATGAAAAGTAACAACACTAATTCCACAAACCTTATTAGTAGCTTTATTATAACCACTAATGATCTCACTAGGATGCAAACCCATCCTAATAAGCTCCTCAGCGTTCTGAAGAAGCTTACCAGCAAAAGAAATAGTCAGATTTGCTCCATCTCCAATCTCTTCTTGTTGAGCTCTAGCAGCTAAAACAAGAATCTTCGCAGCAGGATGTTGAATCTCAAGTTCATTCACAATAGTAGCAGCATCACTTGTCACAAACAAAAAGCTTGTCGCGGTTTTCTGGGGAGTTATGGACCTACCAGGTTGAAGGTTGGTTCCACGACCACCACCAACTCTGACGGTGAAAGAGATCTGAAAGAAAGAAAGAGATGGAGAAGGTATTCGGAAGAGATTCGAAACGATACCGTTGACCTCCGACGCCTCACCTTCTCCCTGAAAAATCACCGTCGAAGGACTGGGATAGGTCTTGAAATGAAATCATAGCTGGAAGAAGCGAGATCTAGCTAAACACGGGACCGGAAATCGTCGCAGAGAGAGCTGCCGGCCACTGGTCGAGATCCATTTTTTTTTATGGCTGCCGCTTCTTTAGGTTAATAGATTACAGTACCTTACAATTTCATTTATTTATTTGTCAAAAATCTCCAATTTTATTACATTTAAAATGTATTAGTATTTGTTACAAAAATTTGTCATCGCTAATTGTAACAAATTATTTCCATCCATTATTTGTAAAAATCTTTTTATATAAAGTAGAGTTTGTCAAAATTGTAACTCACGAGATTTTGCCACGTGTCTAATATCGATCGAGATGATAACATGTGTAAAAAGAATGAAAACGGAAAACTAACAAAAAATACTATTAAAGAAGTAAGTAAATAGTAAAAAGAAAAAACTGTAATAGTTTAACATAATTAGAAAAAAATAGAAAACTAACAAAACAAATTGTTAAGTGACTAACTAAATAGTGAAAAAGAAAATTTATAATTCAAATTAATTAAATTTTTTTTTTAAAATAGTCTAAAATACTTATGTCACCTCCATAACGTTGTAGATACATATTTGTAACTAAAATTACGCATTGCTTCACTGCTTTAGTGACAAATTTTCCTACTAATAACATGTAACTCTTTGAAGCAAATTTTGATACAAGTTCACATTATAATTATTTGTAATTAATTACCCACATATTGTTACAGATTAACTACGAAAAAATAATATATAAAATTAGTAGTAATTTGTAGGGGTGGGCAAATTACCCGTAACCGAATTACCGAACCGAATCCGACTCAAATTACCCGATCCGAACCCGACCCGAATTTATAAAATACCCGATCGGGTTCTATGTTTCTAAACCCGAATCCGAACCCGGACCGAACCGATAACCGAACGGGTATCCGAACTAACACAAATCTAAATTAAACCAAAGATAATTGAATGTAAGGTTAGATATGTTCATGTATTTTAGATAATTTCTATAACTTTTGGTTCATTTGAATAGTATGGATTATATTCGGATAAAAATAACTAAATTATCAACACTATTTGAATTTTTAAAATTTTGTTTTTGATATTTTATCGGGTATTTTTGGATAATTCATGTAAAAATTAATAAAACCGAATTTGTTTTTCGATATCTATGTTCATTTGAATTTTTGTTTTGAAGTTTTTGATCAATTTGAATTCTGTTCAAATTCATATTTGAAGTATATTTTTAAATAGATTGCACATCGGATATAACCGAACCCGAACCGAACCCGAAGTCATTTTATCCGAACCCGACCCGAATTTATAAAATACCCGATAGGGTACTAAACCCCATTACCAAAGTACCCGAAAAACCGATATACCCGACCCGAACCCGATCGGATATCCGAATGCCCAGCCCTAGTAATTTGTATCTTTTAGTAGATAAAGTTTGCTATGAAATGCTTTTGTAACAAAATTTAACAAAATTTGTAGCTATATTATCATTCTAGATTAAAGCCCGCGTTCGTACGCGGATAATCATATTTTAAATTACTTATACAAATTTTAATTAGTAACATGTTATTATTAAAATATTTTAAAATATCTTATTGTATAAAATAGAGTTTGTCAAAATTGTAACTCACGGGATCTTGCCACGTGTCTAATATCGATCGAGATGATGACATGTGTAAAAAGAATAAAAACGGAAAACTAACAAAAAAACTGTTTAATAATTAAGTAAATAGTGAAAAGAAAAAATTGTAATAAAAATGTTATAAAATTGTAATAAAAATTAAAATTAATAAATTGTTATAACTAAATTGATAATTATACGGGTTTCAACTTGTACGATTATACGGGTTTCAATTTATAATATACTTATATGTGTTTTAATGTAAAATATAATTATAAGAATCATAAATATATAAATCATCAATTTTAATATGTAATACCCGCATATTATGCGGGTCTTAATCTAGTTGTTCATGAATGAATCTTAAATCATTAAATGCCAAAATTTTATCTTAATTCGATGTTTTATTTAATCTATATCATTTGGATCTTAATATAGATATAAGTGTAATTCAAATCATAATTTTGTGTGTTTTGCATTTTTAATTTCTTAGAAATTTCTTTTTACAGTTTGGTTTTAATTACTTAACAATTATTTTCTTAGTCTCTATATTTAATTATTTTCTTACTTAATTTTAGACTTTCTATCAATCGCCTTTTATTTTTATTTTCTCTATATATTATTTGTGACTTATATTCTCCCTAAGTTACTCTTTTTCGATTTATATTTCTCACTATCTTTTTTACGACTTATATTTTTTGGATCTTAATTGTTAGATTTTTTATAATTAGTTGAGACTATTATAAATTTTATTTCGTTTTTATAATTAGTTTACACGACTTAAAACTTATTGTTTTCTAATTAATTTAACTATTAGGAATTTACTTTATTATAATTTGGTTAGTTACTTACTAACAATTATGTATATTTTCTATTTTTAGTTTTCTTATAAATATTTTACAATTTGGTTAGATACTTAACAATTATTTTGTTAATTTCCATTTTTAATTTTATTTTGAAATTTAACATGTGTCATCATCTCGATCGATATTAAACACATGTCATGATATTGTGAGTTACAATTTTGACAAACTCTCTTTTATATAATAAGATTTGTAGCAAAATTAGCCAATTCATTTCCACGTTTTCACCTACTTAATTAGACCCCTATTTTCCACGTTTCCACCTACTTGTTTTTGTGACGATTTTGTGACGAAATTGTTATAGCAAGGTAGTCGCACAATAGTTGCAAATATGTAACGCGTTTGTGACTCTCTGTATTCAGTCGCAAAATTGTCACTAACTATAAATTCGGTCACACATTTGCGACTAAATTTGCGACTAAATTATTCAGTCGCAATTGTGCGACTCTTTCGCTACTACTTCTTTGTAGTCGCAAAATAGTCACAAAATAGTCTCACTATAGTAGCAATATTGTGTGACCAAAAATTCAGTCACAAAAATCAGTCACAAAAACTATGTTTTCTTGTAGTGAATCAGACATGGAGAAGAACCATAACCCTAATTATCACGAATCTCTTAAACAAGATCAATCCAAATCCTGGTCAGAGCTTCCTGTAGATCTCTTGAGTTCTGTGTTCGAACGTCTCGGGTTTGCTGATTCCAACGAGCTAAATCCGTATGTTCGCCTTGGCACTCCGCTTCGAGACAATCCGTGCGCAAAAATCAGATCCCATGGCTGATTCTCTTCCCTGACCAAAACAACAACAATTCTTGCACGTTGTTCAATCCCGAGGAAAAACACAAACTCTACAAAACGCAAGATCTTGGTTTGGGATTTGGAAAGAGTGTTTTTAAAGCAATATATGGAAGTTGCCTCTTGATGCGAGATCCTCGGTTTAATCTCTTTACTGTGAATCTCTTTACACACGAGAGGATCGATCTACCTCCTATGGATTCACAACTTGGAACAACAAAGATCGAGCGAACCGTAGGTGACAAGTTTCATTTTTCAAACCATCGCGAGCAGAGGACGTCCGATGGTATTAGTATGAGATGCTCTGTGTTTTGGATTGACGAGAAAACCAAAGATTATGTTGTTGTATGGGGACTTGGAAGGTGGTGTGTGGTTTATTCCAAGAAAGGAAATAACTCGTGGAACCAAATCCCCGAAACTTCACATTGTATTGACTTGGTTTACAAGGATCACAAGCTTTACTTCCTAAGCTACTTCCGTAGCTTCAAAATATTTGATTTTTCTGGAGAGTTTCCGCGATTAACAGTTGACGGTGGTGTGATTGTGAATGGACTTGAGTTAGGTCCTCAGCATCGTCGTGGTCGTCAACCAAGTAACTCATGGCGTGTTTCTGCGACAAAACTTGTAGTCACGGTAACAGGAGATGTCCTCAAGGTTGAAAATTTGGTAAGACCTAGGTCTGGAATCAGGTCATTTCGCGTCTACAAGGTTTATTCATCAAAGTTGTTTAAGAAATATGAAGAAGTTAAGTGTTTGGGCGATGAGGCAATGCTTTTTGATCTCGGCATCACTGTACTTGTCAACGGTTTGGAGGGAGTCAAGAGAAATTCCATCTATTTCAATAGGAGTCATGAAACAAACCCAAATGATGAGATACTTCTCTTCAATCTCGAGACACAAGAGATGGAGAAACTACACGAATTTGATGGTTCGTCATTTCAACTCTCTAAAGCTCAATGGTTCTTACCAAATTAATTTCACACGCATGTGTAATTGATTTGATGGATCTCAAAAGTATGTCCTTCTCAATGTTTAAATGTTCTAGTTTAATATCAATATGTTGTTTTGTTCTCATTAATAATGATGACCTTCTAGTTTTTCCTGTTTTTTAAAAAGTGATATAGACAAGTTAAAATTACAAAAAAGAAACTGCAACATATCTGAGTGTTTACTGTTTCGTATGTCATAGAATCAACCATGCATACTAAACCCAGGGGGTTTTAGGTTTAACACATTTAATACGCAAAAGATATATACATTGAACCAATGTTTAACATCTTAAATATCAAATGTAAGGATATGCAAAGTAAGTCTTCAAAAAGCTTCTCTTCAAATAATGGTCTATAGCGATATGCTTCATGCAAGAGTGAAAACCGGCAGTGACGCATAGATTTTTTGCACTAAATCACAATACACCACTGGAGCAGTAAATAGTGATAGACCATGTTTTGACATTAGAGAACTTCAAATGTTGTATTTGCTACAAAACGGTACTATGCTTCTGTTGAGGTCACTATTAGAATAACAGATTTTCTCATTATTGTTTCCTCAAACGGAATCATTTACATGTTAATGATATATATACACATATACTTAACCGGTTAACTATACAACTAAACCGGGATTAATATCCTAACTATATACATTTGATAGCCTCCCTCATGTTAAAGGTGTAAAGATATTGTACACGCCCAACTTGGATATGAGTTCTCAGAATGGAGTAGGATACAAAGCCTTAGTAAACACATCCGTAAGTTGTTGATCAGTCCTCACATACATGGTCTTGAGGAAACCTTTATCAATCATCTCACGAACCTTGCGGCAGTCACGTTCAATGTGTTTGTGCGTTCATGGAAGACTTGATTACTGGCAATATGCATAGCAGAGGTACTGTCACAATAGAGAAAAACTGGAGGCCTGAAAAGAACTCCAAAATCCATCAAAATGCCAACTAACCAAATCAACTCTTTAGTAACCATACACATTGCTCTGTATTGCTTTGGTCACAGTCACAGTAACCTCGCAAATCAAACTTGCTATCAGCAGGATAAAACAAGCCTGCACCAACTGAACCTTTAAGATATCTCAATATCTTGTGAACTGCTTTGAGATGAACATCCGTAGGAGCAGAGGAATATTGAACAAGTTTGGATACTGCAAAAGCAATGTCAGGTCTAGTGATGACTAGATATTGTAATTTCCCAAGTAAGCGTCTGTATTGCTTTGGTTCTTCAAAAAGAATACCATCATCTTTAGACAATTTCTGATTAGGCTCCATTAGAATAGTAGAAGGCTTACAACCTGAAAATCCTGTGGAAGCCAATAAATTCAAAGTGTACTTCCTTTGATTCACAGAAATACCAGTTTGAGATCTTGCTATTTCTAAACCAAGGAAGAACTTAGGAGCACCAAGATGACGAAGTTTGAATTGAGTACTCAATTGTGTCACCAAGTCTGAAACAGCTCTGTCACCAGTACTAGCAATGAGAATATCATCCACATACACCGACATGACCAAGAATATTCCATCACAATGTTTCACAAACATTGTATGATCACTAGAGCACTTTTCAAATCCCAATAGCCGTAATGTAGAAATAAGTTTTATGAACCATTGGCAACTAGCTTGCTTGAGGCCATAGATAGATTTCTTCTATCTACACACAGTATTAGGTGAAACAGTGACTCCCTTCAAATCAGAATATCCTGGTGGTAGCTTCATATAGATTTCTTCATCCAAATCACCATTTAAGAAAGCATTGGAAATGTCAAGTTGTGTCAAAGAACACTTTAGTTTAGGTGCTAAAGCTAACATGAACTTGACAGTGGCAAGCTTAGCAACTGGTGAAAATGTTTCAAAGAAATCAATTCCTTCTTGTTGGGTATATCCCTTAGCTAGAATCCGAGCTTTATGTCTCTCCAAACTTCCATCCGCATGAAACTTCAATGTATAAATCCATTTACATCCAATACCTACTTTTCCTTTTGGTAGATCACAAACATCCCATGTATCTGTACGTTCCATTGCACTCATTTCCAAACTCATAGCATCACACCATTCCTTGAGTTCCTTGGCTTCCAAATATTTCTCAGGTATTGGGATGTCAGAAAGAATGTTTAAGAATGCATAGAAAGGCTAGATAGATATGAGTAAGAAATATAGTTTGTGATAGGATAAGGTGTAGTTATTTAGTAAGAGTATTAGAGTTATAACAATGATAGTCCTGCAAGTGTTTAGGAGTTTTGGATTGTCTGTGAGGTCTAAATTCAGAAGGAACAGAGACCTCAGATGATAACACATCATGATTGGGATGTGTATCAGAAGATGTTTGCACAAGAGGCAAAGGAACATCTGAGGATGCAGGAGACTGTAATAGAGGAAAGAAAGCTTTAACCTCATCCGTAATAGTGGATGAAGAAAAAGGAAAAATATCCTCATGAAAGATGACATGTCTAGAAACAGAAACAGCATGTGTCTCTATATCTAAGAGCTTGTAACCTTTGCAACCTACTGGATAACCTATAAACACACAAGCTTTGGCTCTAGGGTCAAATTTGGTTATACTCTGAGGGTTAGTAGACTTATAACATAGGCAGCCAAAAGCTTTTAAGAACTGATACTCATGTAGTTTCCCAGTCAGTTTCTCGTAAGGAGTCTTATTATCTAAGACTACATATGGCAATCTATTAATTAGAAACACTGCAGCTAAACCACATTCTCCCCAATATTCTAAAGGTAATTGAGATTGAAATAATAGGGCTCTAGCAACATTCAAAAGATGTTGATGCTTTCTCTCTACCACAAAATTTTGTTGAGGAGTATCAAGACAATAATGATTTGCAACAATGCCTCTAGATGCATTTAATGCTGTGAAATTCAATTCAGGTGCATTATCAGACTTGACTTTAACTTCATATTGAGTTTCAATCATGGTAAGAAAAGTAAGGAAAATATCTAAAACATCAGATTTCTGGCGAAGCAAATAAATCCATGTTGTCCTGCTATAATCATCAACAATGGTCAAGAAGTATTTGTAGCCATCAACAGTGGGAACAGAAAAAGGTCCCCATGTGTCTATATGGACTAACTCAAAAGGTTTTGAACACATATGAGGATTAGAAGGAAATGGTAAATGCTTTTGTTTGGATAAATGACATATATCACAAACACCAGAAACTTGTTTATTCATTTTATTCTTATCCATGTTCAATACAGAAAAGATAACATCTATCTTAGGTTGAGACGGGTGGCCTAAGCGTCTGTGCCAAGTAGCTAAATCAACAGATATGCTAGCACAAGAAGAAGAAATACCTTGTAAAGAAAAGGTTTTACTTTCATTATTGAAATCCACAATGTATAAGTTCCCCACTTGACTACCTTGACCAATCATCAACTCCTGTGTAATTTTCTGAATGAAACATGCATTAGCAGTGAATTTAACCTCAGAAGATAAAGATTTGGTAAGAACACTAACACTAAGCAAGTTGAATTTGAACTCAGGTATATACAAAACATTGTAGAGAGAGAGCATCAGTCAATTTGAATGAATCCTATGCCCACTATTCTAACAGTGTAATCATTAGCGAGCTTAACATAGGTATGATCTAAAGGTTTAAAGTCTTTGAATAGGGTCCTATCATGAGTAACATGGTGAGTAGCTCCAAAATCTATGATCCAAGCTCTAAGAGACACAGCTGGTTCTGTAGATACGGAAGAGACTAACATGTCATAGTAGGAATTATCATATAAGTGAAGAAATGTACCTGAAATCGATGAGATTACAGGTGCGGTACTAGAAGTAGAAACACAAGAAACTGTAGGAGATGGAGTAACAGTAGGAGAATGAAGCTGAGTGCTGTAGTAAGAAAGCATGGTTTGAATCTGATCTTTACTCATATTTGCAACATCCATCTTTGAAATCTGCTCATAAGAATCTTTAGCACCACTAGAGATTGGAGAAGAGTTGTTTAGACTATGTTCTGTGGTAGGATAAAGACTAAGAGAAGTGAGGTTAGCAGCACCCACTGTTTGAGAAGATTTTGCACGAGGATGACCATGTGGAAACCCATGAACCTTGTAACACTTATCCATAGTGTGACCAAGTTTGAAACAATGAGTACATTTCGGCTTTTTGAATCCACCTTGAGATAAAAATATGTGAGAAGGACCAGTAGGAGTTTCTTGAACTTGAAAAGCAGCTGCAGGACAAGGTGGTTTGACTGCAGGGAAACCAACAAGTCTTTGGCTCTCATCTTGATCCAACATATTATATATCTCTCATAAACTAGGCCGAGGTTTCATGTTTAAGATTTGTCCCCTGATACTTGCAAAAGTATCATTAAGCCCCATCAAAAACTGTATCACCCTACTTGTTTCAGCATGCTCCAATAACTTCTTTACATGATCACAATTACACTTCTTAGCAACTTGTGATTTAGTAATAGCAAGTTGTTCCGAGAGTGTCTTCTTCTTCGTATAATAAGTAGACAAATCTAAAGAACCCTGCCTCAATGAGTAAATGGATTGTTCTAATTGATACTTCCGAGGTAAATTACTAACTCGAAATCTTGTGAACAAATCATTCCACATCTCAGCAGCATCATCATAGTAAAGAATGCTATCATAGACTTCCTTACTCACAACATTCATGATCCAGGCCTTAACCATGTTATTGCATCGACTCCAAATCTTAAACGATGAATCAGTAACATCAGGTCTAGGGATAGTTCCATCTACGAAAGCTAATCTGTTCTTAGCCTTTAGACTGATACGCATCGCTACGTACCAATTGTTATAGTTCGATCCATCTAAGATTTGAGTAACGATTGTTAGACCTGGATGATCAGCAGCATGAAGGAAGAACGGACTATGAGCATGATCAAAAGAAGTAACTGATATGCTCAAATTTACCCTGAGCTACTCTCTCAAATTAAGAGGTCGTCGTAGTAGGGGTCGAATCACTAGGAGTCAAATCAAACGATAGGATGTATGACTTCGAATTGAGCTAAGCAAATAAATTAAAGTAAAGACAAAAGCAAATTGAAATAGAGAAAGATTGTTGATTTCTTAAGATTCAATTAAACAAAAGCTAGGTTTTCAGGTAATTCGCAAGTAAAACTAAATTGCAGATTCAATTACGATAGGATTTTATTAAGAACAGTTCTTGAGCTAAAACACGAATGTAATAACCAACTATCGTTGCGAAAGCTATCTATGCCTAAATCCTAGAAAACCAAATTTCTTTGCGAATTCTAACAACTTAAACAAGCATTAAGTTCAGGTTCAATTACTCACAAAATCCCTAAACCAAATCTCTTTGCGAGTAGGAATTTTGCTCATCTAAGATAGTTCAGGAAATCAATTATGCTTTCGCATCAATTCATTAACCTAAGATCATAATTCTAGGTGATCAATCTAGAACAAGCATTAAAAGTAAACTTTGATGAAGAACAAGATGATTATCCTAATCAATGATGTGAATCTAACAATCCAGTTTTAACCTTTGAAAAACCCTAAACCTAACAAGCAAACTACTCAGACATGAAAACAAAGCAAATCATAGCTGAATAATACTGCATAAAAAAAGGAATAAGAGAAGTAAAATAGGATTCGAAGAATCTCAAGAACAAAGTAAACTTGTCTCCCTAAAAACTCTCAAAAGCTCTCTCTAAACTTGTTCAATAGAAACTAAGATAATGATCTAAAAACCTAAAATAAACTATTTATAGAGGTAAAACTCGTGGTGGGCTTCCTTGATGACTTTTGGCAACTTCTGGCCCATTAACGGGCAATTTTCCTTCTTTAAAATGTATTATGTCGGCTTCAGAAAAGTGCCTGTCGTTCGACAGTCAATGGGTGTGTCGAACGACAGGTGATCAACGTGGCTGTCGATCGACAGTGGTTGCGTGTGTTGATCGACACGCCAATCTGACGGCAATTGAAAATTCGTTCTAGCGACTTCAGCTCCTCTTTCCACAATGTTCCAAAATGCATCATACATATCAATTAAGCTCCACACGTACACAAACCTGCAAAGACTCTAAAACACTCGAAAAACACCGAAAAGACTCGATAAAACTGGGTTAAATCATGGTAAAAAACGGGTAAAAACCATGATATATCAGTAACTCCACTATGAATCGTACCAAATTTTTCGCGAATCGGAGTAATACGAGGTGATTCAGGTGCAGCGAAATCAGCTTCAGGAGAAACATGAGATCGTCCACGAGTTTTCACAGTCGAGGTTTCTCCATCAGTACGCGATGATCGAGTACGAATCTTCTTAGTAATCTTCACCATTTTCAAACAATCGAAGCTCATGAAAAGCAAATCTGATCGGAATTGATAGAGATTGCAGCGGATTTAGGTTTCCGATGACAGATGAGAAGCAAATCGGAGCTCGACAGCGACGATTTCCG
This sequence comes from Arabis alpina, assembly GCA_900128785.1. Classification (NCBI taxonomy): domain Eukaryota; kingdom Viridiplantae; phylum Streptophyta; class Magnoliopsida; order Brassicales; family Brassicaceae; genus Arabis; species Arabis alpina. The sequence continues at coordinate 43,460,703 of LT669794.1, forward strand.
GTGAAAACAACGAAGAAAGGAGGAAATTTCAACGAGAAAGATGAGTCAAAGCTAGAGAGAAAAAGTCAACTGATACCATATTAGAATAATAGATTTTCTCATTATTGTTTCCTCAAACGGAATCATTTATATGTTAAAGATATATACACATATACTTAACCGGTTAACTATACAACTAAAACGGAATTAATATCCTAACTATATACATTTGATAGTCACTTTTTCTTTTATTGGTGACCAAGAGATAGGAATGGAACCCATATAAAAAATATAAGCATATGTGGAGACGAAATCATCTGGCTGAGTCAATGTCAGAGTAGGCATGAAGGGTAAAAAGATTATTTTGACAAATGAATAAATTATGGGTCATTGTCCTAGATAGATATCGTAATACACGTTTTGCAGCTTGCCAATGGTCTCATAAATGGGAAAATGATTCACGGCGAATACAATGTATGGCCTTGTAAAGGATAAGTACTGCAAGCTGCCTACCAACATTCTGTATTTTGTACCATCTGAAAGTGATGTTACCAGAATGCAGAATGCAATGAGAGCTTTAGAGACGACCCAAAGAGGCATGCATAAGCAATTTGGTTTAAAATTCGATTTTTCTTCTGGTTTGCATCAGGAGGGATGATGATTAGGACGGTTCATGAAGAGAAGGTGTTGGGCATGTGTGGGCATAGGGCTGGGCAAAATACCCACACCCAAAAACCCGACTCGAATCCGCCCGAGAAAACCAGTTTCGGTACGGGTATGGATAAGGTGAAATAACCGGTCGGTTATGGTTTCATATATTAACGGATATCCGACCAATTTCGGGTATTACCTGACATCCGTTTGTAACCAGAGATCATCCGACCTAACCTCTACGCAGACCTAGCCCTAAGCCACTCATTGAGTCTGGGTTGTAGGGCTCTTGCATGCTTGAGTTGTTTCCGTTTCTCGACTGCGATTTCGAGAGTGCTTTTGGCAAAATCGAAGAACGAAGAGGAGGCTATATACCCCTTGAGTGTCAAAGTTGGAGATTCATCAGTTTCACAAGTTATCTTCCTCTTCTCCTCCATCTGTAAATTCTGAGCGACGATCAAATGTAAATCCTTTTGCCTTCTCCTCCTTCTGTCCTTCATATCAAATAGATGTTTCACTCGAATTCTGCAATTCATATCAATTAGAGTTTTCTTGTATCTCTAATTTCAGTTTAGAATTAGAGATTTGTATGAGATTTGTATCTATGTAAAACATAAAATCTATGGTATATTAGAATTGCCCGAGATTTGTATCTTTGTAATACACAGTGTATAGTCAAAATCTTTGTTACATTAGACTTCTATGCTTCGTTTAATTCAAGTTAGAATTATCAAGTTCTAGTATAATTAGTTTCTTATTTAAGTATCAAAGAATTGTTACATTATCAAGTTAGGATTATCAAGTTCTAGTATAATCAGTTTCTTATTTAAGTTTCTTATATTAGAATTGTCTGAGATTTGTCTCTGTGTAATACACAGTGCGTATAGCCAAAATCTGTGTTACATTAGACTTTTATGCTTCGTTTAATTCAAGTTAGGATTATCAAGTTCTAGTATAACAAGTTTCATCGTTTGTTACTTTGTTTGAAAGTCAGTTTTGCTGTATAATATGATATCATTTCGAGTTATGATTGTGAGTTCTTGTTTGATCAGTTTTGATGTTTGTTTAATGTATAATCTGACCGGATTGTTTGTGTGTTTCATTAATATTTTGCGGATGGACTCAACTTCAATCAACCATGATGATGGACTCAGAGGCGATCCTGAGCTTCACACTGATGAAGCTCAAAACTTGACACATGAATCAGTTGACAGGGGTTAAAGGAAACAAGTGGAAGAAGGTGAGTCTGCTAATGACCAGGTTAAGCCTAAGACGCAGAGGACACTAGCCACCAGGTCAGGAGTATGGGCTCTTTACACTAGATTTGAGCAGAACCGTAACAAATGTATATGCAACTACTGCAAGAAGGACTACACATGTCCAACATCATCAGGTACTACAAACCTCTGGAATCACTTGCAAAGCTGTAAGCAATTCAAAGCTTGGGAAGAGGGTCAAGATCCTACTCAGAACCAGAAGGTGATCAACAAAGAAGGACAACTACAGAAGTAAATGAAATGCTTGTGATAGGAGAGTTACCTTTGTCCTTTGTGAAGAGTATAGCATTTAGACACTTCTGCAACAAGGTATGTGTTTAATTATTTAACATTTGTACTTGTTGATGCATCAAGGTAAACCTGTACACGCCGCATTCAAGAAGAACAACAACAAGAGACATTGTGAAGAGAGGAAGGCAGCTTTGAGAGAGTGGTTTCTAGCTAACAAACAAAGAGTTTCACTCACAACTGATATATGGGTGTCACAAGTCACAGGTAATAACATTGACTATTCATTTTACTTTGCTTAGACTCATTTTACTTTATCTAATATGCCACTTTCTTTTTGCAGGTGCTAGTTATATGGTGAGCACAGCACACTATATTGACAATCACTGGCGGTTAAAGAAGTTGATCATTGGGTTTAAGTATGTGACAGATCACAAAGGGAAGACAATCTCCAACACACTTCTCGAGTGTTTAGCTAAGTGGGGAATAGAGAAGATATTTTGTGTCACTGTGGATAATGCAACTGCCTACAGCAATGCTCTGAGTAAGTTCCAGTCTGCTTTCTCCTTAATCCGATATGATTCGTTAGTGATGAATGGATGCTATATGCATATGCGCTGTGCTGGCCACATCATCAACCTGATTGTAAAGGATGGGTTGGCTGATGTGGATAAGAGTGTCATTGCAATACGCAATGCCATCTCCTATGTTAGGTCTGGAACAACTAGGAGAGAGTCATTTGAGCAGAAGGTAGTTGGTAGAATGACTAGGGGTAGTATGCCATTAGATGTGAAGACTAGGTGGAACTCTACTTATCTTATGCTGAAACAAGCCATCAAATTTAGAGGAGGGTTTGATAGGATGGAGTCTGAAGATAAGTTGTACAATGACCATTTTCTGGGGATTGATTGTGACAAGAAAAGGATTGGACCTCCTTCATATGATGATTGGAACAGTTTACAACAGATGGTGAAGTTTCTTGGAATATTCTACCAGTCTACGTTGGTAGTATCAGCTTCATCCACTCTGAATGCACACAAGTGTTATGGTGAGATTGTCAACATTGCAACGAAGCTTCAGTTGCTCTGTTGTAGTCTTGATGATGAAGTGAAGGTTAAAGCTGATGAGATGATCAAGAAGTTTGAGAAATACTGGGATTGACTGAAGAACATAATTGTTAGTGTCTTTGATCCAAGGAAGAAGATGCAATTCTCTAAGTTGTGTCTTGAGCAACTGTATGGAGAAGGGAGTTCAACAACTGCTGGAATGGCTGAGTCCATTCTCCTTCTCATGCGTAACATGTATGATGAGTACACTTAAAGGCACATCATCGTACCAAATGTAGTGCATCAGCCTCAGACTCAGACTCAGTCGTAGGCTTCTTCATCTCAGAATCAGTCACAGGAGACTCAGAATCAGTCACAGGAGACTCAGAATGAATCTCAGCTTGATTCTCAAGACATTGATGAGGACATGTTAGATGAGTACAATCCAGTGGAGCAAAGGTACAACACACTGCTTAGCGAGATTGGAGTTAGAGATACAAATGAGTTGGAAGCTTATCTCAGAGAGACGGTGGAGAACCCTCAAGTGATGATGGGTCTTGAGTTTGATGTACTCTCTTGGTGGAAAGTCAACTCTACAAAGTACCCTATTCTATCAGAGATGGCTAAGGATTTATTTGCCATGCAAGTATCCTCTGCCGCATCCGAGAGTGCTTTTAGCACTAGTGGGAGAATAATAGAGCCATACAGGAGTTGTCTAACTCATTACATGGTTGAAGTATTGATGTGTATGGAGCAGTGAATGAAGGAAGACATTAAGTTTGAATCAAGGGTCCTTACAAATGCACAAATACTTGTAGAAGTTGCATATGAAGATGATCTCCAGAGAGGTACATTTCTTGTCTTTTTGTTTTATGTTAATTCCTTAGTAGTATACTTTCTAATTGTGTCTCTAATCTGCTTTTTCAGAGTTTGGAGCTATGAACCTTGAACCATGAATCTACAAGGTACACATAAGACACAAACACATATACATACAATGTCTCTCTTACTTCTTGTTACTGATATTTTTTCAAATCTCTTTGTACAGAACGAAGTTGAGTGAAGAGTGAAGACCATGAAGTGGAGTGAAGTCACATTGTGCTTGATATTTTGTTTTCTTTTTTTAGTACTCAAGTTTTCTAAGTGTGTTTCGGTTTGTTTTAGAACTTCTTTGTTGCATTGTATTTCTTTGGGTTTTGAATATTGAAGTACTTGTTATTCTGAATCTCCGGTTTATAGTCTTTATTTGACAACATTTGATTTTTCATTGTTTAGTGACCAAGCTTTGGTCTTACAATATAAGTTCAAAATCATGTTGTATTGTTTTGTCTTAGACAACAAGTTCGGTTCTATTTCGGATAACTCGAACCCGAAGTGTACCGACCCGGTCCATACCCGATGCCTTAGAATACCCGATTGGGTCTTAGACCCCTAAAACCAAAACCCGATTACCCGAAATACCCGACCCGTACCAGAACGGGTACCCGAATGCCCAGATCTATGTGGGCTTTTCGTTATGATGAAATAATAATATGTTAATAATAACTCAACAATATTATTAAAAAAATTTATAAAGGAACTTAAAATAATATTGCATTAATAAGTAACATGAAATTTATACGTATATTACTTTTGTTATTGTTGGTTGAACCATTCAAGAAACACAAATTTTCAATCAAAAGCAATATTATAAATGAAAGAAGGCAAAGAAAAACGTTCAACTCCTTTGCCTTTGGTACATTTCTCATATTTCTTAATTATTTTAACCTCAGTGTTGTTTATTTTCATGGTGAAGTTTATAAAAATTGGCCTGAAAAAGGTTACACGAGAATTGAAAAAATGTTCAACTCAACTTGAACAACTTTCAAATAGAAAATAACCGCAATATGCTTACAAACGCTCTAAATGTGATATATTGCGGTGAAATTCGAATTGGCACAGTAAGTCAAATCTTCCAACTTGAGTTTCTTGTATCAAAACCCAGTTGTAAGATTTGACTTGGTGTACCAATTCCAATTTCATCATAATATATATCATATCTTGAGCGTTTGTAAGCACAATGCAATTTTTTGCTGTTTGGAATTTGTTGGAGTTGAGCTAGACATCTTTCCGGTCTCGTGTGACCATTTTCATGCCAACTGGAATTGGTACACCAAGTCAAAGATATTTCACCATTGTTGGAAGAGTGCTTTCTATATTCCAAGAGATGTAATATGAAACTGATTTATTAGGTGAGCTCTTTTTGCATGGAAACAAATTTAAATGATCATATTTTTTCTTTCAGTGTAGATGAGTCCCGTGAATGCTCTCAGCCTTAGGTCAACATGCTTGATGATGATGATTATCATGATGAGGAACTATGGTATTAATTTCCGATCCTCGTTATGGTGATTTGTATGTTAGAATCAAATATTGATCCTCGTTATGGTTATTTATATGTTAGAATCAAATATTGAGTTGCTGATTATTCCATTAGTTTGTACGCATTTAGTTGTATGATTTGGATTTGAACTTTTATGCATATCATTTTTCAATTAATTTTCCGTAGCAAATTACTTCATGTATCCAAGTACCCAAAAAAAAAAAAAAACAGCACCTCGTGACTATGAATTAGTGAAAACACATATATAGAAGGAAAAACATGGTTGAGATTTTGAGATTTAAAGCATATTTGCTTGAAACTTGGTAAGAACCATCTATATCGAGAACAAAAGTTGAGTGGAATTGTCTATATCCCTTTCAATGTTCATAAAAATCTACCTAGTGAATTTGTTTTTCTCCTAATTAATTTGATTGGGTTACACCAAATAAGTGGAAAATAACCCCACCAAATTATGAGCCCTCCGGCGAAAGTACCGATGCTGTCTCCGTCAATAAGACACTAATTCCACAATTTTCTTGCTAGAGATTCACAACATTAACTTCTTTAAACACAGTAGGGAGAAGGATAGCTGGTGGATTTATATACTAAAAGATACTCCCTCTGTTGCATATTAGTTGTCATTCTAGGTGATTTCACATCAGTTAAGAAAATATTTAAAAATTATGTTTTATTCCTATTTAATGTGTCTTTCATTTGATATATGTAATTAATTAACTAAAAGAATATGGGTAAAAATAGAAAACTAATAATAAATCTGCATTGAAAATGTAAAACGACAACTAATATTAAACAAAATAAAAAGCGTAGAATGACAACCAATATGAAACGGAGGAGTATTGATTTCTTGTAACCGTGATGTCTTGTAGTGATCATTAATGACAACAAACCAACATATTGATTTCTAACAAGAATAAAACATATTGAAAAGGAGAACATACTTTTGAGAACAAGCAAATCAATTGTCTGAGTGTGAGATTAACTTGGTAAAAACCATTGAGAAGTAGAGAATTGAAACGACGAAACATCAAATTCGTGTACTTTCTCCGTCTCTTGTGTCTCGAGATTGAATAGTATCTCATCATTTGGGTTCTTTTTATGACTCATGTTGAAGTAGATGGAACTTCTCTTGACTCCCTCCGAACCATTGACAAGCACAGTGATGCCTAGATCAAATAGCATTGCTTCTTCGCCCAAAGAGTCAACTTGTTCAGGTCTTTTATAGGAACCCGACATATTAACCTTGTAGAGGCGAAATGACCTTATTCCAGACCTAGGTCTTACCATTTTTTCAACCTTGAGGACATCTCCTGTTACTGTGACTACAAGTTTTGTCGCAGAAACATGCCATGAGTTACTTGGTAGACGCCCACGACGAAGTCGATAAGGTAACTCAAGTCCATTCACAATCACACCACCGTGAAATGTTTCTTGCGGAATCTCTCCAGAAAAATCAAAGATTTTGAAACTACCTAAGCGGCTTAAGAAGTAAAGCTTGTGATCCTTGTAAACCAAGTCAATACAACCATCAGTTACGGGGATTTGATTCCAGGAGGTATCTCCTTTCTTGGAATAAACCACACACCAATTTCCAAGTCCCCATACAACAACATAATCTTTGGTTTTCTCGTCAATCCAAAAGACAGAGCATCTCATACTAATACCATCCCTAGTTTCTTGCTGGCGAAGGCGTGAAAAATGAAACTTATCATCTACGGTACGTACCAATTTTGTTGTTCCAAGTTGTGACTCCATAGGAGGTAGATCGATCCTCTCGTGTGTAAAGAGATTCACAATGTAGAGATTATCTAGAGGATCTCGCATCAAGAGCCAACTTCCATAGATTGCTTTAAAAACACACTCTCCAAATTCCAATTTCGTTTTGTAAAGTTTGTGTTTTTCCTCGGGGTTGAACAATGTGCAACAATTGTTGTTTTGGTCGGGGAAGAGAATCAGCCATGGGATCTGATTTTTAGGCAAAGATTGTCTCGAAGCAGAGTACCAAGACCAACATACTGACTTACCTCGTTGAAAATCAGCTAATCCGAGGCGTTCGAACACCAAACTCAAGAGATCAAGAGGAAGCTCCGACCAGGATTTGGGTTGCGTATCTTGTCCAAGATGATCGTGAGAATTAGGGTTATGATTCTTCACCATCTCCATGAGAGACGATTGAATTGTTAACATCACAAAAGTTCCGTGTTAGGTTTTATATATTACTCCCAACCTAATCAAGGAATGCATAGGCAATGACGTGTTCGGTCTTTTTCTATGTCAGTTGTAATTATGTATTCCGTCTCCTTCAATGGGCTTTATCGGCCCATAGACCAATAACGGCCACGCCGAGTCTCACCTGGCATCTTACATCCTCAAAACCGCTACGAACTAAGAGTAAATTAGGAGTGGACATAATAACCGAATCCGAAATCCAAACCCGTAATCAATCTGAAGTAGTCAGTTTTGGTTGGTATAAGTTATTGCTAAAATACTGATTACTAAAGTTGTATTTCGTCACAACGAACCCGACCCACTTCAGGCCTATCACTATCTTACATTATGGCTTCTGGCGAAAGGCTAGAGCGCAAAACAGGATCCAAAAGATGAATTAAGTCCATCAGTGTGAGTCAAAAGAGCCTCGTGAGACCCACATGCGAGAGGATACGATCTTGTGGAGCTAAAGCTGGAACTGAGAACGAGTCTTACATTATGACTTCTAGTGAAAGGCCAGAGTGCAAAACATGATCCGAAAAATGAATAAAGCCCATCACTGTGAGCCAAAAGAGCCTCGTGAGACCCACATGCGAGAGGATAAGATCTTGTAGAACTGAAGCTGGAGCTGAGAACGAGACAACCAGTGATCGTGGACTCATCTCAGCTCCAAGATTTCCGGACATTACAACCAGAACGCCCCGAGATACGCGGAGTTAACCGGAGCCTTTAGAACTGACGAATGGATATGAGAGACTATAAGCACAAGAAAAAAATATGCAGAATCGCCCCAACTTTTCAACGCAATCGAGTAAAAACTTAGCTAGCTGACATTTACTCGTCTCTTGTACATTCGTTGTATTTCCCATTTGTTCATAGACATAATATCATTTTCGTTCCGATTGTCCATTAATTCTATCAAACCTAAACTTTTCTTATAACCAAAGTTTCTTCTCCGAATTCACATAAAAATACTTAGTGCGGAATTCAGCTTCCACATTTGGTGCCGTCTAAGGGGAAGAAATATAACTACGTCATACACAAAGATCTTATCTTAAATAAATCGATCTATCTGAGATGGATACTTTTTAACTACGTCTAAGGGGACTCGCAGTTTTTTTTTTTTTATCGTTACCACTCAATGGTGTCGATCAACACCATCACCGAAAATCAGAACGTGGCTTGGGGCTTTTTCGGTTTGAGCATTACTGAGTTAAACTGCGAGATCACGTAAACAAAAAACGATCAAAAAGCACAACATATGATATAATCTACTAAGTTTCACAAGTTTTAAGAAATCAAAACGAAGTTAGGGAATAAACTGACTCAAAGAAAACAAAAGATTAGACTCAACGAAAAGAGAAAAGAAAACACGAAACCAGGAAAACAAAGAAGCATAACTAATCCTCATCATCAGCGTCTTCCGGTGGAGATTTGAGAGAATTGGGGTTTATGAAGTTTTGTTGTTGTGAAATAATGAGAAAGAAAAAGTGTTGTTGAGTAGAAATACTAACCTTGTGGCGTCTGTAGGCGGTGTTGATCGTTACTAGACATGGTGTCGATCGACACTCGTCTCGAATTTCTCTTTTTTTTTAGTTTTTTCTCTTTTTTTTGAAAGAACTAAGTCGAATGTTGGTAAGAAAAGAAAAATTAGTCTATGTACACTTACAAGTGGGTTGTCTCCCACCAAGCGCTTTTTTAGTCATTAGCTTGATTGTGTTCGTTTTCAAGCAGTGGGTGCAATGGGCAAGGACACGATGTGTCCTTCGGAATCTCAGTATCTGCCCAATAATGTTTGACGCTTTGTCCATTGACCACAAACTCTCTGCTGCCGTCTGGAGTAAGGAGGACTATAGCGCCATGTGGTCGAACCTCTTTGATTGTGAAAGGTCTGGACCAACGAGAACGCAACTTTCCTGGAAACAAAGACAAATGAGAGTTGTAAAGAAGTACTTGATCATTCGACTCGAATGTCCTTGAGACGATTCGCTTATCATGATATGCCTTTGTCCTCTCTTTGTACAACTTAGAATTTTCATAGGCATGATATCTGATTTTATCCAACTCATTAAGTTGTATCATAAGCCTCTCTGCAGCAGGTTTGATGTCAAAGTTGTATTGCTTCACTGCCCATGTTGCTTTGTGTTCAAGCTCCACTGGAAGATGACATGCTTTCCCATAAAGCACATGAAATGGAGTAGTTCCCAATGGCGTTTTGAAAGCTGTCCTGTAAGCCCAAAGTGCGTCATCCAACTTTGTAGACCAATCTTTCCTTGTAGAATTCACAGCATTTTCGAGGGTTTCCTTGATCTGTCGGTTTGATACTTCCACTTGTCCACTTGTCTGAGGATGGTAAGGACTAGCCACACGATGATGGTCTCCTTACTTAACGAGCAACCGATCGAACACCTTGTTGATGAAGTGAGTACCTCCATCATTAATAATAACCCGAGGCAGTCCAAAGCGAGGAAAAATTATGGTCTTAAACAACTTAACAACCACACCAGTATTATTCTTGGGACTCACAATCGCCTCTACCCACTTGGAAACATAGTCCACATCAACAAGAATGTAATTATTTCCATAGGATGATGGGAAAGGACCCATGAAATCAATACCACAATAATCAAAAATTTGAACCTCAAGGATGCAGTTCTGTGGCATCTCATGTCGCCTGCTGATTTTCTCTCTTCTTTGACAAGCATCGCATTGCGAAACAAAATTGTGAGCATCTTTGAACATAGTAGGCCACCAAAAACCAGCTTGAAGAACTTTACAAACAGTCTTGAACGTAGCAAAGTGACCAGTATACTCAGAACCATGACAATGATACAACACTATTCTGGTCTCATCCTCTGCTATGCATCTCCTGTAAATACCATCTGAACAAAACTTGTAGAGAAAAAGTTCATCCCAATAGTATCTACGAAGTTCTCTCATGAATTTCTTCTTTTCATAGCCCTTGAGATCCTGAGGTACAACATCCGCATCAAGGTAGTTCGCAATATCAGCATACCATGGTCGATCAGTTGTAGAAACAGAAAAGATTGGATCATTAAAAGCTTCATCGTGGATCCGTGAAAGATCATCAATCGTGGTTTGGACGTGGTGTCGATCGGTACCAGGCTTGGTGTCGATCGACACTAGCTCGGATTTCTTTGATCCAGCGCGAGAATCATCTGTTTTTCCTGCAGGTGTCGATCGACACTCCTTAGTGGTGTCGATCGACACTACCTCCGAATTTCAAGAATCCTGCGGATTTTCACCTTGCAAACCACTCGCAATGAAGTTAACTCCTTCTTCAGGGAAGAAATCATCAATTGGAACATGATCTTCGATCCGAATTCGAGAAAGATGATCTGTTACTCCATTCTCAACACCTTTCTTATCTTTAACTTCAATATCAACTTCTTGAATGAGTAAAATCCATCTAAACAACCTTGGTTTGGCATCTTTTTTTATGCATCAAGAATTTGAGAGCGGAGTGGTCTGTGTGCACTATTATCTTAGACCCAATCAAGTAGGAACGAAACTTCTCAAAAGCAAACACCACAGCTAACAATTCTTTCTTTGTAATAGCAGAATTGCGTTGTGCTTCATCTAGAGTCTGGCTTGCATAGTAGATTGCATGAAGTTTCTTGTCTTTCCTTTGACCTAGTACAGCCCCAACTGCAAAATCACTAGCATCGCACATAATCTCAAAAGGCAAAGTCCAGCCTGTAGGTTGTACAATCGGAACACTCGCTAAGGCCGGTTTAATTGTTTCAAAATAAGATAAACAATTAATATCAAAAACAAATTTAACATTCTTACAGTGTAGGGTGGTCCGCGGGCGGGCTATTTTGGAGAAGTCTTTTATGAATCTCCTATAAAATCCAGCGTGTCCAAGGAAGCTCCTAACGGCCTTCACATTATCAGGAGGTTGAAGACTCGTCATAACCTCAATCTTAGCACGGTCCACCTCAATCCCATCTTCTGAAACTCGATGTCCAAGCACAATTCCATCTCTCACCATAAAGTGACACTTTTCCCAATTCAAAACCAAGTACTTCTCCTCACATCTAGCCAGGACCTTTTATGATTCTCCATGATAGAGAGATTTTCGAAACGATTGAATTTTTATCAGAAACAGATCTGTTTGTTTGAACTAAAAAAAGAACAGATTTGTTTAAATATAGTAGATATGCTTAGGATTTTTATATGCTAGATCAATTTAGTATATATCAATAATTTTATTTTTGATGTATTGAAATTTTATTTTTAATCTGTAATGTATATTGTCTATATTTTATGGGGTTTTTTTACAAAGTTAGTTAAAAAAAATATTTTTTTTATATATTTCAAAATCTACTAAAAGTAATTTCTTTTGGAATTCAAGAGCGTGATGGATTTTAACAGAGTTTAAATATATTCTAAATCTATTGTTATTCTTTTTTTGTTTTTGTCAAAATCTATTGTTATTCAATAGTTGATTTAAAATACACTATTGAAAACTAGTGTTATTGGTTGTTGTATTTACAAAATCTTTATTGAATGAGTTTCAAATCTAGTGTTATGGATCTTGGATTTATAAAAGAATTTGAAATCTATTATTATTTAATCCAAATTTTTAAATGAAAAACTAAAATCTCTAGTTATTCATTTTTGATAGATTCTTACCAATTGATTTAACTTGATTGAGTTTCAATATATTTGCCTATTAATCCACCATTTTGTTTGGACTTTCATAGCCATTATTGATATCTCAATATATACTTGACAAAAAAAAAAATCTCAACATATCACACTATTTCTACGACAACCTTCTCCTTTTCTTCTTCTTTAGATCTCCATCGCTCTATATCGTTATCGATTTGAGATAATGAGAAATGATTCCATTTTTCAACTTTTTCTTTTATTATAGATCTTACAATATCTATTATTGATCTAATTACTATCTTCGTAGGGGCTTTTTTTTGTCAAAAGGAGTTTTACGTAATAGAAGAAAATATTCATGAAGAAGATGATTCAGATTTAAACCTTATTTTATTGATGTTTGTGGGATATTTTGCCAATGAGAATCAAATTGCACGTCGGATTCGGCGGCAAATCACTAAAGAAGGACATGATTGTATACAAAAGTCTTTGAAAGAGGATCCTATTCATTTTCGGCAATTATATCGCATGGATCCTGATGTGTTTGCGGATTTATGTTATCTTATCAGAACAAAGACGGATTTGAAAAACACACGATATATGTGTGTCGAAGAGATGGAGCTTAAACGTTTTTCTTCTGATTTTAGCTAGGATTCTCAAACCAAAAGATTTACGGCAGAAAAAATTCACTTGGATTAAGTGATGGCACTGATGCACGTACATCATACAAAGTTGATGCAACATCTCAACAACATGATTCCTCGGAATTTTTGGATCATTTGATTCTCTCACAATTTCAGAACGTCGTACAAAGAAGCTTCAACAACAACAAAAAAGAGCTAGATCTGAAAAAGGTACTTGACAGAAAGCTGAAAATCCAATTATCATTGTTAGCAATCAAACCTTCACTCTAATACAACAAAGAGAAGAAAGGCAACAAAAAGAAACGGGACAAAAGTACTATGTTTGGGATGCTATAAAGGAAATTTCAGACTTAGATGAACGTATTCGTTTCAAAGCCCTTACCAAGATTTATAACTTGGAAATACAAGACGTTTTCGTTAGCATGTCGATGGAAGAAAGCCTAGGATGGATTTCAAACATCTATGGAGTGAATGTGAGTTTTTATGAGTTTTCTTCTCTCAGTTTTTTTTTTTTGGTTTGTTATCTTTTATTTGATTTTTGTTTCTTGGTTTTATTAGATTTTAAATTTTCAGATTTTTCATTTCATAATGTTTTTTTTTTACAACTAGTAGTGATCCGGGTTTTTACCACTCGACTAATCGCCAAGATGAGTGTAGCCCTCGAGTAGTTCACTCACCGAGTTTTCTAATTGGTATAAAGCATGACACCATTTCGACTAGCCAAGTAGAAGTGAATTTTTCATAATTTTATCGTTTAGTTTTTTATTTTCCGACATATATGGACTTGGTTTTCTTCTTCTTCTTTGGTCATGTTAAGATTTCTTTTGTGTAATTTACAGAGGAAGGTGGGTGACAAAGTGTATGCATGTAACTATTTAATGGTGAGCTATAATGATCACATGGAATAACACAAAGCTTAGGTCATCGTCAAAGCTATCCATTTGCATTTTGTTACGTGTGTTTAATAAGTATTGATGGTGTCATTTATATGTTTTACAAATAATTTGCCAAATGAATTCAATTCTACCGGGAGAATCAAATGGCAAAATGTTTACTTCGTAAATACACTGCCAGTTATTCGATAATTAACTCATATACGATAGATATTAAAATCAATAATGAAATCAACCAAAATAAAATAAAATTTAATGGATTCTAAATCCAGTGTAGTTTATTTAAACTTATCCACTGAATAACACCCTCTAAGACTCTCTTTTTTTACCACAACAACCGGGAGCACTATGCTAAGATGACCGCATATGATGGCATGAAAGCTGTCCAAAATGAGATGTCTTCCAATGTTGTTCAAAATGAGAAGTCTCGTGCTGTTATTTTGAAGTTAAGCAGTTTTACCAATGCATTAATGATTTTAAGAGTGTTGAGAAAGCTGGTTGTGGAGTGATGGCCAGCCACAAAGGCACAAACTACTAACTCAATTCGAGTGTAATAGAGACACAAACTACTAACCAAAACACAATATTCAAATTAGACGGCTTATCTTACTAAATTTTGAGTTCGAGATTATGAATACAAACGTAAAATATAAATGTCAAGAAATAAAACTTATAGATCAGATCCCATTATCTCAAACGCTAGATTCCAATAATCACCAGTTAGATTCCACAACAAAAGCTCACTTAAGCTGAACATTTGCTAGTATGATTTGTATTTGGGATTGTTACATGTATAGGTACTTTAGCAAACTCTCTTACAAAAAAGGTACTTTCTACTAATGCCATACTTATTTGATGGCGAAAGACTTTAGTAACCCTGAAAATGACAAACGAGCCTTTTTGTATTTATTTACTTAATAACTCTAAAATTACTTCTCCTCCTCATTCGGTTATCATCTCTCCATCCTCACAAGGTTTTCTCATCAACAAAAACTCAAAAATATATAAATCTCTCTGTGAAGCCAACCGATTTTCAGTAGCTTTCTAATTCTTTGATTCGATCTTGTTATTTAGTTTCGTTCAATAGCTTTCCAATTTTTTTCCAGATTTGGAGATAATATCTTCATTCTCTCCTTAAAAACATCTATTTTTTCTTTTCTTATATTTGTTGCTTTTCAAAATTGCTTCTCATATGAGATGGAGATACCTCTTCATTATGCCATCCAAAACCTCAAGGTTTCTCTTTTGACGATCACTTCAAATCTCTAATCTCAAATTCAATTTGTGTTTTTGAATGGGTTACTGATTTCACGTACAATAGGACTTTCAATTGGGGTTCTATCGATGGATTAGTTTGTGTGGTTCTTATTAGTTTACAAAATATCTTGTATAATTTACAATGGACAAAGTTTTGTGGACAAGCTAGCGTGGACAACATTTTCATAGTCGTGTAGGAGATTGCGTGTTTATGTATGGATCTTTTGAGAACATTGTATAGTTTTTATTTCATGTGTATGTACATAATGACTATAATTGATATGGAATTAAGCTAGTTTGTTTTATCATCTCTCCATCAAAGATCACTGAAAATCTTTCATCGTTTTATAGTACGTGTGAGTATGGATTATGCAATTTTTGTGTTTGATTGCTTGTGCTTGATTAATGGCCAGAGCATGTTCACACAAACTTGACATTACAAGGTCCACAATAATTTGTCTATATTACAATAATGTTTCATGATAATCCATACATAAAATCAACAATTCATCCACGACAATCCATCCACGATAATCCATCCACGACAATTTATCCGCGATAATCTGTCCATGATAATCCGTCCGCGATAATCCATCCACAATAACAACTTAAATCGAAGTAGAACAAAGATAGAAAGAGGGCATCCATATTCACATACATCGACTCAAGCTTTCAAAGAAACTAAACCAACACATAATTTAGTTAATAAAAAATTAGACAGAAACTCAAACCCAACAATCAAAATCAAGGCTCCATTATTCCAAACATCTAAAATTGTGACAATTCATGATGTATATCAAGCAAAGAGAACAAACCTTTTGTTTTTTGTTTGTTTCAACAAGATATCTTTGTATCACTTGATTCGTGTCAATGTCTTTGTCATCCCTGTTCAAAATTAACCTCATCCTCGCCTCCTTTATCTTCTTCTCTACTTGATTTTCACGGGAGTAACTACACCACGATCTCTCTAACCAAATTCCTTCGGGTGATACTCGGCAGGTATAATTGGAGCCTTGTTAGCATCCTTAGAAGCTTAAACCCACTTTTAAGCCATTACTTCGTGAGAGAGACCATGGCAATCGAAGTAGCTCATACATGATAAAGTCCCAACTAAAGATAAGTGAAAGGGAAGAAACAAAACGAAAGAAAGAGATTAGATTTATGTAACAAACAAATTGATATGAACAAAGTAAAGTAATAGTCTTTGCCTAACAAGTTTAATCATAACCGTTGATATAACAACAAAAGATACAAGATAAACGGCCAGGATTATAATTACTTTTGTGTCTGCAAGTAGTTATAAGTTGAACCAAGGGTACTTTTGGGATTTTAAAAAATGCACAGTGGAAAAAGTATGGCAACCACGGAAAGTATCTCTTAGTGAAATAAGTTTCTGAAAAGTAGCGGTAGGAGTAAAAATCTCTTTGTATTTCAACCTTTTGTCTATATATACCACTTTTAACCCTCAAAAGTAGCATGTATCATCATTAATTAGAGCAAAACAACATACAGTAGAACCTCGATAAATTAATATTCGATAAATTAATAAACACCATAAATTAATAAATTATCCCGGTCTCGAGTCGGGCCAATGTAAAAATCAACTCAATTTGATAAAATGATAAGATAATAATTTTTTTGAAACTCCTATCTAAAATATGGTCTCAATAATAGCATAAATTAGTAATCATATATAATTATGTTATATATATATATATATATATATATATGATAATGTACTAAACATGATTTTTGTGATTTTTGTTTTAACTTAAAAATGAAAATCTCATTAGACCTTATCTTTTAATTTAAGTGTTACATCAAAAACTTTTATAATTGTTTTTTCGGTCTTTATCATAAACTTGTAAAAATTCTAGGCAAAATAATATATTCTTTATAATAACGCTTTCTAAATGTATCCATAGATTCATTAAATTTCATAATCTAACATTATTCAAAAAAACAAATTAAGAAGAATCTTATCTAAAACGGATTTCTATTCTCTCTAAATTAATAAATTATCCCGGTCCCAACATTATTAATTTATAGAGGTTTTACTGTATATATTAAAAGCTGAAAATGAAAAACATATTGATGAGGAAGACCATTTTGACATCAATCATGTATGCTTGAAACTTGGTAAGAACCATCGAGCTGAAGAGAGTTGAATGGGTGAACAATCAAATTTGTGTAGTATCTCCGACTCTTGTGTCTCGAGATTGAAGAGGAAGATCTCATTTGGGTTATTGTCACAACCACTATTGAAATAGATTGAATTTCTCTTGAATCCATCCAAGTCATTGGCAAGCACAGTGATGCCGAGATCAAAAAGCATTGCCTCGTCCCCCAAAGAATCAACTTGTAAGAAACCTGATGAATAAAACTTGTAGACGTGGAAAGACCAGACTCCAAACCAAGGTATAAATAGTTTTTCAACCTTGAGGACATCTCCTGTTGCTGTGAATACAAGTTTTGTTGTAACACAGGTCCGTTGTAACACAACAACACCACATTGAAAGGTTTCTCGTGGAACCTCTCCAGAAAAATCGAAGATTTTGAAACTATCAGAGTAGCTTAGGAAGTAAAGCTTGTGATCTTTGTAGGCCAAGTCAGCACAATCTGTCGTTGTGGGAATTTGTTTCCAGAAGTTATCTCCTCTCTTGGAATAAACCACACAATCTTGTCTAAGTTCCCATATAACAACATAATCTTTGGTTTTCTCATCAATCCAAAACACAGGGCATCGGATACCAATATCTTTGGTCTTTATCTCGACGTTATCCTTTGAAACAATGAACAACCAATCAAATACTGTTCGCTCGATCTTTGTCATTCCAAGCTGCGACTCCACATGAGGTAGATTGATCCTCTCGTTCGTAAATAGATTCACAATGTAAAGGTTATATCGAGGATCTCGAATCAAGAACCAATTTGCATAGGATGTTACACAAACACACTGTGAAAATCCCAAACCTAGATCTTGTGAACCTAGATCTTGTGTTTTGTAAAGTTTGTCTTTTTCCTCGAGATTGAAAAACGTGCAAGAATTTTTGTTTTTGGGGAAGAGAATCAGCCATGGGATATGATTTTTGGGCACGGATTGTCTTGAAGCAGTGTACCAAGACGAACATACAAATTTAGCTCGTTGGAAATTACAAAAGCTGAGTCGTTCGAAAACTGAACTCAAGAGATCTAGAGGAAGTTCGGACCAGGAACTGGATGGATATGTCTCCATGAAAAACTCAAATAAACTGGATGAATTAGGGTTACGATTCTTCTCCATGAGAAACTGAGAGAAACATGGGAAATTACCAAAGCTGAGTCGTTCGAACACCGAACTCAAGAGATCAAGAGGAAGCTCGGACCGCTTCCTCCAGGAACTGAATACATCTTGTATGAGACACTGGTGAGAATTAGGTTTATGCTTCTCCTCCATGGTAACTTGAATAAATCAAGATTTTATAAATCCAAACGAATGTTCATGACATGAATTTATATGGTTGGGAACGATGTCGTTTTATCTCTGTTAAATATGGGCTTTTCTAGCTTGGCACTTATAGCCCGCTAAAGAACTGTTGGCATTTATCGGCGATCGAAAATTTTGGTTCGATCGGTTCCGTTTTATTTAGTTTATGCCTAATTTCAACAATATATTCTTCAAACACATTGAGTCTCTACACTGAAAACATTGAGTAAATGTTAAAAATCGTTACTCATGCCTTTAGCTATTGGTTTGATCATGTTAGTCAAAAGTGTAAATGTTGCCATCCTAGAATTGGCTTTCTTGTCCATAATTTTTCAGCAAAATACATATCTTATATAATAATATAAGATTTTACAAAACTTAAGTTAAGAGAAGCTGTCATGTGTCTGTGATTTTTTGTTTATATTATTACTAGTATTATAGCATGTGCTATTGCACGGGCATCATATTTTCTTAATTTAAGATATAAAAAAATCAATAATACTTTTACATCTATTTTTTTCAAATAAAATGAAATTACTATCAACGTTTTAAACATAGAATCAAAATAAGTTGAAATCGTGTAGATTCAAAATCAAAACAAAAATAGTTATAAATTTTGTTGAATAAACATGATAATTATCTATGTATCGATATATCCAATAGTTTTTAAAAAGTAAAAAAGTCTTCCACAAATTGATTACAGAAATTGTGGTAGACCTAGTTTTTAGAATTCACTCGTAGAATATAGTTGATTACACAAATTGTTTTTTTAGTTTTATGCATCTCTTTGGATATGTTTTATCATGAAAATGGTTTCGGATTACTTCTTCTTTGACCTAGTTTGACCAAATAATATAATTATCAAGTTTGCTTAGCTTTTGGTTTTCATCTTCCTGACATTTTGGCTCTATTGGTTGTATCATAGCTTGTGCTTCAAAGAAAGTGAGTTATGCGAGTTGGATTCAGCTCTAACTTGAGAAGACGGATTCAATCATAGTGCTTTAAACATAAATTTATGTACTTTCTTTCTATCATTGAGAATAAACTTTGATATTGATTTTGGCGGCTGTATGGCTTACACTATGGATATTAGCATTTACACATGTTAATAAAGTATGAAAATTGTAATTGTTTATTTGTTGGTTGAAACATAAACATAACTAACTCACTTATTAAGTTTTAACAATCAATATAAATTATTAGCGATGATTATAAAGATAAATATATATAAAGAAATATGTGTGGAAACTCCCTTGGTCCAGTGGTTGACTAAGGGCTTTAAATCTTCTACACCAGAAGGTACGGAGTTCGACTCATGGAGAATTCAAATTATTGGAGAAATAATTTACAGGAGATTTCCAACGTAGTGCAAGGAGAGCCGAGGGATCTCACATATCAAGGTTAAAATTGTCCGTTGTATAATCGTCCGTGTACCTGCTCTTTATAATTTGTAATAATTCATGAATATAGACAATTAAAAAAAACATGTATGTTAGTATTATACATTTATATGGCTTGACCAAAAGAAAAAAACAATACTATATGGCAGAGTGCTCCAAAAGAACCTCACTATCATCCTTGTGTTTGGATTTGGAGGGCCATTTGCAAACAACCATCGGCCTTTTCAATGTTGCTATAATTTGGACATTGCCTCTTGTATTTTGCATTAAAAGCGACCCAATACAATTCTTAGAAACATGTCAACACGAGTTTGGCTACTGTATGAAAATGGTGCTTATAGCCAAGCTCGCGACATGTTTCTAAAAATTGTATTGGTTCAGCTTTTAACGCATATACTGCCATACCCATAATTTTTTCCGAGGAAAAACCAAAATAAGCGCAACCCGCTTAATCCACTTAATCATTGAACCAGTGAATCCAGCCTCAAGCGACAGGGTGAGGGAAAGTTGTCTCAAACTCTGACTCTTCACTCACAAAAATATAAACCATGTTTTGGGCTTTACAAAGCTACTGTCGCTGGAATAAACGCTTTAAATAAGCATTATTGTTTAGTATGTAGACAAAGCTAAAAAAGTACGAATACGATATATTTCAGTCAAAAGTGTCAAGGAAAAAGGAAATAAAAATTGAAAAGGTAACTAAAGGCTTCATGTTTTATCGAAGCCAAAGCACCAATACAAAGCAACATCTAGTGAATATCATATCAAATCGAAAAAGAAACGAGCCAAAATTAGAGTTTAGGGAAGATAAGTGAGCATCGAGGCATAATCAGCTATGCCCCAACGTCAAACAAACCTCAAAAATTTACGATATGCGCGCACACCACCTTACAAATCCCAACTCTTCGAAACAAGACGACAGCCTCAACCGAGACGAAACCAAACCCATCTTCAAAAACCCACCACCTAGGTGATAAAGTGTAGGTTACGCATAAAGGTTAACGCCTGAAACAACCACCGACAAATTTAATATGAGAAGAGAATCACATGATTGAAATGAAGACTAAATCCCTTCGGAATCAACCAAGCCACACCAACCATTAATATACGAACAGAAACACCAAGATAAAAAGGCAGGAAACTAGATCCAAAATCTAGATCTAAAAATATGAGAAGGGAATCACGAAACCAAGACTAAATCCCTTCAAATCAACCGAGCCACCCCATCCATTAACATACAAAAAGGAACACCAAGAGAGAAAAGGCAGGAAACTAGATCAAAAATCTAGATCTATAAAACTAGATCTAAAAATATGAGAAGGGAATCACGAAACCAAAACTAAATCCCTTTATAATCAACCAAGCCACACCAACCATTAACATACAAATAGGAGCACACAAAAAAGGCAGGAAACTAAATCTAAAATCTAGATCTATAAAACTATATCTAAAAATTCTAGATCTATACAAAAGGTATCGTCGCGGTAGGAATCCAATATATCCGAGAAAGAAAGAACTATAAACTACTATAGCAATGAAAGGAGATCGAGGTGCACCTCCAACGCTAACTGAGCCGCCGGAGTCGCTCAAGATAATTTAGAGGTGAAGGCAAAGGAAAACAATTTATAGAGAGAAATGAGGCTCTCATGTACCAAATATATCTACTAATTTTTCATTAAAATGTTAATTACTCGATTTAGTTTTTTTTTATCTTCCTACCAGAATATCTACTTTCTACTAATAATTTAGATATTTTAGTTTTTAGTATCCACTATTCAATTAAAACTTGTTATATAAAATATGTAGTTTGGATTGAGATACTTTTTTTATATTAAAAAATTAGACACCACTAATCATTTCATTTCTTTTTGTAAAATCTTAAATTCTATACTATTTTTTAATATTTGGGAAAATTTAGAAGAAACAAAACAATCGAAAAGACCAAAATCTACAACTATAGATAAAACAAACGAGAATTTCAAAGCAAACGATATGCATAACCGAATAGTAGATAACAGCAAATGATAGACAGAAACAACAACTATATGACTGATCAAATACCAAATCAAGATCGTTAATCTACAAGCAACATCAAAGTTGCCACTAGCTATTAATCGGCTTTTGTAGCATTTTAACCTTATTACAAAAATAAGTGTGTCTTTTATTTTTGAATTTGAAAGGCGTTAGCAACTTTTTAAATTATCCAAAAGAGTTTATAGAATTTTACTTTTGTTTCCATGAAAATACTTTCTTCTATATAACACTAGGGATGTCCCGGGCTACGCTTGGTTATGCTCTTTACATGTTTATGCAATTATAATAAAAAGTAAAATTTTAGGAAATATATTATGGGTCCGAAGGAAGGGCAAAACTCTTCAAATATTTTACCAAATGTTTCTTGGTGTCTATAGAATATACAACAGTCTATATTTAAATATTTTAAGTTTGAACATTACTGAATACTAACTATTGACGATTGAAAGTTTTTTGTGACGAAGAATATAACTCTCATCCTTAATCTTTAGTTATGATTTCAATTTTGGTGATTGAGTCATATATTTATATGTTTAAACTTTAAAGGCTTTGATTTCTTCATATATTTCTATGTTTAAAGGCTGTGACAAAAAAAAAAGTTTTGATTTCTTCCCATTTTGCATGTAACAAATAATGAAAAACAAATAACATTAAGTGTAAGTTAATCTTCTAAACTTCTTCAAATAGTTGAGCAGACACTCATTAATTCTCTTTTTCATTCCAATTTTTCTTATACGGTCTTCTACTCTCAAAGACCATGGACCCTGACTTTTGTATAGTTTTTTTCTTGCATATTTGGCTCCGCTCCTTAGTACAATATGATTAAACTCAGTGTCCAACTTCATTTTTCACTGTCAATCACTTTAAAAACTTATATTGTTTTTGATTACGACAATATATGGAGCATGATTTAATTCAGAAAAAGATATCATTGTTGAAACCGAACATACATCTTCATAATTGAAGAGTCAAAGAAGCTCTCACAAGAAAAATATCAATGTTAAATGTTTGAAACGTTCCATTTATCTCCAATTAGCCGGACTAAAAATGATTGAAACTAAAAGTAATATGCAAAGAAACTTCACAAACGTACAATCCAACAATGCGTAGTATGACGAAAGTGTAGGAGAATGTAGAGAAAATTAGATAGTAAAAGCTATACGTATATTAAAAGAAAGGTAGTACAAAGAATGACATTAACTAACATAGGTAGGTGTATGTGTATATGTATACATTTTAAAAAATATAGTTACCTTCAAAACACCATAGAACTGTACCACATTTTCATGATGGTCAATCTCAATTCTCATTTGCTCTGTTCTCTGTGAACTCTGAAATCTGAATCATAAAAACGTACTATGATCATTGATAAAGAGAAATCTCCCTTTATCAAAAAATAAAAATAAAGAAAACTCTCTAGTTAAGTGAATAAATAGATTATAGTCTCAAAATCATGATAATATAATATAACTCAATTCATATTATAGGATAGATCAATACAAATATGATATTTTGGTAAACAAATTATGTAGCATTTTGTTTTTGTTATCGAAGAAAATGATACATGAGATGGCATAATCATTTATAACTATATAATCTCCATATATATATTTTTTTTTAATTGACCATACAATTATTTTCCTAATTTCCATCACAGTCGGAATCACACTATCATAACAATAGTATTTTGAAAAATACTCTGATCCATTCTCAAACTTCGATTTATTATGTTTGTTAGAGCATGTTTAACGAGAGGTTCTTCTAGAGGATCTTTTCGATAAACAAATAATAAGTTATTAAAAAACAGGAGAGAGAAGGAGATAGAGGATGAGTAGTGCCCTCACAATGAACCGCTTCACATCACATTCATGCCACTTGTCAGCTTTAAATTAGTTGATAAAAATTTTAATAATTAAATATTTAAACAAATAATTAAATTAAACAACAAATATTACAATAGTATTATTTACAAAAGACACGATCGTGTCAACGTTAATCATGCTCTTATCTTTCTTTGTGCCCCTGGTTCAAACCCCATTTGAAGTGAAATGTTATTCTTTAAATCAGAATATTCAGATGCTGATTCTGAGTATCGAAACTTACGAACTTAGATTTTCTGTTTAGTTATCAGGTGTTGTTTAATACTTTAGTTTTTAGAATAATTACAATACAATTTAAATTTTTGGAAACAAATTATATTCATATAAGATAATATTTTTGTTTAATTTAAAATATGAATAATAATTTATCATATTATTGTTAGCATGTTAAAACCAATTTATGATATGATGAATGATAACTTTTCATATTCTTCTGATAATGTTAAGTGTATAATTAATATGTGTATTTAATTTAAAAATTTATAAAATTATGATGTGGAAGGTGATGTGTCTTAAGGAGAAGAGAGAAAAAGTCTTTTTATTTATATATATAGATTTAGTTTTGACAGGTTTCATGTGTCTCATACTCCTAAAAATTGAAATAATTTAGTCTATCTTAATTTCAACAGTTAGAAATTTTATGAACTAAATAATTAGCTCATGATCTTAAAAACTGAAATAATAATATCATTATTCCAAGTATTAAGCAACTGAATTTTACAAAATTTGTAATTTACGTGGATTAGTGAGAATACATTAATTTATTGTCTGCATAATTTCACATCCAAATACGCAGAACAGTACATAATAAAATTAAATATAATTAAATGAAACTAAACCATTATAATACTATGTAACTTTAATTTTTATCATGCTTACCTTGATAATAAGAAAAATTCATGGATTAAATTAGTACATAAAACCTTATTAAATCCAAAAAATTTACTAACAAAAAACCTAATTTGACCTATATTTCAATATCTCAAAGAACATTAAAAAATTACTAACAAAAACATATACACCTTTAGATGTTTACTTTTAAAAGTATTTAGTATTACATGCAATAGAAAATAGATAGTATAACATATACTTTATTTTTGCTATACATATACTTATATTTTGCTTTAATTTTGCATATTCTTTTATATTTATTTTGAATCTCATGCAACGGGTGAAGATCCTCCAAAGGAAGTTAAAATAATATTGCATTATAACTAACATGAGATTTATATGTTACTTTTGTTATCGTTTGTTGAATCATTCAAGAAACATGAATTTTCAGCAATATAAAAGAAAGTGAGGCAAACAAAAACGTTCAACTCAATCCCTGGGATAAGTCACATAGCTTCTGGATTAGGAGCTCCAATGGCAACTCATAAGCCTCGTTTGGATCCAATACTCATGGGTGAGGCCAAGATTTTGGTAGAGGTTGAGTTGAGTAAAGCCTTCCCTTCAAGGATTGTTGCGGGTGATGAAACTGGTTTTATATCTATGGTGGATGTAGAATATGCCTGGTTACCTGCTAAATGTAGTCGTTGTGGGCAGTTGGGGCATAAGATCAAGCGTTGTTTACAATCAGTAACGGCGAATGATCGACTTGTTATCGTTGTTCTAGTTGAAGCAGCGCAATCTGATCCAGTAACAACTACTACAACTGAGGTAGGCGAGTTTGTTATCCATGTTCCAGTTAATGTAACACAGCCCGATCCAGGTCCAATTGCTAGTGCCGAGGTAGTCCCTTCGATCAGCATTGTCCTGCCAGTTAACGAACCAACCATAACTGATAATGTTCAAGCTACTTCACTGACTGAAAATGTCAACACAACAATAGCACATTCTGTTGTGCTTGCAGCTTCTTCTCCAATTGATACTACTGAGTCTCTTTTGCCAGAGATAGTCCCCGTCTTATCAACTCCCATTTCTTCCCATGTTGTTGTTGTTGCCCAAGGGGTAAGTAACGTTACTGTGGAAGGTAATCATAATAGGTTTAACTCTTTGGTTTCTTTTGAAGATGATGAAGAAACTCTTGTTTCGGAAGAGGAATCTGACCCGTTGGATGAGGAATCTGACCCGTTGGATCTTTTGACTCCATCGGGCAAAAGAATTCTTAGAGAAAGACCCGTTAAACTTTCAACAAAGGCAAAAGAGATGAAACTACACTTCGAATCGGCTCCGCGTGGAAATCGCGGCCGAGGTCGCGGTAAAGGAGGTCGTGGCTAAATCGTTTTTTGCGATCCTAAATCTCTACTAAATCGAAGCGGAAGATTTGATTTCTATCTAGTCTTGACTTTATCTTACACTTGGTGTAACCTACTTTAAAAATTATGACTTTGGTCATCCTTTATCAAAAAAAAAAAAAAAACGTTCAACTCCTTTACTCTGACACACTTGTTATATTTCTTAACTTTTTGAACCTCAACTTCGTGTTTATTTTCATGGTCAAGTTTATAAAAATTGGCCCAGCTCAACTTCAAAGATGCACAAGTCAAATGTCAATATATAATATGTGATACTTTTGTTGTCGTCTTTTGTATTTTCTAACAAGATCAAGAAGGTGGAGCGATCTTCTTTGGTGGATTTGACGAGGCCTACCTCATGAGGGGAGCACACATATAGAAGAGTATAATTCATCTTCCTCCGGTGAGTATCTTCTTCATCACATGCTACCAGTAATATGCTTCGGTAATACGAATTACAGAAACATATTATTAGCTGTTTGAGATGAAAAAGATACTCATCGGAAGAAAATAAATTTAACCATTGCAAAAATGGCTGCCAAGCCATTCGGTAAGTTTAGTATATATATTGATTGTTATGAGAACTGTAATAAAACAAAATGTCAATAGCTAAAATTGTGTAAATAGGACGAGTCATTCTAGTTAACATTTGTTATATGCAATTCATATTTTACAGCATAATCGGTTAGAATATAATTTGAAAAGTATATACAAATCGCCTTTAAAATCAAGGATGGATATGCTTCATCATACAACATTCTATATTTGTAAAAGGATTATTTAATAACAATGTTGAAGCAAATGTAGTTTGGTGCACTTGAACAGATGAAGAAGAATGCTAAAAGATCAGTATTGAATTGAATTAAAGCATGGATTCACAGTGAAAAAACATTGTCTCATAAAAATCTTAATCTATTATGAATTTATCCTATGTTTATTGGAAACAGGGTATGATTTCTTGGTTCTTTAACGATTTAAAAACAAATTACTTTGAGAATAGACTTTAAATAAGTCATATTTTAACGAACCAACATAAACGAATCGATTCATTAGGGATTCATGTTTGATTTGGATGTACGTTAATTGTCGAATATGGGTTTACTATGTGTTTGTTCTCGTCTCGTTTGCGCTTTTTCTCATTTGGACGTTGTCGAAACATGATATCAAAATTAAACCCCAAAAACAGCACCTTACAAAACAAAATCGGCTAATGATTTTCAAATTAATAGACTCGTGCAAGGGAAAGTCTTTGACATGGTTCTTGTACAATCGGCAATTATTGATCTCAAGTGTAAATAATGAAGAAAATCATTGAAGTCCCAAGATTATTCAAACATTCCTCTAAATTACCATTCATTTGCTGGCGTCTTGTATTGGATTTTGATTCACAAGACCGTTTGTATACATAACACACAAATATAAGAAGTTATTCTTTAGTTGACCTTTGACTTTCAAGTCAATGAGTTCCAGAAGATCAGATTAAGTTGGAGTAAGCTCAAGAAAGCTAAATCCATGTCCCTGTATCAATTACAAAACCTTTCTTGTTAGTTTGCTAATGTCTGGAAGGTGAAGCAGAGGACTCATGTTCTTCAACTTTCCCCTTCCTCCGTGCCGGAGAAATCTTCTCTTCTCCGACGAGTAACAACTCAGTTGCCTGCAAATGCGTCTGCAACACCATCCGAGTCAACTCAACTTCCATTTCTAACCTCTCTTCTCATCAACGAAAACAGATGATGTTGATGAGATATTCAATCAAGCAAGGCAACTAGGAGCAGTAGAAGGACATCTTGAGCGTCCTTCGAGTTCAAGAAGCTTTACTGGAACCGGGAGAGTGGAAAATAATCCCACCAAATTATGAGTGCTCCGGCGAAAGAACCGATGCCGTCTCCGTCATTTAGACACTAATTCCACCTATAGTATTCTTAATATATACTCTCTTTTTATTTATATACATTTTATATTCAGAGTTACATGATTTAAAATGGTCGATTCCACGACACTTCTTAATTTGAAGGGACACAAAACTCTAATATGATTTGCTATTTGATTTGTAATTTATAATCACTACTAACAAAACAGAAAAAACTAGAACGTCATCATCATTAATGACAACAAAACAACATATTGATCATTTAAACACGAGAAGGAGAACATACTTTTGAGATCCATCGAATCAATTGCACATGCGTGTGAAATTAACTTGGTAAGAACCATTGAGCTTTAGAGAGTTGAAACGACGAATCATCAAATTCGTGTAGTTTCTCCATCTCTTGTATCTTGAGATTGAAGAGAAGTATTTCATCATTTGGGTTCGTTTCATGACTCCTATTGAAATAGATGGAGTTTCTCTTGACTCCCTCCAAACCATTGACAAGCACAGTGATGCCGAGATCAAATAGCATTGCCTCATCCCCCAAAAACCTAACTTCTTCATATTTCTTAAACAACTTTGTTGAATAAACCTTGTAGACGCGAAATGAGCTGATTAGAGAGCTAGGTCTTACCATTTTTTCAACCTTGAGGACATCTCCAGTGACCGTGACTACAAGTTTGGTCGCAGAAACACACCATGAATCACTTGGTCGACGACGTTGAAGACCAAACTCAAGTCCATTCACAATCATACCACCGTGAAGTGTTAACTGTGGAAACTCTCCAGAAAAGTCAAAGATTTTGAAGCTACGGAAGTAGCTTAAGAAGTAAAGCTTGTGATCCTTGTAAACCAAGTCAATACAATCTGAAGTTTCGGGGATTTGGTTCCACGAGTTATTTCCTTTCTTGGAATAAACCACACACCATCTTCCAAGTCCCCATACAACAACATAATCTTTGGTTTTCTCCATTGGACGTCCTCTGCTCGCGATGGTTTGAAATGTGAAACTTATCACCTACGGTTCGCACGATCTTTGTTGTTCCAAGTTGTGAATCCATAGGAGGTAGATCGATCCTCTCGTGTGTAAATAGATTCACAATGTAGAGATTATCTAGAGGATCTTGCATCAAGAGCCAACTTCCATAGATTGCTTTAAAAACACACTCTCCAAATTCCAATTTCGTTTAGTTTGTGTTTTTCCTCGGGGTTGAACAATGTGCAACAATTGTTGTTTTGGTCGGGGAAGAGAATCAGCCATGGGATCTGATTTTTAGGCAAAGATTGTCTCGAAGCAGAGTACCAAGACCAACATACTGACTTACCTCGTTGAAAATCAGCTAATCCGAGGCGTTCGAACACCAAACTCAAGAGATCAAGAGGAAGCTCCGACCAGGATTTGGGTTGCGTATCTTGTCCAAGATGATCGTGAGAATTAGGGTTATGATTCTTCACCATCTCCATGAGAGACGATTGAATTGTTAACATCACAAAAGTTCCGTGTTAGGTTTTATATATTACTCCCAACCTAATCAAGGAATGCATAGGCAATGACGTGTTCGGTCTTTTTCTATGTCAGTTATGATTCTCCATGATAAAGAGATTTTCGAAACGATTGAATTTTTTTATCAGAAACAGATATGTTTGTCTGTTTAAATATAGTAGATATGTGATATATCATGGTTTTTACCGGTTTTCGACCATGATATAAGTCCTTTTATCGAGTCTTTTCACTGCTTTCCGAGTTTTTTTAGTGTTTTAACAGGTTATTGCACGTGGGAAACTAAATTGATGATTACGGTGCGTTTTGGAGCGTAAACGAGATTGGAATCGGATTTACAAGCGGAGAAACAGAAATGAAGCAACCTGTCGATCGACACGCATGGTGGTTGTCGATCGACAGACACGTTAGTCACCTGTCGTTCGACACACCATGCGGTTGTCGATCGACAGCCACTTTTCTGAAGCCGACATAATACGTTTTAAAGAAGGAAAATCATTCGTTTCGGGCCAGAAGTTACTAAAAGACGTCAAAAAAGCCTACCACGAGTTATGCCTCTATAAATAGTTTATTTTAGGTTTTTAGATCATTACTTGAGATTTTATTGTACAGGTTTAGAGAGAGCTTTTAAGAGATTTTAGGGAGACAAGTCTACTACATTCTTTGAGATTCTTCGAACCCTATTGCACTTCTTCTTATTCTCTTTCTTTATACAGTCTTATTCAGTTATGATTTGCTTTGCTTCCATGTCTGAGTAGTTTGCTAGTTAGGTTTTGGGTGATTCGAACGGATTGATGATGAATTGTTAGGTTAAATTCACTTGTTAGGATTATCTATTTGGTTCTTCACCTAGATTGCTTTAACTCTGATTTAGGATTCGCGACCCTGAATCTGGATATCTTAGGTTGATAGATTGACACGAAAGTGTAATTGATTAGCCTGAACTAGATCTTAGGTGAGCAAAATTACTTATTCGCAAAGAAATTTTGTTTAGGAATTTTGTGAACAAATTGGACTTGAATTTAAAGCTTGTTTAAATTGATTGAATTCGCAAAGAAATTTGGCTTTCTAGAGTTTAGGCATAGTTAGTTTTCGCAACGAAAGTTGGTTAATTATATCTTAGTGTTCCAAGTTCAAGAACGGCTCTTAATTAAATCTTGATTTTGTTTAAACTGCAATTCTGATTCATCCTGAGAATTACCTGAAAACCTAGCTTTTTGTTTAATTGAATTTTTAAAAAATCAACAATCTTACCTGTTTCGAATTGCTTTTGTTTTTATTTTACTTTATTTTGCTTAGCTCAATTCGAAGTCAATAATCATATTGTTTGATTAAACTCCCAGTGATTCGACCCCTTACTACTATTGATCTCTTAATTTGAGAGAGTAGCTCAGGTTTAAATTTGAGCATATCAATATGCTTAGGATTTTTATATGCTTGATCACTTTAGTATAAATCAATAATTTTATTTTTGATGTATTGAAATTTTTTTTTTTAATCTGTAATGTATATTGTTTACATTTTATGATTTTTTATTTTACAAAGTTAATTAAAAAAATAATTTAAAATATATATATTTTTTATATATTTCAAAATCTACTCAAAGTAATTTCTTTTGGAATTTAAGAGCGTGATGGATTTTAATAGAGTTTAAATATATTCTAAATTTATTGTTATTCTTCTTCTTCTTCTTTTTGTCAAAATCTATTGTTATTCAATAGTTGATTTAAAATACTCTATTGAAAACTAGTGTTATTGGTTGTTGTATTTACAAAATCTTTATTGAATGACTTTCAAATATAATGTTATGGATCTTGTATTTATAAAAGAATTTGAAATCTATTATTATTTAATCCAAATTTTTAAATAACAAACTAAAATCTCTAGTTATTGATTTTAGATAGATTCTTATCAATTGATTTAACTTGATTGACTTTCAATATATTTGCCTCTTAATCCACCATTTCTTTAGATTTTTATAGCAATTATTGATATCTCAATATATACTTGACAAAAAATAAAAAATCTCAACATATCACACTATTTCTACGACAACCTTTTCTTTTTCTTCTTCTTTAGATCTCCATCGCTCCATATCGATATCACTTTGAGATCATGAGAAATGATTCCATTTTTCAACTTTTTCTTTTATCATGGATCTTGTTGTGAGAAGAGAAGAGAAGAGAATAGGAATTGGTTGTGTTATTCCATGAGAAGTATAGAGTATATATAGGGATACAATACTTGGAGAGGAACTAGGGTTTAGGGATATTTTAGAACATGGGCCTCTAATGGGCATCCACTAAATGGGTTTATAACACTCCCCATTGGATGCCATTAGAGTAAAAATAATCCTAATACGCATAAGATGTTGCCTCATTAAAACCTTACTAGGAAAACCCAATTGGGACAAAACCATGGTTAAGAAAAAAAGAGTGCAACGCGTTTTTACTCCCCCTGATGAGTGCATAACTTGAGATCTTCTTGATGCTGCAAACTTTTTTCTTGAAAGTAGTAGTTGGAAGTGTCTTGAAAATAAATCTGCCAAAGTTTCGCTTGAACAACATTTAGAACTTGTACACCGCCATTCTTCTGCAACTCATCGGTCTTCTAGATGATTCATCTGGATCATTCTCTTTGTTTCTCTAGATATCATTCATGGATGCCATGCTTATGAGAGATTGATAGACTTTCATATATCCTTATAATGATAACATTCCTCTATAAGTGTCTATCATTTGTGTGTTCTTTGATGTCTCGTTAAAAACCTTTCATAGAAAAACCCTATGGGATAAAAACTATGATAAGGGAAAAAGAGTACATCCACGCACATCATTATATTTCTCCCCCTCGGAAACATCTTCTTCAAGAGATGAATTCCGATCATATATGCTATCTTTTTCGAATTATTATAAGAATAGCCCTAATGAACAAACTCATATGATATCTCATATCATTGGACTTCTGGTCCATAACATCTTTTCTTTATAGAAGACATATTTTGGTATATTTGGACTTTAAGCCAAAATCTCATATATGTACAAGTCTCTAAACATTTCTCTTGTACATAATATTCATGCTCTTCTAAAAGCTATGATATTTGACTTTCCCTTTTGTCAAACATATATTTCAATCATGAAATAAATCACAGAATTGCTCTAATCTCATTTTATGTATGGCACTTCAAGACCAAATATATATGAGCATTTTTCTGTAATATCCTTCAAGGAACTTTGAACATAGCATCTTTTTGCTAAATTAATTTGGGATAACTCTGTCGGAGTTTCGATGATTTTCAATTAAGAATCACTTTATCAAAAACTTTTGATAAGTCTACATGGGTAAACATGTACATGATTATACCCCATGTTACATCTTTCATTCGATCGACTAAAATTTCCCAGGAACATACTTAATCTTACAGGGATATATCCTTCATGGATTTTCATATAAATTTCATTATCCAATGGGTTGTATAAATAAGATATGGACTATATCCTTTAAACATAAATCAAGTCATTCTTTTTCTTGCCATATTGATAAAGAACTTGAAACTAGTTGCATCCACCACAAGAGAGTAAATCTCTTCATAATAAGTTCAAGATCTTGTGAAATTTTCACTATTTTTTCACATCAAGACTTGTTTATCTTCCACTGGTTTTACACTTCAGGTGTATGGACTACTGGTCCAAAATTCTCTACAAGAGATTATAATTATAAGTCTATTTCTTCCTTTCCATCTTGGCCAATAATTACTTTGTGTACACTTTTAAATAGATTTTCTTTCATGATCCTCTCTTTTTATCAATAATATCAACTGCTCATTGCATGCAAAAATATTACGACGTCGATTTGCTTTATGGTTCCAACTTATTCCATACATGACATATCTAGCTATAACTCTTCATTTTCAAGTACTTGAATTTTTCATTTGTCATGTTTATGTCTCTTCTAGAGATCATCCAATCTCTTCTGGAGATTATCTTTCTTTCCTCGATTTGGTCATCTCTTGCTCCTTTTCTTTTTCGAGGATAATTATATTTGGAACCAAATCGGTCTATCACGCTTCAGGCGATCTTTAGACTCTTTAGCAGTTTGATATCGCCCTTCTTGGACATCATTTATAATTTGGAGCATATACAGCTGGTATATGTGACTTTATCACTCTATTTGGGTTAGCAAATGCGTCTGGCAATTATTACGCTAAGTAATGCTTATGAATTATCTTTTTGGACTACTAATGTACATACTCTAGTCCGAGGATCATTGATAATTCATACATACTTATCTCTTTCTCCAGCTGTTTACTTTCTCCCCCTAATGTTGGAAAAACTGACTCATTAACATGAGAGTCCACAAAGTTGAGTCTTATATAAATCCTTCAGGGATGACTCTGTATACTTAATTACCTTTTATATCCAACATATACTTATCCTCTTTTGAGGTTCCATCATCAAGCGCTGTGGTGGAGCACTTTTTACATTCATAGATCTTTCATTCAAAGATCGTTCAGATGGAAACTATTTGGTTTCCAACCCTAAACCAATAATGATGGGGAGAACAATTAGTTATTCATTGGCTTGATGCGAATCAATGCTACTAAAATTTTGTATATGAACATGAGCTTCTGAATGTTCAACACATATCACAATGGACATATATAATAATTAGGCTTCAAACATAAATTTTGGAACTTATAAACAAGTAACCTCACAAACTCCCGGTTGCTAGTTTATAACAAGGATAAATGTGACCTTCTAGGATGCAACAATCGAGTCAATGCGTCCATTGAATCGATGCATAAATGTCACGAAGTGGGTGATCAGCCCATAATCATCTCCTTGTATATATTTCAGAAAATTGATAGAGTCCAAATCATCTTTGAGTGGTGAAAGCCATATTATCATATTGCTTTCTAAGCGAATAACCTATGATAAATCATTAGGAAGAATCTTCTAGTTCTTCACTTAATGTCCACATAATTCTCAATTATTTTTTTCGCATCATTATCAAACCAGGATGACCAATCCGGTTAAGCCAATCATATAAATTTTTGGTAAACTTTTGGTTTACTTTCATTCTTAGTAAACTTCTGGTTTACTTTTTTTATTGCTAATCACTTTCTCCCTCGAGGGGATATCATAATCAAATGAACTTCTCTAGTCCATGATAACCAAGCATGGATTTGGACCATGAAGCATGTAGCAATAAACGAGATATTATAGTAAAGTAAATCTTACAGTAAATCTATAATAAAGTAAAGTAAATCTAATAGATAAATTTAACTAAAACATATATAAATATATGGTATGAGAATCAAGAATTTAGAAATGGAGTGTACCCGGAAAATCTAAAGCCAATGATGAGTATCGTCAGAAAGTGGTGATGATGCGGTCAATTTGGTAGCTACTTTCTCAAGGATTTGATTTGTATAATCCTTTTCTTTTATATATGTAAGATATTATATTCACTTCAGGGAATATATCAAAACTAGTCAAATATGAGTATGATTTATTATCAGTAACTCATATATATTTTCTCATCCTCAAGAAGAATCCATAATATTTCTTAAATTCTTGTTCATGACTTTGTGTCTATAGGACAACATTACTTGCATGGAAATTTTATTATGTATGCTTTACCAACTCCGCATTAGAGATATTCTCTCAATATAATATCAATTTGCAAGTAATTCTAACATACCTTAATTATATTCACTCACAGACTTTTAGTCTTGTAATCTTGGATATAGCTAGATTTAGCCAATTACATAGCTAGTTTTATGTAATATCACATTCTGGTGATCACACTTTTCCTTTAAGAATTGTTCGAAGAACTTAGTGAACATAATCTTCTAAATATGTCACTTATTATGTTCATTTGTAGTCTATGTGAGATTCTCTAATTCTCCCCCTCGAGATGATATGAAACTTCAGGTTCATATATCTTGAATTGTATCTCACTATATAATTAACAAAATATCTCAATTTGGGTCATGTATTTTATCATCCAATTATTTGTATGATTGGGAGAGTATAATGCATCAATGATTTCAAACTACATTGTAATCATACTAGATTCTTTCATCATCAAATGACATAAATCTCTTATTTCTTACTATCTTTATTTTTTCACTTCTAGTGAAAATTTAAGTTCTTGAAAGAAACATGTTAGACTTTGCTCATGACCATTTAAGATAGTTTCTGTAGCCACTTCCTTGATTTAGTGTGCTCTTATATATATATATATATATAACGTGTCACATTCACTTCAGGGAATGGACCAAAATCAATCGAATGCGATTCATGAATTTTATTGTAAAATAACAAGATGACATAAAGTCATGCACACTTTACTACCTCTACCGAGAGGAGATTTTACTGTCCAGTAAGATCATAATCACGTCATAATATCTTAGATCATGTATGTCTCCATATGTCTAGATTTAATTTCATAGACTCATTAGACCAACAAATATCAAACAATTAAAAATTTGTTGATCAAGACAATGCAATCTCAATTTAAAGCATGTGTAAAAACATGTGTTGCAATATGAAAGCAATAAGAAGCATGAACTTGCGATCAAACATGGGTTACTTATAATATGAAGTAATACTTAACTCGATGGAAAATATATGAAAATTATTTAGCTCGATCATAATAGAAATTCAATTTATAATTATAAAATATTTTTTGTTTAATAGAAGAGAAGCGTTAATCATGATCGATTAATTTTATAATAAAATATGTGATTTTAAGAACCAAAAACGTATTAAATTCCGTGTGTTAATTAGAGTAGCTTTATACGAGTATGATTAAAAAAAAAATTAATATATATATAATTATGATTTGTGAGAATTACTCGATGATAAACATAGTATTCATGAATTAACATGTGTATGTTATCGAATCACAAAATCAAACTTAAAAATAAAAACATAAAATTGTTTAAAAAAAAATAATAATTAATATATATATATATATAAGTATGATTTGTGAGAATTACTCGATGATAAACATAGTATTCATGAATTAACATGTGTATGTTATCGAATCACAAAATCAAAGTTAAAAATAAAAACATAAAATTGTTTAAAATAATAATAATTAATATATATAAGTAAGATTTGTGAGAATTACTCGTTGATAAACATAGTATTCATGAATTAACATGTGTATGTTATCGAATCACAAAATCAAACATAAAAATAATTTATAAAATAATTTTTTTTTTTTATCAAAGCAATTATAAAACTAACGTGATACTATATATGAAGTATGACGTTAACCTTATGCTTTACCAAATAAAATTAGATGTGCCGTATGCTAAAGTGAGAGAGATTCACTTACCTTAATGAAAAATAAAGTGGAACCGAAGCAAAGTGCGAGATGTTAGAAAAGTTAGGGTTTTACTCAAGTGGCTAGGGTTTAGGGTTTTACTCAGTGGTTAGGTTATCGTGCTGATAACGTGTTGTGAGAAGAGAAGAGAAGAGAATAGGAATTGGTTGTGTTATTCCATGAGAAGTATAGAGTATATATAGGGATACAATACTTGGAGAGGAACTAGGGTTTAGGGATATTTTAGAACATGGGCCTCTAATGGGCATCCACTAAATGTGTTTATAACAGATCTTACAATATCTATTATTGATCTAATAATTACTATCTTCGTAGGTTTTACGGGTTTTTTTTTTTGTTAAAAGGAGTTTTATGTAATAGAAGAAAATATTCATGAAGAAGATGATTCAGATTTAAACCTTATTTTATTGATGTTTGTGGGATATTTTGCAAATGAGAATCAAATTGCATGTCGGATTCGGCGGCAAATCACTAGAGAAGGACATGATTGTATACAAAAGTCTTTGAAAGAGGATCCTATTCATTTTCGGCAATTATATCGCATGGATCCTGATGTGTTTGTGGATTTATGTTATCTTATCAGAACAAAGATGGATTTAAAAAACACACGATATATGTGTGTCGAAGAGATGGAGCTTAAACGTTTTACTTCTGATTTTAGCTAGGATTCTCAAACCAAAAGATTTACGGCAGAAAAAATTCACTTGGATTAGGTGATGGCACTGATGCACGTACATCATACAAAGTTGAATGAAGAATACGTGGATGACCTAGACTTGTATGAAGTTGATGCAACATCTCAACAACATGTTTCCTCGGAATTTTTGGATCATTTGATTCTCTCACAATTTCATAACGTCGTACAAAGAAGCTTCAACAACAACAAAAAGAGCTCGATCAGAAAAAGGTACTTGATAGAAAGCTAAAAATCCAATTATCATTGTTACTTCACTCTAATACAACAAAGAGAAGAAAGGCAACAAAAAGAAGCGGGACAAAAAAAACAATGTTTGGGATGCTATAAAGGAAATTTCAGACTTTGATGAACGTATTCGTTTCAAAGCTCTTACCAAGATTTATAACTTGGGAATACAAAACGTTTTCGTTAGCATGTCGATGGAAGAAAGGCTAGGATGGATTTCAAACATCTATGGAGTGAATGTGGTTTTTCTGAGTTTTCTTCTCTCAGTTTTTTTTTTTTTTTTTTGGTTTGTTATCTTTTATTTGATTTTTGTTTCTTGGTTTAATTAGATTTTATTTTTTGAGATTTTTCATTTCATAATGTTTTTTTTTTACAACTAGTGGTGATCCGGATTTTTACCATCCGACTAATCCCCAGGATGAGTGTAGCCCTCGAGTAGTCCACTCACCGGGTTTTCTAATTGGCATAAAGCATGACACCATTTCGACTAGCCAAGTAGAAGTGAATTTTTTCATAATGTTATCGTTTAGTTTTTAATTTTCTGACATATATGGACTTGGTTTTCTTCTTCTTCTTTGGTCATGTTAAGATTTCTTTTGTGTAATTTATAGAACAAGGTGGGTGACAAAGTGTATGCATGTAACTATTTGATGGTGAGCTATAATGATCACATGGAACAACACAAAGCTTAGGTCATCGTCAAAGCTATCCATTTGCATGTTGTTACGTGTGTTTAATAAGTGATGATGGTGTCATTTATATGTTTTACAAGTAATTTGCCAAATGAATTCAATTCTACCGGGAGAATCAAATGGCAAAATGTTGACTTCGTAAATACACTGCCAGTTATTCGATAATTAACTCATATACGATAGATTTTAAAATCAATAATGACTAAATAACAACACCCTCTAAGACTCTCTCTTTTTTGTTTACCACAACGACCGGGAGCACTATGCTAAGATGACCGCATATGATGGCATGAAAGCTGTCCAAAATGAGATGTTTTCCAATGTTGTTCAAAATGAGAAGTCTCGTGCTGTTATTTTGAAGTTAAGCAGTTTTACCAATGCATTAATGATTTTAAGAGTGTTGAGAAAGCTGGTTGTGGAGTGATGGCTAGCCACAAGGGCACAAACTACTAACTAAATTCGAGTGTAATAGAGACACAAACTACTAACCAAAACACAAAACTCAAATTAGACGGCTTATCTTACTAAATTTTGAGTTCGAGATTATGAATACAAACGTAAAATATCAATGTCAAGAAATAAAACTTATAGATCAGATCCCATTATCTCAAACGCTAGATTCCAATAATCACCAGTTAGATTCCACAACAAAAGCTCACTTAAGCTGAACATTTGCTAGTATGATTTGTATTTCAACCTTTTGTCTATATATACCACTTTTAACCCCCAAAAGTAGCACGTATCATCATTAATTAGAGCAAAACAACATATATATTAAAAGCTGAAAATGAAAAACATATTGATGAGGAAGACCATTTTGACATCAATCATGTATGCTTGAAACTTGGTAAGAACCATCGAGCTGAAGAGAGTTGAATGGATGAACAATCAAATTTGTGTAGTAGCTCCGACTCTTGTGTCTCGAGATTGAAGAGGAAGATCTCATTTGGGTTATTGTCACAACTACTATTGAAATAGATTGAATTTCTCTTGAATCCATCCAAGTCATTGGCAAGCACAGTGATGCCGAGATCAAAAAGCATTGCCTCGTCCCCCAAAGAATCAACTTGTTCAGGTTTCTTGTAGAAACCTGATGAATAAAACTTGTAGACGTGGAAAGACAAGGCTCCAAACCAAGGTATAAACATTTTTTCAACCTTGAGGACATCTCCTGTTGCTGTGAATACAAGTTTTGTTGTAATAAAGGTATGTTGATTCACAACAACACCACATTGAAAGGTTTCTCGTGGAACCTCTCCAGAAAAATCGAAGATTTTGAAACTACCAGAGTAACTTAGGAAGTAAAGCTTGTGATCCTTGTAGGCCAAGTCAGCACAATCTGTCGTTGTGGGAATTTGTTTCCAGAAGTTATCTCCTCTCTTGGAATAAACCACACAATCTTGTCTAAGTTCCCATATAACAACATAATCTTTGGTTTTCTCATCAATCCAAAACACAGGGCATAGTATACTAATACCTTTTGACATCGCATACCGGTCATCGTTTGAAACCATGAAGCAATCATATCCTATCCGCTCGATCTTTGTCATTCCAAGCTGCAACTCCACGGGAGGTAGATTGATGCTCTCGTGCGTAAATAGATTCACAATGTAAAGGTTATATCGATGATCTAGCATCAAGAGCCAATTTCCATAGGTTGTTACACAAACACTCTTTGCAAACTCCAAACCTAGATCTTGTGTTTTGTAAAGTTTGTCTTTTTCCTCGAGATTGAACAACGTACAAGAATTAGTTTTTTCTTTGGGGAAGAGAATCAGCAATGGGATATAATTTTTAGGCACGGATTGTCTTGAAGCAGTGTACCAAGACGAACATATAGATTTGGCTCGTCGGAAATTACCAAAGCTGAGCCGTTCGAACACCGAAATCAAGAGATCAAGAGGAAGCTCGGACCAGGAACTGGATAGATCTTGTATGAGACACTCGTGAGAATTAGGTTTATGGTTTTCCTCCATGGTAACTTGGAGAAACAGAGGAAATCAAGATTTTATAAAATCCAAACGAATGTTAATGATATCTTGTATTATAATAAGATTTATTTGGTAGGGAACGATGTCGTTTTATCTATGTTAAATATGGGCTTTTCTGGTTTAGTACTTACAGCCTGCTAAATTTCGGTTCGGTTGGTTTGGTTCTATTCTGTTTAGACCTAATTTTTTTTTTTTTTGGTGCAAATGTTAAGAATTTTTAACAACATATTCTTCAAATTACATTGAATCTGTACACTGAAAACAATCAATGTTCAAAATCGTTACTCACGCCTTTAGCAATTGGCTTGATCGCTTACTTGTTAGTCAAAAGTGTAAATGTTGCCATCCTAGAATTGGTTTTCCTGTCCATCTTTTTTCAATGAAATACGTATTCATAACTATATATAGTACTGAATATAATTATGTATGCATTTTTAAACCGAAGACTATATCACAAAAAGTTTATGCATATGTATATGTTGGTGCAATTTATAGTTTGTGCTTTTTTCTAGTTAATACATGTGTTTTTGAAAATTTCAGATTTTTTTAAACAATTGAAAACAGAAACAAAATAAATATGTTTAAGACTCAATTTTGACAGTTAACAATGGAAAAAGGCACACAAGACTTTAAAAATCATACACAAATTGATAAATTTTCAAAAAGGAAAAATCGCATTGTGCTTAATATTACAGAAAAATTGAAGTTCTTACACCAATTCAAAGCTACCAAGTGGTAGTCCATACATGAAATTCAAATATTTGGGTGCCTATTTAGAGTTGGCTGATGAAGAACAAGAGGTTAACATATACATATCTCTACCAAATCATCAATTTATGTAAAGAATTGTATAATATCTAAATCACATTTTTGTTTTTCAATAATGAAAAATTAAAAGATAACTTTATAACTTATAGGAGAACCGGCATAAATCAAACTTGCATTATAGCAATTGGTCATATGGTTGTTAAC
This sequence comes from Arabis alpina, assembly GCA_900128785.1. NCBI lineage: Eukaryota > Viridiplantae > Streptophyta > Magnoliopsida > Brassicales > Brassicaceae > Arabis > Arabis alpina. The sequence continues at coordinate 43,502,225 of LT669794.1, forward strand.
AAACAGACACCACTCGTCATCCATGAATGTTTTATTTATTTACCGTGATTATTTAATGCTTTTCTATTTTCAGGTTTTCATTAGGCTATTATAAATTAGAAGGATCCCACCATTTTGAACAAAATACGAACAGAAATCTTGTCATTCTTTATTTATTAAATAGAAGAGTAAATAGAAATTTGTAAAAATACACTGAAACAATATTGATTTTTGAAAAATAGACCATCATTACATTTTTTTGAAAACTAACTTGTTGGATAGATAATTAATCTATCCTTATTAGAGATAGTTTGACATGAAGAAGATACTCATTCGGAGAACTTGAATTAGCCATTAAAAAAATGACTGCAAAGCCATGATTGACGATAGTCATTTTGCCATTAAAGGTCTATAGGTAAGTTTAGTGAATATTGATTGTTTTGAACTATGTATCGAAAATGTCAATACCTAAAAATATTTCAATAGGATGAGTCCTTCTAATCATTGCCAGTTAGTATCAAAGCAATATTAACATTTGTTATGTGTTGCATTTCATACTTGAGGAATTTTGTTCTTTGTTCCTAGTATATGATTGACACTATTTATAGAACTATTAGAGCGGATGAAATAGTAATTATGAATTGCAAGAAGCTTCATTCCATGGTAGCAAGTTCTTTCACCATTGTTGGAAAAGGGTTTTCTATCTCTTCGAGATGTAAAATGAAATTGATTTATTTGTTGAACTGTTTTTTGTTTTGTCATGAAAGCAAATTTAAATGATCTTATTTTTGCTTTTAGTATATAAACAAATGTGGTATAGATGATTCGCTGAATGCTCAGCCTTATTCTTGGTCAACAAATATGATGATGATTATCATGATAATGAATTATGGTATTAATTTTCGATCCTCGTTTATGTGATATATAAGTTGGAATCAAATATTGAGTTGCTTATTGTTTTGGGCTACATGAACGCATGATTTTGAGGAGGCTTTCATGCGACCTTATCATATAGTATTTGACTACGACAATTTAAAAACCGGGATGTCTGAAGCTGTTAAAAAGAACCAAGAGTAGCTAACTATAAGTATTTAATTTCATATAAATAAGTTTACCAAAATTAAAGGATGTTTAAATGATTACTTAGGTGGTGTTATTGAATATTTCATCTTAGTAGAGTTAGTGAATTTAAATACATGTATTTTAAATTCACTAAAACCCAAAGTTATTGGATTAAGCATTTCTTAGTGTAATTTAAAATACATTAAAACCACATGTTATATAATATGATCCATTTGATTTTATTAAATTTTTACGACAGTGGATTTTAATGTGATTTTAACTAAAACAAGATTAAAACAAATACGAAACTTTTCATATGTATTTTGAAGTATTCCAACAAAGCCAACGTACATTGTAGTGGGTTCATCAAAATCTATTGACACACGCCTAAACTTAAATACATCAAAATCACTTATCCAATATACCCCTTTAATTAATTTGTACGCATTTTGTTGTACGATTTGGATTTGAAGTTTTATGCATAACATCACTTTTTAAAATTAATTTTCTGTAGCAAATGTATTCATATATCCAAGTTCAAAGAAAACCAGCACGTCATGACTATGTAGTAGTGAAAACAAACATATTATTGACAAGGAAAAACATGGTTGAGATTCAAAGTATATCCGCTTGAAACTTGGTAAAGCCCATCTATATCAACACATTTAGTTCTACGGGAAAAGAGGAAAAACATATGTAATGTTGACAAACAAACATTAAGAAAACAAACAGGATTGGTTTAATTAAACTTAATTTATAAAATATGTAATAAAACTAGAAGAAACACTACAAAAAAAACATGGTCGCCTTAAACATTCCTCTAAATTACCGTTGATTTTGTAAAGATTAGTATACTAAATACACACAAATATAAGACAGTTTCTCTGCAAGTTATTCTTTAGTTGACCTTTGACCTTTTTTTGTTTTTTTTTCAGGTCAGTGAGTTCCAGAAGATCAGATTAAGTTGGAGTAAGCTCAAGAAAGCTAAACCCATATCCCTGTATCAATTACAAAAACCTTTCTTTTTAGTTTGCTAATGTCACAAAAATGAAAAATGGATTTTAATAGTCTAGTTTAATTCACCTTGTGGTAGAAGATGAAGTCAAGGACTCATGTTCTTCAACTTCTGATCTATTCCTTTTCTTCCGTGCAGGAGAAATCTTCTCTTCTCCGACGAGTAACGACTCAGTCGCTTGCAACATCATCCGAGTTAACTCAACTTCCATTTCCAACCTTCTCTTCTCAGCTTCCCACCTCGCTGCTTCTCGAGCTTTGATCATCTCCATCTCCGCTAATTCAGTTCTAAACAACGAATCAGACAAGACTCTTATGATCCCCAACAGTCCCGTAGAGGTTGTCGAGTCATAACTCCGGTTCGACTCTGTTCTAGAGTTAGACCTAGAGTTAGATTCAGTTTCTGAGTCGGAGCTATGAGTATCATCAGACCCATCTTTATCCATGAAGTAGTGAATGATCGTTTTTTGTTAGTGGAACATTAGTTTTTGTGGTTTTGGTTTTGATTCTTCAACTTTTTAAAAAGCGATTAGACTATTAAAGTGGCTCCACTTTCGCGATTAAAAGTTTTAACTTTTTTCCCCCACTTCTTTGACTCACTTTTTTTATGTCTACGAAAGTTGTTCATAGTTTCATCTGAAATTTATTTATAAAACCTTAAACGAGATAGGATACATGGATGAGATACAATTTTGATACACAAAAGTCTTAAGGAAAAAAAGAAACAACCATTAATAGTTTAATACTAACCAAAACAAAAGACTAAAACAACGCAAAGTTCAAACTACGATCGTAAGAAAACCCGGAATTGAAAACAGTCAGAGCTATATTCACGAAAAGATCCAACCAAACGCAAGCAACTAATAATTTGAAACGATCAGTTCATAGATTAGTCAATTTTGTATTTTTAAAACCTTTATTTACTACTCTTTCTGTCCCATTTTAAATGATTGTTAAGGTTTTTACACACAAATTAAAAAACTATTTAATTATTTATCTTTCCAATATAGAACATCAATTCCAAAATGATTCAACCAATGAAAAAGTAATTTGCAGAATTAAAACAACAAAAACACAATAAATTTTGCATTGAAAATTGAAAAAATCAACTAATTTAGGACAAAAAATTTCTCCTAAAAGATCATCTAAAATGGGACGGAGAGAGTATTAAATTCGCTAAAATATTATTCGATTACCTCTTAAATGCTAATTAGCTAAAATAATAATTAAAATATTGAACGTTACAAAAAAAAAAATGCTATGCTTATCTCAAATTATCAACCAAACATATAATATAAAACCCATAAAGTAGATAATTATTTCATTGTTAATTAATCAATCCTATACACACGCGCACAAAAGAACCACGCGTGACCAATGAACAAAGCACAACCCAAGAGTGAGATACACGCGCTTATTATGCGCGTATACTTGTTAGCGTGTGTACCGGTTTTTCATATTCGATTGATTCCTAATTTCCTAACTCTCTCTCTCAAATTCACATTTTTCCGATCAAGAATCAGAGAAATGTCTTCAAAGGACAAGAAACCGTCGAAGCCATCAAGTAGTCGAACTGGTCATATCCGTACACTTTCCGATCTAAACCGAAGATCAGGTCCTGATTCCGACAGTGATTCCGATGGTCCTCAAGAGTATTACACCGGTGGCGAGAAAAGGTCCGTTTTTCTTAAACCCTTTTCAAATTGTTCGATCCTTTACTCAAATTCCACTAAGATCCGATTAAAAATTTAATCTTTAGTGTTTAAAGAATCGTTTTTTAGCAAAAATTAAGTGTTTAATCATTTTTAAAAAAAATTCAGCTTTGTGTAGTTTAAATGCTTACTAGAGACTCTAATCTTAGAAATTACATTAAGGGTTAGTATATGATTGGTTAAATGTTGGATCTTTGGTTTTGGTTTTGTGTGTGTGTGTAGTGGTATGCTAGTTCAGGATCCAACGAAAACCGATGATGTTGATGAGATATTCAATCAAGCAAGGCAACTAGGAGCAGTGGAAGGACCTCTTGAGCGTCCTTCGAGTTCTAGAAGCTTTACTGGAACAGGGAGATTGCTTTCGGGAGAAAGTGTACCAACCGCGCTACAGCAACCTGAGCCTGTGATTCACAATATTGTTTTTTGGTCTAATGGATTCACTGTTGATGATGGACCTTTGAGGAAGTTAGATGATCCAGAGAACGCGTCTTTTCTCGATGTAAGAATGATTTATGTTTTGAAATTGGCTAGTGAGGTTCCCATGTTGAATTGCGTTCTTAGTTTGGTTTTGTGTTTGTTGCAGAGTATTCGTAAGTCTGAATGTCCGAAAGAGCTTGAGCCTGCGGATAAACGAGCTCCGGTACATGTTAATCTTATGAGAAGAGATGAGAAATGCCCTGTGAGTCTTCTTTGCTCTCTCCATAGTCCATATATAGCCATTGTTCGCCTATTTAGTCTCGATTTTGGGTCGGATTGGTTTATACTGTGTTAAATATACAGTAACTTGAGCTTGATTGGTTTAATGACCTATGGTACTGACACTGAAACAACTTTTTCTTCTTCTGCTTTTGAAGGAACGAGAGAAACTGACTGTTGCATTTCAAGGAGTAGGAAGGACACTAGGCGGTGCAAGTTCATCAACAGCTCAAAGCCTAAGTAACCTAATTGATGCAGCAATGGTTCCATCGCCGTCACAGAGTCTTGTAGTAGATGAAACTCTTCCATCCACATCGATCCAGCTTAGACTCGTGGATGGTACACGTATGGTTGCTAAGTTCAACAACCATCACACGGTTAACGACATTCGCGCTTTCATCGAAGTTTCTCGACCGGGGAATCCAATCAACTATACCCTTCAAGTCATGGGGTTCCCACCAAAGCCACTTACTGACCCTTTACAGACCATTGATCAAGCCGGTCTTGCAAACTCTGTAGTCATCCAAAAATTCTAAAACACTTTTTCGAATGCAATAGACAAAGATTTCGAAAACTTGGAAAGTTTGTAAGAAAATATAACAAATCGGCTCATTGTGGCAAGAGGAAAAGAAAAACATTATATGGTTTTTATGTTTTTTTTTGTTTGATTATAGATTTTGGTTATTTACAGAATTATAAAAGCTTCATTAAGTGTTTAATAACCGTTGTTGTATTACAAGAGTGGAAAGTTTGGTTACAAAGCTTATTTAGTGGTCTCGTTTTGTATAATCCTTTAATTATGTCTAAATACTAGGGACTACTAATTATGTTTCGAATCTCACCTGAAAATGATCTGATTTATTATTAAAACACTAAAAACTAATTTATGTTTCGAATACAGTATCTGATTTTGTGTGTTATTAAATTTCGAAATCTAAACAATTATTACATGACCGTTTGGTATTCAAAAACATCATATCTTCTATTAATTATTCATGTTATTGGTGTGCCAAACTGGCTGATTTTGGACATACTACTACACCCATAATTAATTTAGTTTATTCACCTTAAATAATGTTTTGTTACAGCAAATACCAAAACTGATGATTAATTTATACATTGAACAGTTATAGTAATTTTATTTGCCGAAAGATTAACACGCGTGGTACCATTCTAAATTTAATACTAAACATAAACAATGATCATGTCACTCTGAAAAGCATGGAAATTAAAATTTAATTTGTTGTTTTAAAAAAAAAAATAGTTTGTTGTTTAGTTACTTGTTTATGGAGCTGTTACTAACTTTTACAGTTTTAGCACTAAATTCATCTTTTGAATTTCACTTTTTACTCTTTTCCCTCAAATTTTTCAAAAACTCAGTAAAAAAATTCAAAAATGAGTTCCCTTTTTCCCATAATAAGGCATTATGTCTGTTGCAGGAAAAAGTAACAAAAATCCAAATTTGTAATATTTTTCAAAACAAAAATAAAATAAGAAAATAAAAAAAGGGCAAAATTGCCCTTGGATACAGTAAATCTCCTAAATTGCAAATGACTCATCTTCTTCTTCTTCACCTGGAGACTATCTAGGGTTCCAGATTTACTCTTCTTCTTCCTCTCTTCCCACTGCAAAAATCTCATCTTTTTCTCTATACCCATCGATCTACACATCTTGATCTTCTAAAAAACCCTAATCTTTACACATTTCAAGCTCCAGAAACAAAACCCAAAATTAAAAAACCTAGCTTTTTTTTTTGAGCTTATCTTTTGAAAAACCCTAGCTTAGCTTCCATGGCGAAAACTCGACCTGGTGTTGCGTCCAAGATCAAAACTGGAAGGAAAGAGCTTGATACTTATACCATCAAAGGCACTAACAAAATTGTTAGAGGTAAGTCTCTTATCACTTTCTATTGTTAACAAAATTTGACATTTTTGTGCATGTTTTTTTGGGTATTTTGAGTCTTGAAGGAAGTAATTGCTTGAAAGCTTAGATATGGAATCTGTATTGTTCAATGTTTTTAGATTTACCCTTGTTTAGGTATGTAGCTGTTAATTGTGTGTGTCTCTGTTTCGTAGCTACACTTAAGATAGTGTTTGGTTTATGCAATGTCGCAAAAATGTTACCTTTGGTAGCTTTCTTGTTTTGCTTTAGGTTGAATTGTCTTACTTACTTGTCTTTGTTGGTCTCTATGAAAGAAATTTGTGTTTAGCTGGTTAACTGTGAAACATGGACTCTTTACTGCATCTCTATTAGCTGCATTGTAGCTCATTACGCGCGTGGACGCAAAATGTGTGTTTTCACTTATGAAATATCTGCATATACTTAAGAATTCTGGTCTTTACTGGTTATTAGGTGAATAAGAGTGATGGTATAGTTAATATTTGGAATCCCATGTTTGAAACTTTTGTTCGTTGAAAGTTTCTTTATGTATTTGCAAGATTCATTTCCTTATGAGCTATGAAGTAATTGTTGAGGTTATTTTCTGCAGTGGGAGATTGTGTGTTGATGCGCCCATCAGATGCTGGTAAGCCACCGTATGTGGCGCGTGTTGAGAAGATTGAAGCGGATGCGAGGAGTAATGTGAAGGTGCATTGTCGATGGTATTACCGTCCTGAGGAGTCTCTTGGTGGTAGGAGACAGTTCCATGGAGCTAAAGAGCTTTTCTTGTCTGACCATTTTGACGTTCAGAGCGCACACACCATTGAGGGAAAATGCATCGTTCACACATTCAAGAACTACACAAGGCTTGAAAACGTTGGCGCAGAGGATTATTATTGCAGATTCGAGTACAAGGCTGCTACTGGCGCGTTTACCCCTGATCGAGTTGCTGTGTAAGTAGATAACTAGTTACCAACTGTGAACTATGTCTTTTTATTACCTGTAATTTCCATAATTGTTTATTATGTTGCGGTTTATTTTTGGTATTTGAAGGTACTGCAAATGTGAAATGCCGTATAACCCAGACGATCTCATGGTGCAATGTGAAGGCTGCAAAGACTGGTAAATGTTGATTAACTTCCTTATTTTTGTTTCAATGGGTAACAGACTTGAATATCTGTTTTTTAAACTTAATTGTTGATTGTAAGAGTTGCAATTTGATGTTGTAGGTATCATCCTGCGTGTGTTGGCATGACAATTGAAGAAGCGAAGAAACTTGATCACTTTGTATGTGCTGAATGCAATTCTGAGGACGATGTCAAAAAATCAAACGGGTTTGCTTCATCTCCAGCTGATGATGTCAAGGTCCGTTTGTCTCTCTTTAGTCATCTCCTATATAGATGTTCTATTACCTTGACCACCTTAGCCTCTGTGTGCACCTGTGTCCTGTCATTGATTTCAATTTGAGATCTGAGAGAAGTTTCTAACTGTTTTGTTCCTAAAAGCTTTTGGCTGATACTAACAATGATATTGTTGTCTTCAGGTGGAAACAAAGCGCAGAAAGCGATAATCGCAGGTTCTCGAGGGGATAAAAGCCATAGCGGATGATGGTAAGCTATAACTCGGAAGCTCTTTGGTGCAAATTTTAGTAAGTTAGGGTTTTGTAAGCTCTTTGGTATCTATCTTTGTCGTCGTGGTTGTGATATCTGTCTGTCTGTAAGGTGCGTTCCAAAACTTAGAGAAAAATGTGAAAAAAATGAGAGAGATGATGAAGAAAATTATGGTGGCAGAGTCAGTTGTATAGACTTTTCCGTGAGGTCTAAGTTAAGTTTAGGTTTGTTTGTTGTTTCTTATGAGACCAGACTTGAGAAGTTATGAACAAAGCTTTAACTTTGTGTCAAACTCAACAAAAAAAACTAACATCTGATCTGTCTTTAATCCCACTCTTTCTTAATCATGTTCTTGATTCACTACTATTCTTTTAAAGAATCAAAACAGCTTTTACTTAGAAAGTCAAAATCTTATTTAGTCTCAGGATTGATTATTCAACAAAATAAAACAAGAAAGTGATCGAAACATGGTACATAGACACTCTTCTTTATGTACTCTAATTTTGTAACCTCACAAAAATACACAAACATACAAGTCTAATGCCTTTTTTCTGAACCAAGAGATGCTTTCTTTACTTCTCTGAGCATCTGTTGGATTAGAGTCTCTTAAGCAATGAGCCATTCTCTCTTCCTCTTGAGTCTTTGAGCTGCTATTAAGTTTCCAATGAAGTAGTTTTGGATTATGGCTCAGTATGAGATATCGATATGCTCGTGTTCAGGTGTTCTGTATGAAAATCCAGTGTCATCACTAGATCTTCGTTTGACGACACTTGCTCGTTGAACCAATCTCACTAGCTGTTGCACCACCTCTGACATTGGTGGCCTGAACTCCGGTTCCGGCTATATTAAAAAAGAAGATGGTTATATTTTACGAAAGAAACAGTTTTCGGTTTTGTTCATTTTGTTCGGGTTGGTAATATACCTGAATACAGAGAGCAATGATATCTGCAAAACGAGACAGTGACTTAGCTGGATACATTCCATTAAGAGAAGGATCAACCATTTTAGACAATGCATCTATATCGTGAAGCTGCGGTGTAGCCCATCTCACTAGTGATTGTTCTGCTCTAGTTCTCGAGCTATTTAAACACACACAACGCGTAGATTAGTAAAGAAAGCTCAAGATCATTCGCTTTTTTGGTTGACATTAAATGGAAAGAAACCTGTCAAGAGGCTTCCGACCGGTTAAGAGCTCAAGCATGACTACTCCAAAAGTGTATACATCACTTTTAACCGTATAAACACCCGACAATGCAAACTCGGGCGCGCTGTATCCAAACGAACCCACCACTTGAGTTGAAACCTGTTTGACATATATATAAACCAATGAAAGACTCAAAAACATTTCAACTTTAGCTCAAAATCTGATTCTGCACCATTGTTATTACCTGTCTCTCAGTGTTAGGTGTTAAAGCAGCTAAACCACTGTCTGATAAGTGAGGATTAAGTTCTTCATCTAACAATATATTCGCCGACTTGAAGTTTCTATGTACAATCGAAGGCAAGCAAACTTCGTGCAAGTACTCTAAAGCTTTAGCAGTTCCAAGTGCCACTTTAACACGCGCATTCCAAGTCAAGTTCATGCTTCTATCATCATTCAAGTGAAGCGTATCATCTAGATTCCCATTTCCAACGTATTCGTAGACCAGAAGACGTTGAGCGTGTTCCGTGCAGTATCCAACCAATGGAACAATGTTTGGATGCCTCAAGCGCGACATGTTTGAAATAGCTTCTAAGAAAGTATCTTCTTCTTGTAATGATAGTGCTGCATTATCAATCTTCTTAATCGCCATTATCTAGAAATTTACACAAAAAGACATTAGTCCCAAGAAAGAATATTAACTTTTGTTTAGTGTAGAAAGCTTTGAGTTACCTTTCCATTGGGAAACTCTGCTCTATAGACACGGCCTAGCGAACCTTCACCGATAATGTTTTCTTGACTAAAGCTGTTTGTTGCTACTTGAAGAGATGAAACAGTGTATTGTGAAGCAGTGATTGGAGATCTTATTCTATTTAAAGACCCATTTTTCAATACCCGATCAACGGTTACTTTTTCTGCAGGCGAGTCTGCAACAGATGCTACACTTTTTACCCTTTGCTCTTGCATCTCACTTGTTGCACTAAGTGGGAGACTTCTTTGAGAAGCTCTTGTGCTTCCTCCAACTTTCTTTTTCTTCTTGTGAATGCATAAGTAAAGAACTAGTGCTATAATACCAGCAACAAACAGAGAACCGAACACTATACCGGAAACTACTCCTCCTGATAAACCCTTGTTAGATTCAGAAGATTTCTCTTCAGGACCTTTATCTTTATTTGGTTTCTTAGAACCAGGAGGTTTCTCTTTTTTGTCCGGTCTTTCTGGCTCAGGAGAGGCAGGGACATTATCGAAGGAATTACCGTCGTATCTGTTTCATTACGGAATGTTATAAGACATAAACGTTCATAAAACTCCAAGGTAAAGAAACAGATTGTTGTTGCAAACTTACATTAAGGTCTTAATTGAGATAAGCTCCTTCGGTATGGATCCTTTAAAATGATTGTTTGCAACATTTCTGCCAAGAAAACATATATTGTAAGTGAGATTGGGAAATAACACATTCATTGTTTTTTTCTATGTTAAATGAAACTTACAGAGTTGTCAAAGGCAAACTCGAGAGTAAATCGATGGAGCCTGTCAGCTGATTGTTCTGAACATACCTGACACAAAGGAAGATACATCATCATTAGGAATTTCTTTACGCATATATTTAATTTCTTGTTGCAACAAAGAAAGTTTGGAAGTACTCACAGAACAGAGAGTTTAGACGCAGTACTTAAAGAACTCGGAAGATCGCCACTGAAGTTGTTGTGAGAAAGGTCCCTGAACAAAAGCAGCAACTATGTATCAATGGAAACTGGATACAGAGAGATTATAATCATAAAGAGATACTTAAGAGATCTTACAAGGTTGTAAGTGACTCATGACCGGCAAAGATATCTCCTATCGACATGGAAAGTGAATTGCCACTTACATTCCTACAAAAAAACACTACATAAGAAGAAGAAATATGCTAAATCTCACAATCAATGGCTCTAGAATGGCAAACTCACATGTACGAAAGCGAACTCATGGCGGATATGGAGTATGGAAGGTTACCACTTAAGTTGTTTCTTGAAAGATCTCTGCATTACATTTTCTTTCAACTGTTGGTTTCATATTCAACATTGAGAGAACATACAATAAGAACATAGCTAAACAAACATAGCATTACATGCTTGTGAGATTCGGTGGCAATTGATACGGAAGTGTGTCATGTATGTTGTTGCCACTAACATCCCTGTAACAAAATGAAAGAAGACCAAAGTTATTGAATCAAAACCATAAAAGCACAAAGATCAAACAAACAAAATTCCAAAAGTCATACAATTTTCTGAGTGACATTAAGTCTGAGAGCAAGTATCCAAGAGTACCAGAGACTCCTAAATCCGATATATCTCTGTTAAAATCACAACAACAACAAAACTAAGAACATTACAAAATACTCAAGAAATATCAAGAAACAAAAATATCAAAAAGCTGATCATTTACATAGAGACAACTGCTGATCCCTCACAAGTAATCCCTTTCCATGACTCTCCACATGGATCACCACCACCATTGTTCCAATTAGTTAACTGTGAAGGACTATTTAGTGAAGTATACAAAACTTGAAGGGCTTGAACTGCAATATAACCAGTAACAAGAGAATCAAACTCAAAAAATCAGAAATCCATCAAAAATCTAATGAGAAAGAACACAAATCTTTCATAAAGTTTATAACTTTCCTTTTTGAGCTAAAAAGTAAGTAAAGTAACCACATTTAAGTACATAAAAAAAATGGTAAATTTGGCACTAAGCATTTCCATTTCCCATAATTTCAGGCTGTTTTCTTGGTAAATAAAGTATCAATTAATCATCAAATCTACATTAATGCAAAAGGGTTTTTATCTTATGAGTCTAAAATCGTTAACTTTAAGAAAAAGAAACTCAGAAAAACGATCAAAATGATGTAAAAAGGTCAAGACTTTACCATCAGATTGATCAGTAACACAACGAACAAAGGAGAAACCAGAGATTAGAGTAAGCAAAACGAAGAACATAGCCATTTTTTGAAGATGGTTGGTCAGTGATCACATGAGAGGAGTTTTCAACATCTACATGAAAGCTTCAAAGAGAGAAGAGACAGTGACAGAGAGGAAGGAGAAGAAGAAGAGTGTGTTGTTGTGTTGAGGATAGTAGTTAGAGAATGCATTGCCATTAAAGAAAGTATTGATAGTAGTGTCTAGTGAGAGACAGAGAGAGAGAGAGACTTGATTCCAAGCTTGGTTGAGTTATGAAGAGAGAGAGAGAGAGAAACTAAATTTTTTAATTATTATACATTAAATTAAAATCCTCTGTTTCTCCGTAGATTCATGGTTACATTAATTAATGACAAACCTTATTTATCACTTCAATGAAACTCATAAAACAAGATTCTTAATTGCACTTGTTTAATGACTATGGAGGTGTTATTGGGGATTAGATTAGTATGGATTTTTAGAATTTTGGAAATCCATAGATTCTTAAATTCTAACTAAAATCTATTGTTATTGGTTTGAGGATTTTCAAATTCCATTTGAAATTTTTTGTTATTGGAAAAATTTAGTTTTTAATAATTTTGTAAATCTATTAGAATCTATTGTTATTGGTAGATGAATTTCTTATAATTATACTCATTAAACAAGATTTTGAGAATACCTTATAAAACCATTGGATTCTTAGAATCCTTATAACTAAACTTTCTAAATACACAAAACTCTTTACAAATTTAACAAATTTTTAGATTTCCAAAATTTTAAAAATCCATACAAATCCAATCTCCAATAACACCTCCTATATATATTTTCATTTGTTTATAATTTAGTTATACTATGTGTATTTTTTATCACCAACACACTTCAATTTTTTTGTGTATCAGCAAATCAATACTTAACAAAAGTGTTAATAGTAGAAAAACCAAATTCATGAATGGAGCATTTTTAGTAAACTAATCTGTCTTGTCATTTTTTTCCTTTGGACAATATTTAATATAAAGTTCATACAAAGAAATTGAATTTTTTTGAATTTATCTAGTTCTGGTTTAGACTTCACTCTTACATATTGTTCTCGGAAAAAAAAATTAAACCGACCTTCTTAAGAGGAACGCTCGTCTCCGTAACGTAGTTTTTTTTATGTTACCACTTACGTTCCGTATTGGTTCAAAGATGCATATGTATTTTTGTAATCGCGGTCGTGAAAAAAAAAACTAATTCTGGTTTAATCTTAACAATTCTTTCGATTTTTATATCATTAATTTGATCAGCTCCTATGAATCTGTTGCGAACATCCAACAATACCATTTTTTTTTAGAATGTCTAGTATTCATAGTAAATTTCCGCATTTCCGCATTTCCGCATGAATAATAGTATGTGTAATTGTGTGTATATAAATCAATCAGTAACGTATGATTGAGCTGAAATTGATGAAATTTATCTTTGACCATTTTGGATATATTTTTGATATCTGACTTAGTGACTGGTGTTTGTGTCGGCGTCGGTGGGATTTGGAATTTTCTTTTTTCACATATTTTATAGATTTAAAAGATGAATTGAAAAGATTTAGAAGTATTATTTTTATATTAAAAAAAAAGTGTAAGAAAATAATTTAATTTTAGTGGGGAATGAAATGAACATTTGACTAGCGTACTTTCGGGGTTATTTTCCTTTCGCTCTCAAGTGATGTGTTTTGCTTTTTCCTATGCTCTCTTTTTCTTGATTCTCTACCTGAGTCTCTTCCTTTCTTATGCTACACCTTTTTATTGTTTTGTGCCATGTCATTGAGTTAACTTCCACCCACTTGTGTTTACTAATTATGGTGTACCTTTGGTACTGTGCATTTTCTCAATGTTCATGATCTTTTTTTCTGATTTGAATGAATATTGGATTTTTTGTATTCTGTCATCATATTTTGATATTCGGTTCAACAAAGAATTCAAGATTATATACGACGTGAAAAGAAATCAAGTTCACCACATTATGCATATGTGAAGTTTTTCTATGTACAATACCTAAATGGTACCAATATCTAAAGATTATTTACACTCTATAGCAATAAATTGAAGAAAATATTTTAAAAGTAGCAATGAAGGTATATTTCAATATTTTTTCGATGATTTTAGATTTTTTTTTTATGGAAGACGTGATTTTTTTTGTATAAATGTTATTTATTTATGTTGATACTTATTTATTAAATAGTAGTATGTGTTTATGATTCAAAGTTTGAGTTTAGTTTTTAGAAGCGTTTGTTTGACACAGTTAGACATTCATTTGATAAGATAATATGTTACTATGATTTTTTTGTTATGGTTTAAATGAAGAACAACATCAGAATAATAATACAAATTCTTTGCTTTTATCTTTTGTGAGAATAGAAAAGAAATTGCCCACAAAAGAAAAGGAAGTTTAAGTTGACTAATTTTGTTTGTTTATTAATTAGATGATTTGACAAAAGATAACCATAAGCTCACAGAAAAATGACCTGTTTTAAAACGCGATTACGATTTACACAGAAATTAAAAAGCACACGTGAAGGTAGCTTGCAAGTTCCATAATTTTAGAGAGAATTCTTATAAAATTAAAATAGCAACAAAAGAGAAAACGACATATGATAATAGACAAAAGAAATGTGGGATAGTTTCGTGAAAATGACTAATAATAGACTACATTGAGTAAAAGATATATTGTCCACTTATGAAACCACGAACTTAGTGTTACCTTTTGGCCTGTTCTCATGTAATATATATTTTGTTTGTACTATTATGAAAATGTTATTCCTCTCATATTATATCTAAAAGAAAATATATTTAAAGCTGAAAGTGAAATAATGTGTGGATCCAATCTGGCTAATACCTTATATATAAACCTGTTCTTGACAGAGTTGAGAACATCAGTGATTAATAAATTAAACTTCTTCCCCCAATTTTATTGATCTTTTGATATACTTTTTTCACACAAAGCTTGGAATCAGAGAATTTTAACAGAATCAAATAATCGGTGTCTTACAGTCTTACCAATAGTTTAATTTCGTTGAGCAGTAAAACATTATTTAATTCATTATCTAGCAAAATTTTATGTTAAATCTTGTCACATGTATATATTTTATTCTCTTCTAATTCATTATTGTATAGCTAAAAGAAATCGTTCTTATTTGTTGTACTGTATGTGGAAGAATTAAGATTGCTTGTTTAATGTTCTCGAAGGATAGACTTTATGCCAAGGAATGAAATTCCGTGATCCTGTCTTGGATCCTTTCAACATAAATATACTTGAATAACATCATTTATGTTTAGTTACTACTCCCTCTGTTGCATATTAGTTATCATTTTAACAGTAATTTTTTGTTTCATATTACTTGTCATTTTGTATTTCCAACGCAAATTTATCACAATTTTTCCTTCTTTTACCCTTAATTTTCAGCTTAATAATTGCTTATATCAAATAAAATAATGTATTAATTAGGGTAAAATAGAAAATTTAATTGTTTTCTTAATTTGTGTGAAAACACTTAGAATGACAACTAATTTGCAACGGAGGGAGTACTTACTAGTGGTATTTTTTTTTTAGTTGAAACATTTTAGTTACTATTGTTACTATTTATGCATATAGTTTCATGAAGTCTTAATAACTTATCTGGACCAAGACTTCATATGATTATTGTAACTATTTATGCATATAGTTTCATGAAACCTTAATAATTTACTTGGACCAACACTTCATGTGATTATATATATATATATATATATATATATATATCATGGAGAAATTGTTTAGATAAGAAGTTGAGCTAAATTTTTATATAAAAAGAAGTTGAGCTAAACATGTCAAACAAGTATTTGTAGCAAAAGAAACAAAAATTTCCATTACATGTTTTCATATGTGAACCTCCAATCCATCTTTTGTTTGCTTGTTTTGACGCATCAATATATTAGTGAAAGACAAACTAAACATGTGACTGAGAAAAAATCTGAGTTACATTATTGAAACTTTCTTTGGTGTATATAAACCATATGTCTTCCAAGTTCCAGCTGAGTTTTAGTGACTCCAAGTGAATTCTACCTGAAACCACATATTTATGTTTTTGTTTTCTTTTCCTAAAAGATAAATTCAGAATTAATTATTCAAAATCGATATTCGTGATCCGCCTATGGGTTGATTCGTGGTGAAACTATTTCATAACTCTATTTTAGAGTTGGTAATAAACCACCATTTTGACATAACTCATAACATAGTACACTATTAGAAATGCTCTTATAGCATCAAACAAAAAAATTGTTAGGAGGTTAACATCGAAATTGTGTAAATTGTTAGGAGGTTAACAATTTGATTTTGAGCTTGCGGTGGTGAACCATCTTTACATCTTGTGTATGCTTTAACACGGAAGCACAGTCATATTCATTCTCTGGAAGCACGTCCCAAATCCAGACAGACTTGTCTCTACTACAGGTTGCAATCATTGTTTTAACAGAATTTTAGAACCAAGTCTGTGTTTTTTTTTGGTGTAATAAACAATGGAGCAAGATCATAGGGATAGTATTTACAGAGCTGCAAGGAGTATAAAGAGAAGAGACAATAGTCTTTACAATGCTCTTCGATCAATCTATCAAGACTCAATCTTTGTTGGAGAAATCTCTCAGCTTTGGCCTAAACTTCCACTTGTACCGAATGTTCGGTGTGGTCTTTGGTACTCTCCTAGATTTGATGCTACTTGTTACTTCAAATCCACTGATGGTCAAACCAACAATTTGTCGTTCAATACTTCTCGTCTCAATCTCCATCTTCCTCTTCTCGCTGGTACGAATCTTAGCTTCAAAAATCATATCTTTATACATTCTCTATTGTTGTGTTGTGAAGCATCAAGATCATATCTTTTATGCATTCTCCACTGTTGTGTTGTTGAAGCAACAGAATCTTAACTTTATGCATTCTCCAGTGTTGTGTTGTGATTGTGACTTGAGAAGATGATTGTTTTGTGGATGGATAGGAGAAAAAGGAGGTTGTATCATTATTGATTCAACTCGGAAAGGAAAGCGGTTTCCGGATAGCATGTCGAAAACGATACCTATATGGTCATGTGTATTGAACCGTTCAGTGTTTAATCACTTGAAGAAACTATGTAACATTGATGCAGTGAGTTTACAATGTCAATTGTCTGCATTAGTTTGTAGATTATATAGTCTAAGTTTTAACAATTTGCTACTTTTCTTTGTTTTTGAATAGGGTTTGACTAGTGGTGATCATGACTAGTGGGGATTGTAGTTTACATCTTCCACTTTGGGTTTCGAATACTGAGAAGGCAACTATCGAAGCTCGGTTGGATGAGTGGACAAGACAATTGGAGGAGAGTGGAGCTGATATAGCTTCTTTAGCTTCGTGTTTGAGAAAACCTTTACGTCCTCTTTGGGTTTCGCAGAAAACTGTCTTATGGTTGAATGAAGTACCTGAGCATGATTCATGGGATTTCACTCCTCTCATCCTTGTCTCGGCTTCTGCTTCTGGTGAAATTCAAAACAGAACCAATTCAGAGTTTAGTTGGAGTTATATTCCGGAGCTGGTGATGACGAAGAAAGTTGGGCTAGAGGTTTATCTCCGAATGTTTTCTGGACACACGTTGACCATCTTATTGACTCGGGACCTGAATTGTGTAACCAGAAAGTTGCACAGATTGTTGAGAATGATAGAGTGTATCGAGCGCAAAGAGGTCAAGAAGCTCCTCAGGTTGTTGTCAAATGCTCAAAATTTGATGGAGTTCATAGCACTAAGAGTGATAAAATCATATATATTGATGCATCGAAACCTCAAGTTGGGATGATGAATGTTGATAAAGAAAGCTTAGTATATTGGTTTGCATCAACTAATCTTGCTGTTGGAGCATCTCAAGTAGGTGAGTTTAATTTCTAAACTTGATAAACTTTTTTTGCTTTTGGTGAGGTTCCATTGCTTATATGATTGAACTTCAAATATTGTCTCTTTCTTTTGCATTAACGTAATCGATTCAACCTCTCATATAATCTTCTTATCCTTTTGCAGTTGGTAAGGCGACATCTATCGACTGCACAATATATTGCGATCAAAATCCCATCTCGGTCCCTCTTTCCAATCTTGAAGAGCATTTGCATCTACCGATGATGGTATGCCTTTAAAAACACCAAACTCTTGCTTGGTGCACAGTTTTTTCCTCAAACAAATATTCATTAAAACTGTAATGTTTTCCAGGGTTCAAAATTTGATAGATTTTCCATATTAAGAAATATTCCTTCCGCGGTTCATTTTGCTAAGCTGAAAATGAGTTCGGGGAAGAAGCTCTTAGTTTGTTGTCAAGATGGTAAGTTTGTATTTTTGCGTGTAGTGAGTTTTAACATGATTGTAGCTTGTACCTTTTTATGTTGGTCTAATGAGTATTGTAATTGTAATGATAGGGGAAGATATCAGTGTATGTGTATGTTTGGCTATCTTGATTTCATTATTCAATGAAGAAGGTAATGGCATTTTTTGTACCTTTTCGGTTTTTCTGTTCCACAATACTATACCATAGTGGTGAGAAATTTGAATCACTTGCAGGTGTCTTTGATGGTGGAAAATCCTTTGAAGAGAAGAGTATAACAAAAATGGAAATGCGACGGATGCTAGTTTTTATATGCAAATAGCAGTGAATGCCCGACCATCTAGAGGAAATCTGAGGCAAGTTTTTGGTTTCCTATCGTCTTAACCCGAACATTCGGACGTGTGAAGTAGATAGAAAGCCTTCCAGTATTCCTCAGGGTTGTTACACAGTACCCGACAATTTCGCAATCTCTTCGTCATTCATTATGTGATGAAAGTTTTCTGAAGAAAATCGTTTGTGCGTTTATGCCCCTTGCCCTATATAATAATCATCATTATAACCCTAAACACGTATGCATTCATAATCATTATTAGTTTTACCCTGAACATGTATCCTTAAACAGCCATAATAATGTGAATTATACCATAATGTATTTTTTTGGAAGCATTTTTTAATATTGTCTTTGGCTTTTTGGAATTTTGTTTAGTACCTTTATCTCTTACAAACCTCTACACCGAAAGGCCCAATTGCATAAGTGTACCAAATTACACGAAGACTTTAGTTTCTAATTAATATGGAAATTCTATATTTCTCCTGTGATATTTACCACGGAAAGTCTATCTATCTTCGTCAATTCTTTTTCAATAAATTTACAATAAGCCAAAACAAGTTAATACATCAAAATACTTATAAGATTTATATGTAACGATCAAATACTTGAGATGAATATTTTATACTCTAAAGCTGAATATAATATTTTTTTTGACAACCTAAATCTGAATTAATTAAGCTCCAATAAAAGACGAAATTATTTTATTGTATCTGACTTGACATGCTTGAAACTTAAGCACATTGACATGCAATTACGAAACCTCACAAGTGGAAGGAAACTGACTTGCTTAAACAACAAGTCAAGACACAAAACCAACCGAAACCTAAATATGACTCTTAACCACGTAGAACCCTAATCTTCATGGAAGTCTTGGATTCGACCCTTGGAAACATCTTTAAATAGAGAGAGAATCTGGAAGGTTTGGCCAGTCCTCATCTTGTCTTGTAGTTGGTAATGACACTGGAAAATCAAGTCTTTGTGTAATGAAAGGATGGTTCAAGAGCTCAGTCGCAGTGACCCTAAGAGGATAGTTAATGCGGCCATTCATGGTGCGTGATGGATGCAGTCTATGACACCGTTTCAAAAAGTCTTCAGCCATAGGAGATATAGCTTCAAACAACCTCCACTCACAAGAATCTTCGTATACATCTGGCACGTATTTACCTCATAAGGTGGTTTAATATTCAATGGTCGGTTTTTGTACAGTATTGCCTAGCAAATTCGAAAGATTTATTCATAAGGTTTGAGGCGATGAATGAAGAACACATGTATTTTTTTCAAAGCAATACATAATTTTAATAAGACATAACATCCATGGCGATTTCTAGCCTCTCTTAACTGTCCTTGGCGAGATATCTCCAACTCTTGATTTATAACATTTACTTGGTCGGTGGATGATTATCACTCTCTTTTTTCACTTCGGAAACAATACTTGTTGGATTTCAGGGTTAGTTTAGATCATTATCTCTATTATATATGATTTTAATATTAAATTTAATCGCATGTTTAACTTGGCGTAAAAAAATCATAACCAACACGATATGTGAAGTTAGATATAATAAAATTAGTTATTTTTCTATTGTATTTGGCTTTCCTTTTTTCAGAATATTAGCTTTGAGGAACATTAAGGTTTTATTTGACTCGGTAATACTTAACTCAAAGTCCATAATCATATACTTGTCTACGTTTTAGATGTAACTCCAATTTTCAAGTGTCTTTAAAATCTCTTTCAAAATTATCGAGTTGCATAAGAAAAATCTTTAAATAAAGAGAAAAATCTAGAAGTTTTGGCCAATCTTCATGTTGTCTGGTGCTTAGCAATGGAACGACGAGTCATTGTGTAGTAATATGATGGTTCAAGAGCTGAACCGAAGGGTATTACCCGAAGAAACATTTTCAATGCATCTCATGTAGAATCTAAAAGTTTAAGACCATGCTATATTTTAGTAATCATCCTCGCATGTTGCTGCAAAACTTCCATTTTGTCTTTCATTTTAAAGGCTTCCTTCTTTCATAAGGAAAGCAATCATGGAACAATTGTATCGAAGACCAGAAGAATTGATACGAAAACCTCAAGGGTTGATCTGGTGAGATGGTACATAAAACTGATACACCTAAGGCTTGACAGATTGTACCTCATCTTAACTTGAGTAGATTGCAAAACAAGACATGTTAAAATATAATAAAGTAGAAACAAGTACTAAACAGCTTTTGAGATTTGCATAGGTTTAAATATAATCTGAAGTTTTGAACCATACATAAGAAAAACAAAAAGAAAGCTACATATGCAGGTTTCAGACACACGGTGCAGCTCCAGGTCCAGGTCCTGCAGGACGAGGAGCCTGTCCAGGTTGTCCAGGCTTGGGAGCATCCTTAGGGGTGTCAAAATGGATAATCCAACCCAACGCAACCCATAACTCATATGGGTTGAATGTTAATGGTTTATGGATTAACTCAATCCATTTAGCAATTGGGTTGGATCAACCCATGAACCCATTAAACATAAATGAGTTGGATTGACTTTAACCCAACCCATTTCATTTTATGGATAAAAAAAAATATATATTTATAAATAAATTGTAAATCATGTTTTACAAATTATATTTTATTTAAATTACAAAAACATATTTCAATTAATAAAAATAATACGAAATGTTATTTTAGGCGGCAAATTTTTCGAATCGCGTTTTTTGGCGGAATTTTTTTAATGAATTGTGTTTTGAGCGCAATATTTTGCGGGATCATATTTTTGGCGGGAAATTTTATAAATCTCGTTTTTGGCGGGAAAATTTTACGGGATCATATTTTGGCGGGAAATTTTATGAATCTCGATTTTGACGAAAATATTTTGTGAGATCACGTTTTTGGCGGGAAAACTTTGCGGGATCATATTTTTGGCGGGAAATTTTATAAATCTCGTTTTTGGCGGGAAAATTTTACGGGATCATATTTTTGGCGGGAAATTTTATGAATCTCGATTTTGACGAAAATATTTTGTGAGATCACGTTTTTGGCGGGAAAACTTTGCGGGATCATATTTTTGGCGGGAAATTTCATAAATCTCGTTTTTGGCGGGAAAATTTTACGGGATCATATTTTTGGCGGGAAAACTTTGTGGGATCATATTTTTGGCGGGAAAATTTTATAAATCTCGTTTTTGGTGGGAAATTTTATGAATCTCGATTTTGACGAAAATATTTTGTGAGATCACGTTTTTGGCGGGAAAACTTTGTGGGATCATATTTTTGGCGGGAAAATTTTACGGGATCATATTTTGGCGGAAAGTTTTATGAATCTCGATTTTGGCGAAAATAGTTTGAGAGATCACGTTTTGCGAGAAAATTTTGTCGAATCATATTTTGGCGGGAAATTGTATGAATCTCGTTTTTGGCGGAAAATGGTTTACTATGTTGTGTTTTTGTGTAATTTTGTTTTTGGCGGGAAAATTGGTATAATAGTGTTTTTGGTAACAAAATAAAAAATATTGTGAAATCATGTCTTTTAGTTATAATTGGGTTGATGGGTTATCCATTTTTAACCCATTAACCCATTTTATTTCAACCCATTTTAACTCAACCCATTTGACTCATCAAACCACTTAACTCATTAACCCATTCAAACCAAATATTCAATCCATTAGGGTTAATGAGTTGGATTGGGTTGGATAAACCCATAAGTTTTGACCCATTTTGACACCCCTAAGCATCCTCCTGATAATCATAAATTTCAAAAACCCATTCAGCAAAAAAATCTTACAGAAATTCATTCAAACAACACAAGATAGAATAGAATAGTCTCATCGAAATCAATTATATTAAGAGCAATAAAAAAAAATGTTTGATCCACTGCAATAGTCTATATCTTAAAGACATAGACTATTTTAAAACAACTATTATAGTTCAAAAGGTAATAACAAGTATACAACATTTGGTTTCTACAGGATACAACTATACTATGCACAAATCCAACAAACCAGTTTTACTTCAAACTACCTCATATTCCACAGAAAATAATATTCACAAAACAATTTGCATCACTTGACCGATATGAAGCAAACAACAGTAAATGAAAACAAAACTACTAGAAGAAAACTAGTATCCTATAGTTACAGAACATAAAACCATGATCATTGAACTAAGTGAGGCATTATTACCTTGCGTCTGGCGAAACGTGGAGGCGGAGTACGAACCCTACGGTTGGTGCGGGAACGGACTCTAACAACGTGAGAGTGAATAGCACATGAGACACAGTATTGCATCTTTGCATATAGCTTCGGTAATGTGTACCCTACATGATTTAATACAAGACAAATTCAATGCAATTGCACATCCTAACTAAATCCAGAGTGAAATTGACCAAAATCCAAACTTTTATTCAGTAACAAACAGAGCAAGAATCAAAAGTACCATCGTAGGCACTAGCTTCTTGAACATCTCTAATGGCAGCTTGCCCCACAATGTTCCTCACGATAAACCTCTTAATGGCCTTATCCTATTCAACCAACATGCCACAAGTCATTGTTAAGGAAATGAGGATCAGAAAAAATAAATCAAATGAAGAAAACAATACTAGTTCAATAAAAAAAAGGGAACACATCTTCTTAATTGCTTTCGAAGGAAATAAAAATTTGTAGTCCAACATTAACATTCGGGCTATTAGAAAAGGGCCTTCTTAGACATTGGCCCATAAGTTTATTGTTTGGTCAATCCATATTTTCCTGAACTATTTATGTTCGAAATTATCACAAAATCCGATAGATACAATGATTCTCGTCGTGTATGTTAATGTTTAGTAGCAATTCTCGAATCTTTTGATATCACTTTCAATATGTTATTCCGGAATCAATTAATCTTAATATTATTGTCAGCATATATAAGTGGGCTCCCAAATTCGAATCCATGAAAACGTATTATATGGGTCGTGGCCACTAAGCCACACTATACTCTTAGAAAATGAAAGAATAAGTTGCTAAAATATAAAAAATTCAATTATTCAACAAACTACTTTTTTATATAGTAATTGACTACATTTCTTTCTTAATTTAGTGGACGTTGAAAGAACAACTCATCTTGCATGATTTTTTAGCATAAAGTTTATACATTAGGTTAGCCTATGGCCCCCACGTTACTTGTATGTCTAACCAAATCTTTTTCTTGAGGCTTTATAACCATTGGTTCATGTAATACACGCGCTTAATTTGCGTGTGATTCTAATATTGCAACATTTTCTGCCCGTTACAGAGTCCATGTCGAACTAACCGTTACGATTCAGGAGCTAATTACTTTACTGCTAAATAAATTCTCATTACAATAAATGCTAACGCAACGGCCATAAAACGCCAAGAAAATTGTTCCTAAAAGGATTCATAGATATTTTTTTAACCAATTGGTTAAGCAGAAATTTTAGAGCCTTTAGTCTATAATTCTCAAAATCGAAACAAGTTTTGGACAATACGTATTTTTGTTCTCAAAATGGAAAATAAATTTGTGGATCACATACATATTAATCCATTAGGTATGTGATCAAAACGTGTTATAGGAAATCGGCCAAGCGAAAGATTAGACCATGATTCTAAAAATCTAAATTTTTCTTTTTAGTATATTTTGTATGTAAATAAATTAGAACAAGAGATAAAAAATTGCACCATAATTTTAGAAAAGATTATTATCATATAACAAAAAATTCAGGTTAAAAAATTCTTAACTTCAAAGAGCATATCAAACTCATTATTTTTGTGTTCTACATGACAAATACTAAAAAAATACGAATGAATTCTTTATATTTGATAAAAAAAATTTGTCAACCTAACTGTTAATCAACCTAACTATTAATCAAAAAATTATTTCCGAATTGGCTAACCAAGTCGAAGGAAAGTTACTTACATAAAAAAAATTAATAGCTCGTGATATTGCAGAACGGGCCAAGCAGTCAGCCTTCAGATTACCAGAATGGAGAATAAGGGATAAGAAAAAATTTGGGAAACGATCTTGTAAGCACTGTATCTTGGCTGGTAAGATCGAAAACGACGGCCACTCTTCCGGATTCTTGACAATATCGACAAGGTCAGAACAATTTGTCTCAAATGAGTGGCAATCCAGTCTTCTCTCTAGAATCCAGGACATTGCGCAAATAAGAGCTTCGACCTCTAAATGCAATGGTGATATTCGATGGTTTTGTCCTTGCGCCCATAGAAGTACGATGTGATTTTGGTGGAAATAAATCCAACTCAATTCTGAAATTGTATATGTATCCTTCCGAGACCCATTCACTTGACATCGAAGCCTATCTGATGGTATTGGTGCAACCTGACTTGGTTTCTTGCAATAGGATCCTCATCAGAGCTTCTCAATTGAAAACATTTTTTATTCTTTAATTTTCAGATGTACTAAATCAGCCATGGAAACATTTCCAAATTCCCTTGAATTGTATATTTGATAATTAAACAATGAAAAACCATTTGCTACATTTAGCAGCCAGAAATAACATAAAAAAATTACAAAGAAAATGATGTTTAGTATGCGTCAAGATCACAATTGAACTAAAGCTAAAAACACAAAAGAAGATTCGAAATTATTAAATCAATTCTTAATATAAATCATTATTAAATCGATTCTTTTATAAATTATTAAATCGACCGACTCACAATTGTTTTTAGGTAAACAAACAAAAACCCAACGGCACTAAGAATTAAAAGATTCGAAAAAACATTATAAAAAAAAAATAAATACGTAAATATAAATTGATACTTTTGACCCAAAAAAAAAAGGGCAATTTCCAAAAATACCACTTTTTAAGTTTTTTTTCCAAAAATACCACCTTAAAGTTTTTTTTCCAAAAATACCACATTTTTTCCAAAGTTCCAAAAATACCACTTTTTTTTAAAATTCATTTTTAACATTCAAAACTAAACCCTAAACCCCAAACCCAAACCCTACCCCCTAAAACTATACCCTAATTTTGGAATAGTTAACCCAAACCCAAAAAATTTAAATTCTAAACCTTAAAAATCAACTTTTAAAAAAGTGGTATTTTTGGAACTTTGGAAAAAAAGTGGTATTTTTGGAAAAAAAAAGTGGTATTTTTGGAAAAAAAACTTTGAGGTGGTAGTTTTGGAAAAAAAACTTAAAAGGGTGGTATATGAGGGAATTACTCAAAAAGAAACTCTAATCGTCTTCTTCCTTGCGACTGTAAGATCCTTTTCATCTCCCACTCCTTCACGCTTCGTAACTGCTTCTCTTATCAATTTCTATAGCAACATTACTATCTCTATAAATATAATAATAAAAAGCTAATTCTTTTGAGTAGGTTAGGTTTGGTTGTGTGTTAAAGTTCTTAACTTTATATGAATCTCAAAGACTGGCTTATTCCACTCCTCCTCTCTAGGGTTTCTCTCTTTGATTTCTCAATTTAGCTTGTTTCGTTGGAGTAAAATTGAGGGTTAGCTAACAAAAAGCAAACTTTTTTAGACCCTTGAGTTTCGGGGTTTTCTTCACAAAGTTTTGGCCTTTTTGTGTTTTTTCATCTTCTTTATAATTTCCCAATTTTGGGTCTGATTTGATACACTCTTATTGTGAAGGTTTTGATTTGTGTTTCATCAAAGTTTCAATTTTTAACTTTGGTTGTAACAAATTTTGTTGCTTTTGTTTGTGTGTGTTTTACAGGTTTGAGTTTCTTAGTTAAGGGATCAAGAGTTTAAAAGATGGCTACACTTTTGGATATTAGTGTATCAGCTGGGATAAACATTCTCAGTGCATTTGTTTTCTTCATAATCTTTGCGATTTTGAGGCTCCAACCATTCAATGATAGAGTTTACTTCTCGAAATGGTACCTAAAGGGTTTAAGAAGCAGCCCTTCCCGTGGCGGTGCCTTGCAACGCTTTGTGAACTTGGACTTTAGGTCTTATATGAAGTTCTTGAATTGGATGCCAGAAGCTTTGAAGATGCCTGAGCCTGAACTTATTGATCATGCCGGTTTGGATTCTGTTGTGTATCTTCGGATTTACTGGCTAGGGTAAAGTTTTGAACTTTGTCTATAGTTGTGTGCTTGTGTTGCTTGATTGGTATGGAAAATTTTGAAATTTAGGGACTGTTTTCTTACTTAGTCAAACCCAATTGACTTAAGAAGCACAAGAGTAACTATGTTACTTAGTCTCTTTGGTGTTTCGTTATGTGTGCAGGCTTAAGATCTTTACTCCTATAGCATTGCTTGCTTGGGCAGTTCTTGTGCCAGTAAACTGGACAAACAACACATTGGAGGTGGCTAAGCAGTTAAGGAATGTAACTTCAAGTGATATTGACAAACTCTCTGTTTCGAATATCCCAGAGTACTCAATGAGGTGCGTAGGACCTTACCATCCTCGGGTCTTTTATGTTCACATTTGTCACAATGGTAGTGTGGTCTAGTAAAGTTTTGAGCTACAATATCTTGACTGCTCTTTGTTTTTACAGGTTTTGGTCTCATATAGTAATGGCATATGCCTTTACCATCTGGACTTGTTATGTGTTGATGAAAGAATATGAAACAATTGCTAACATGAGGCTCCAGTTTGTTGCATCAGAAGCTCGTCGACCTGACCAGTTCACTGTAAGGCTCCTTTCCTTCCTTGTTTTAAGCTTTAAACACTGAACAAAGGTGTAAAGTCCTGGCAAGCGATCTGATATGTTGGAATTTGTGATAGGTTCTTGTTAGGAATGTACCTCCGGACTCAGATGAAACTGTTAGTGAATCGGTGGAGCATTTTTTCCTGGTCAATCACCCTGACCACTACTCGACACATCAGGTAAATTTCTCAGAAGCTTGAAATTTGAATCAATTAAGCATTCTCAGTCATGATCTTGAGAGGTAAGAAAAATACGAACTTTGTGAGACTATGATATGCTTACTGGGTTCTTACTTCCGCCTGTAAACAATATGTAGGTTGTATGCAATGCAAACAAGCTTGCTGATTTGGTACAAAAGAAGAAAAAGCTGCAGAATTGGCTTGATTACTATCAGCTCAAGTACGCTAGAAATAACTCTCAGAGAATTATGGTGAAGGTATGTGAAATGAAATCTCATCTTGATTTTTTATTCTTCTTTCGGTTCTGTTAAATTGATGCTTTGTATTATTCTCTTCACCAACCAGCTTGGCTTTCTTGGGCTTTGGGGACAACAAGTTGATGCAATCGAGCATTACATTGCTGAGCTTGACAAAACATCAGAAGAGATTGCTAAAGAAAGGGAGGAAGTGGTGAATGATCCCAAGTCTATTATGCCAGCAGCTTTTGTCTCGTTCAAAACCCGATGGGCTGCTGCTGTCTGTGCTCAGACTCAACAGACTCGAAACCCAACTCAATGGCTAACCGAATGGGCTCCAGAGCCGCGAGATGTGTATTGGGCAAATCTTGCTATTCCCTACGTTTCTTTGACAGTAAGGAGACTGTTGATGCATGTTGCCTTCTTTTTCCTAACCTTCTTCTTCATTATCCCAATCACGTTTGTTCAATCTCTTGCTACCATCGGAGGGATTGTGAAAGTTGCGCCGTTCTTAAAGGTTATTGTGGAGGAGTGAGTTTCTTTTTCACACTCTTCTTGATATCGAATAAACTGAATCGTTACTAATATTGGACTGACTTGTTTTGGTTTTATGCAGTAAATTCATGAAATCAGTGATACAAGGTGTTCTACCGGGTATTGTATTGAAGCTCTTCCTCATCTTTCTCCCGTCCATACTGATGATCATGTCCAAATTTGAAGGCTTCACATCAATCTCATCCTTAGAGAGACGATCAGCGAGTCGATATTACATCTTTAACTTTGTGAACGTCTTTCTTGCGAGTGTTATCACTGGAGCTGCGTTCGAACAGCTTAGCGCTTTCCTCAATCAATCCCCAAACCAAATCCCCAAGACCATTGGTGTGGCAATACCGATGAAAGCAACTTTCTTCATCACATATATAATGGTTGACGGTTGGGCAGGAGTTGCGGGAGAGATTCTAATGTTGAAACCTCTGATTATGTTCCATCTCAAAAACGCCTTCTTGGTTAAGACTGAGAAAGACAGAGAGGAAGCAATGGACCCGGGAAGCATCGGTTTTAACACGGGAGAGCCTCGGATACAGCTCTACTTCCTTCTTGGTCTTGTTTACGCTCCTGTGACACCAATGCTTCTTCCTTTTATCTTGATCTTCTTTGCCCTTGCCTACATTGTTTATCGCCATCAAGTAGGTTTCTTTACTGCTTCTTCCTTTTCCTCAATTGGATTGCACTGGTCTTAAAGTGAACATCTTTTTGTTTGTTTGCGTCAGATCATAAATGTATACAATCAAGAATATGAGAGCGCTGCAGCGTTTTGGCCAGATGTTCATGGACGAGTCATAGCAGCATTGATAATCTCTCAATTGCTTCTGATGGGTCTGTTGGGAACGAAACACGCTGCATTAGCTGCACCGTTTCTCATTGCTTTGCCTGTGCTTACCATCGGTTTCCACCATTTCTGCAAAGGTCGTTATGAGCCAGCCTTCATCAGATACCCTTTACAGGTTTGTTGTTTCTTCTATAACAACCATTTCACATTTCATATGCTCAATCAGATGACACAAAAATACGGAATCATTCTTGTATTGTTTACAGGAAGCTATGATGAAAGATACATTGGAAAGCGCAAGAGAACCGAACTTGAACCTTAAAGGCTACTTGCAGAATGCTTACATTCATCCGGTTTTCAAAGGCGATGAAGACGATGATGACTATGACGACAAGCTTGGAAAGTTTGAGGACGAAGCCATCATTGTCCCCACCAAACGTCAGTCACGGAGGAATACTCCAGCTCCTAGCAGAATCAGCGGAGAATCTTCGCCGTCTTTGCCCTTCAGTGGTAAATTAGTCTAGAGAAACGTATTTTCGCAACAGATGTTTTTCAAGTACATATACGTATGCTACTTTCTATATGTACATAGAGAGAGAAGAGGATACATAGCTCAATGAGGTTTACCAAAATGGGGACTTGCTTGAGCTTTTGCTTCATAAAGATTTGTTTAGTTTCTGGGTTGTTTTATGATATCGGTTTTATTGGGGGAGCAGAATTTGAAATTCATCTGATTCCACTATATACAAACATTTGTTATTCGTATTGAGTTTCATGTGAATGCAATTTTTGGTTTTTAAGGGCCTAAGTAATCCTCAAACAAAAACGTTGGACAGAGGTAAGCCATGGGGCCGGCTAATTATGGAGTTAAGACAGGGATGATAAGTTTTGTTTGGCTCACAATATGTGTGGAAAATATGCCGTAAAATCGGGATATTAGCTCGTTAATAAGCTGAACAACTCGGAAGTACATGCTAATGCTCCTTCATGCTCTGCCAATCAGGACCTACGACAGGACTCTATAGCTTTACTTTCTTTGAATCCGGTTAAAGGAAAAATGTGGAAGATAAGTGTCGAATGGGATTCGGAAGCACCCACTGAAACCGCTTTCGGATGGATTATAGGCTAGAGGGAAGAGAGTTGATCAGGTATGTCAAATTTGCGGAATGGAAGGTAAGTCCATTGATCATGTTTTGTTTGTGTACCGTGGTGAGACAAGTATGGGATATGTCGAATTTTCCTATACCCCGAGCAAGGGTTTTGATTTGATCAGCACTTTGTTCATGGAAACATCAATTATCTAATAAATTACCTAAAAAGCTTTATGGATTCACATGGAAATGAGACGCTGATTGGGATTGATTGATTTTTAAAATTGAAAAATTTATTAAATTTGTAGAAAGTTGTGTGTATATAGAAAATTTCGTTATAAGAATTTTAAGAATCCAAGGATTTGTTAAAGTATTCTTAAAATCTTGTTTATTGAGTAAAATTATAAGGAATCCATCTTTCAATAACATTACGTTTTAACTGAATTATAGAATCATTAAAAAACTAAAACTTTTTGAATAACAATAGATTTTTAATGAAATTTTGTTTTTTTTTAACTTATTTTTAATGAAATTTAAAAGTCATCAAACCAATATTTCCCTAATAATAACAATGTCTTTCATTAAGAATGTTATAATCCATCTACCGATCTTCCTTAGAGTTTATGATATTATGCTTTTATTAGTTTACAGTTTTGTAAGGGGTTTTAGTGCAAAATTCCCTCAACTATCTCCATATCGTGAAAAATCCCCTAAACTATTTTTTCAGTGAAAACCCCCTCAACTAAGCGTTATTAGTGAAATCAATCTTTTTTGTTAAAATAATGACAAAGCGTCTCAAACATGATCAAATTAGTAAGTTGTTTACAAGAAAACAACATAAACTATCAATACAACTTCAAGAAAGACCGAGGAAAAAGTAGAAAACTATGTCTAAAGAAGACACAACAACTCAAAAAACACAATCCTCCATAGTAAAGTGTAAATAACTTGATGTTTTGTCATTATTTGAGACCCTTTATCATTATTTTAGCAAATTAACAATTTTGTTATAGAATTAAACGTTACTGTAAATGAAATGTTGATTTCACTAACAAAGCTTAGTTCATTATTTTTTTTCATTAAAAAAATAGTTGAAGGGATTTTTCATTAAAACCCATTTTGTAAAGATATATTTTCCCAATGCTTTTGTGTTCTTCCCCGCATTCAACAATATTTTTCGTTTAAAGTTTTTTTTCGGGGGTCAAGTTTTCATTTCGAGCTTCTTAAGGCTTACAAATATGAAGAGTTGGATTGTGACAATAACTTGTCGTCGATTTAACCGAATTGACATCCTCACATGGCTCACATTCTTTGATTCTGAATTGATGCAGTTGCACGAAATAAATTAAATATTTTGTATCGGATGGTAGTATCCAAGGTCATTTTTATCAATGATACTTTTAAAAGTATCATTGATTAAATTAGATTAGTTTAATGCACCGATTTATTTTGAAAGAGGTTTTGGGAAGAAAAAAATCATAGGAATGATCCCTTGAAAGAGTTCTTTTGGCAAATATGAGATTTGTAGTGTCGTGATTGGTGTTGCTTTTTCAGTTTAATTATATAATGCTCTTACAAAGAAAAATGTGAATGTTGCCATCTCAAATGCATTTTATATTTTATTTTCTAAGCCAGCTAATAATATCCTTTTATACATATATCTTGCTTTTTTAATTTTGTCTGGTGAAAGTGGGCATCTCATTCTCCTATATAAAGGGATCTATAAAAACATGGGTTAATTAGCTCAATAACATATTTTGGGTAATAAATTAAGGATCTAACATATCGTTTGAGAAAATTAGCTGAATAACATAGA
This sequence comes from Arabis alpina, assembly GCA_900128785.1. Taxonomy (NCBI): domain Eukaryota; kingdom Viridiplantae; phylum Streptophyta; class Magnoliopsida; order Brassicales; family Brassicaceae; genus Arabis; species Arabis alpina. The sequence continues at coordinate 43,534,176 of LT669794.1, forward strand.
AAAATAATTAATTGACGATTTTGCCTCTATTAAATGTTCTAATTATTACTGATAAAAAAAAAATTAAAAAATTTATTTTTAAATTTGAAAAATTGCTCCCAGCTCATTCCATCTCATTTGTGCTTTTATCTCTCCTATGCAAACAATTTAAATTGTATCATAAAAAACAACTTCAAGAAAAGGATTACAAATATATTGTAATAGTTAATTATTAATAATATAGTTGACTATTTTAAGAAATATTTATTTATCGATCTCAAAAGATAGTTAAATATTTTCCTTCATTTTGTAGTTATCGAAAACATAGTTAACTATTTGTATATGATAGTTGTCTACATTAGATTTCATAACATAGTTAACTATAAGAAAATAATGTTGTAATAATTATTTGTTTAAACAAACATAGTTAAGTATGTTCATAAAATAGTTACATATTATAGTTACTTATTTAAACAAATATACTCCCTCTGTTCCTAAAAGATAAAAACTTTACAAAAAAATTTTGTTCTAGAGTTTTTACTGTTTTCTATGCACTTTTACAAACTCCAAAACAAATACTGAAATACTATTGGTTAAACTTTATTGAAAACGGTAAATCGTAGAAATCAATGCGTTTTCTTAATAAATGTGCATAACCTTAAACATTTATCTTTTTGGAACGGAGGGAGTAGTAAAGTATGTTTATAACGTAGTTACATATTATAGTTAGGTATTTAAACAAATATTATAAACTATGTATATAATGTACCTATTATATAGTTAGCTATTATAGTTATTTATTTAAACAAATATAGTTGACTATGTAAATCACATAGTTACCTATTATCTTGATTTCCAAATATAATTAACTATATCGAGTTTCAACGATTTAGTTTGATCCGAGAGAGGATGCCAGTGAAGAGTTTAACAGAGGAGAAGAAACACGATCTTAATCCACAATTGAAGATTTTTGATCCATAACAACGAGATAAGACATATGAGAAATATAAGAGATTTTGGAAGAAACAGAGGAGAAAACAAACAAAAAAAAGAGGCTGAGTAGGAAGGAGGAGAAGAAGACGACCCTGAAATAATTAAAAGAGGATTAGGGCTTTTGTTTTTAGAATTATTATTATTTCAAATTTAAAGATAAAAACTGAACAATAGATTAATGGTAAATTAGTCATTCAATGTTAGTTACCTAATTAAATTTAGGGTATGTTATATACTTAATTATTTATATAAAAAATAATATATATGCTAATTTCCCTAAAAACATTAATATACTGCTTTAATTCTTTTTTTGTTTTGTTTTTGAGGAACCAAAAAAGGTAAACGTAGTATTTTAATTTATTAAAAAACATGTATGCCCTTTATCTAATTTTCACGTTCAACACACACAATTAATTAAAAAGTCAACTTTGTATTATCCCCCAACAACCAGCTCGGGATATCTTTCCATCGATGCAATCCGCCAATGTTTTCATTGTTGAATTTTTGTTAGTTTTGTTGTAATTTTCAATGTTTTCATTTCCTTACGATTCATTTAAAAATAGAATAAAAGACAAAATAATATAAAGTAACGGTAGTAGGTAAGCACGACTCCTTCTATAGAGATGATCAAATTATAATCAGTCAACCAAAAAATATCGTTTTGCATATACAGATATTGAGAAGGACAATATAGGAAGAACACGTGACTCTCTCTCTCACACACACACACACATATCCATGGATAAGATCACATCATCATTCTCGAGCTATGAAGGAAAGCCGATTCGATGCAAAGCAGCCATATGTAGAAAAGCAGGAGAAGCATTGGTTATCGAAGAGATTTACGTGGATCCACCTCAAGCTTACGAAGTTAGGATTAAGATCCTATGCACATCTCTATGCCACACGGATCTTTCTTTCGCGAAATTAGACAGTGTACGTACGTCATGTATACTGCCAAACTCGTTTTTTGGGGTTTCACTTACATTTTGAATATTTGCAGGGACCAATTGTAAGGTTTCCAAGGATTTTAGGACATGAAGCAGTCGGGTGAATCTTCTTCTTCTTCCTTTACTTCTTTATTTTTTTCACTCTTCTTCAAGAACTTGCCTAATTTTTTGATTCTTGTTGTTTCATTACTTGGGATTTGTACTAATGCAGTGTGGTCGAGAGCATTGGTGAACATGTGGATGGATTTAAACAAGGCGACGTCGTTTTGCCGGTGTTTCACCCTCACTGTGAAGAATGTAGAGATTGCAAATCCTCAAAGAGCAACTGGTGCACAAGATTTGCCGAAGATTTCTGGTCGAACACTAGACGATATGAAATGAGTTCGAGATTTAAGGACGCTACGGGAGAGAATATTCATCATTTTATGTTTGTCTCAAGTTTTTCTGAATATACCGTCATAGATATTGCCCACCTTGTCAAAATCTCTCACGAGATTCCTGTCGATAAAGCGACTTTGCTCAGCTGCGGTGTCTCCACAGGTTCTTATATTTTCTTGCTCAATATTTATTTACGTAGAATTAGTAGAAACTATGGTCGTAAAATCACCAACTTATAATCTTAACCTGCCCGATGACAATGCTGTTTATGTCTAACCCAAAGTTTCGCGGTCCGAAATGATACTCCTCTAACTTGGATTAGGAATTGGAGCAGCTTGGAAGGTGGCTGATGTGGAAGAAGGATCCACCATTGCAGTTTTTGGCCTTGGAGCTGTTGGACTTGCGGTATCCATTTCATTTTTCACAATTTGTTACTATTTTTTGATTAATTTTATATATATTAGATATTTGCTAATAATAATTGAATGATTTGGTAAACAGGTTGCAGAAGGAGCCAGACTGCGTGGGGCTGCGAAAATAATTGGTGTTGATATTAATCCTGACAAATTCGAGTTAGGTAAAGTCGAGTTTATATTTCAATTATAAATGTCTGTCTGTTGATTTTTTACGATAGTTGGTAGTTGGTGGTTGATTTTTTTTGTCTGTTGATTTTTTTAAAGTCACCTTTTTTTGGCTTATTCTCAGAAATTCAGAATATACGATAGTTGTAGTTGGTGGTTGATTTAGCACATGGTCCATCCCTCCTGGTTGTATTATTTATTTGTCAATATAGCCAAATCCAAACGTAGTAGTTTTAGCTTTTGTTCTGACATCATATAGAACAAAAATTTCAGATTAAAAATGATTTAATATACAAAACGAGTTATAATTATATTCATCATGTATAAACTTAATTATGATTATCAAACAGGTAAGAAATTTGGCATAACGGATTTCGTTAATCCTTCCTTGTGTGGAGAAAAGAAGATTAGCGAGGTATGAATTTTAATATCTTACACCATCTCTCTCTTTCATAATAAAAATTACAATAACATTATTAACAAAAGAAATTAATGATTCATTTGTTGGATATGCAATTATGATGAAGGTGGTTAAAGAAATGACAGAAGAAGGAGTTGACTACAGTTTCGTATGCGTTGGTTTAAATTCTTCAATTAGCGAGGCCTTCGTTAGCACCCGCACGGTACGTTGGGTTCGAATAGAAACGGGACATAAAAGGATTATTCCTAAACCATTGTGCAATGTTTTAATTTGGTTTAACGTTTTTATTTAAAAGGATTTTCAGTCAATTTAATATCATTTCAATAGTTAAACATAATTGATTTATTGTGTCTTTTAATGGTTTTAATAAACCAGGGTACTGGAAAGACCGTAGTGATGGGGATTGACAAGTATCTAGCACCAGCAAGTTTGGATAGTTTTGATCTTTTTAGAGGCAAAACTATTTGTGGAAGCTTGTTTGGTGGTCTTAAACCTAAACTAGATATTCCGATTCTTGTGGATCATTACTTAAAAAAGGTATATATTAATTAAGCTATTTATCTGATAACAATTTTTTTTTTAGAAAAAATCTGATAACAGTTTTTGTTAATTAAGTATTGCAATTATTTCCAAATTACGTTATGTTTTAACGGGATTTACAATTTCTTTTACAACTGTAGGAGCTTAATCTGGATAGTTTTATTACACATGAATTGAAGTTTGAAGAAATCAACAAGGCTTTCGATTTATTAGAGCAAGGAAAGTCTCTCCGTTGCATTCTATGGATGGATAAGTAACAATTATTTTTACTTGAATCCAAGTGACTAAAATTACTAGTCTCTTCTATTTTTCGATTTTGAACTTTTTATGCTTTGTTTTAATAAAAATCCAATGTATATATTCTTTTTTGTAACATCATCATATGTATTAGCAAGTGTTTGATATCAAATTATCTAAGAATTCATCCACAATATTTGAATTAATAAAACTCAGATAAAGGAGCTAGAGGAGGAATCTAACATACTTCATAATCACATGCAACTAACAACAACTTTCTTAGCTTTATCAGCGGCTACCACTGCTTTCTCAATATGAGAGCTGACGTTTTGTAACATATTGACACTTGTCATGAAACATTACTAACTAAAGTTTACAATGTTAAATAAAAATCTGTAAGTTTTCAAAATCTCTTATATTTTAGAAATACAGTAATTATAAATGGTTTATGATAAATAATCCATCACAAATGGTATGAATAAAGATTACCTTCCAAAACTAATTAAAGTCATAAATATACCCATTAATTTTGTCTTTAATGCTTTAAGACGTTCAAGATTTGGTCATTATGTGAGTATATATACTTTTTATAAGTAATATATGTTTTCCATAAACTTGTTGATTATGTGTCTATATATGCATACACATACAACTTGATCACCACGAATACTAAGAAACAGAGAATATATATAATTTTAGTTGGCACAAAAGTGAGAAATATAAAATTCACACATTAAGAATCATGAGATCTGCTACTCTTTTTTTGGTTTCTTGTATTCTAGTGTCTTTCGTCTTGAACCATGTCAAAGGTAAAACAGATTTTTTGTTTGTTTTTGTTTTAGTTGGCTACTCGTAATTCAAGAACTCTAATTTTGCCAATTGCGAAATACGTTCCTTTGAAGAAAAAGAGTTCTAGACCATGCATGTTCTAATTTTACATATTTTGCACTATCAATAACTATAATCTTTCGTTTGTTTTTGTTGTGTGATTGACATTAACAATAGAAGTGGAAGCTGGATTGCCAATGGACAACCAATGCGTCCACAAGGATATATTTATGGGAGGATGCGGCCGCGACGGAAGCAAGACGTGCATAAATGACTTTGTTAAGAAAGGAGGAAAAGCCAATAAGCCTAGTAGTTGCGAGTGTGATGACTTTGGCGAAGAACATTTATGTCGATGTAATTTTATATGTTAGTTTTGTCGGAACACTTTCAAGATCTAGCAATTTTTTTTGCTTTTTTCTCAAATAAACAAGCTTTTTGCTATATCAATAATAAATCAGGGAAGAAACCAGTTTTATTGTGGTTTGTACTTTAGTTTTACACATTAGAAAAATCATAAAAGAAGAAAGAATCACAAAACGTTAAAGTTCGACAAAAAGCTTCTAGTTTCATTTTGATTAGATGACTTTCTGCGTTCTACGCAGATTAATATTTTTTTAAAATCAAATAATTTAGAAATGTCGTAATTTATTATTAAAACTTGTGAATAATGTTCTATTCAAATTTTTTTAAGTTTTGGTTTTGTAGATTTTTATGGTCATATATATTCATGACCATAAAAATCTACAAACCCAAAATTTAAATAAATTTGAATAGAACATTATTCACAAGTTTTCATAATAAAATACAAAATTTCTAAATTATTTGATATATAGACGATAGAATATGGTTAGAGTATTTGATTCAAAAGTAAATCAAATATATATATTTTTGAATTTTAAACAAATTTAAGATTTTTCTACAAGGATTAATATTTTTTTAAAATTAAATAATTCATAAAATTTGTAATTTATTATTAAAACTTGTGAATAGTGTTCTATTAAAATTTCTATAAGTTTTGGTTTTGTAGATTTTTATGGTCATGAATATATGTTTTAGATTAAAAACACACATATATGTATAGACGATAAAATATGGTTTAGAGTATTTGATTCAAAATTAAATCAAATATATATTTTTGAATTTTAAACAAATTTAAGTTTATGTACACTTAAAAAAAAGGGTTTGATTAGTTGAATAACACTTTAAGGATATAAAATTAGGTAAATAACATGTCAGAAAATATAATTAGGTGAGTAACATAGAGAATTAAATATAAGACAAAATTACCCATGTATGAATCAATTTAATAACATAGTTGACTATTTTCGAAACTATAATAGTTGAGTATTTTCAAAAATACAAATTCTATTATCTTAAAAGATAGTTAACTATTTTACACTATTTTGTAACTATCTAAAACATAGTTAACTATTTTTGAAAAAATAGTTACCAATTTAAAAGCATAGTTAACTATTTTCATAGCATATATATTTTTTTTTAACAATTAAACCTTGGTTTCGAAATAGCATTCCCATAAATGTTATCTTCAACGACCAAGCAAACCACACAAGTAAAGCGGATAATAATAACTCAAACAATTCCAATAAACCAAAAGAAATCAATCCAACAATAACCAATTCCAATACGTTCCAAAACTAAACCAACAACCTATGGCAGTTCTAACGCAATAACAAAACATAAAACAAACAACTGAGATCCCAGATCATCCTCCTCCTCCTAGCCATGACTCCACTGTCACACTAGCCTTTATCTACATCACATGGGAAAAGAGATGTGTGAGTATTAACATAAATATTCAGTGAGACGGTCATCCCATATACAACTGCGCACTCATGCACGATGGACCGCTCAGGCAACACACAAATCACATAGCCAAAAGGAGTAACAACAGACGTGCGTCGATCGACACAACCACTAGGTGTCGATCAACACACTGGTCTTGTGTCGATCAACACACCGCACTGGTGTCGATCGACATACCACAGACCAGTCGTCTGTTTCGCTCGACACAACCTCTAGGTGTCGGGCGACACACCACCTCGCTATGGAGGCATCGATCGACACAACCTCTAGGTGTCGATCGACACATCCCTCGACATGGATGCATCGACTGACACACCTCATGTGTGTCGATCGACGCATCCTGCAGAATCATGGGAATCGATCGTAATCCTCTTTGATTGATCCCTCACCTGCTCGAATACGCAAAACCTGCACAAAACAGCAATAACCACACGCAACGAAGCATACACAGCCACAAATCAATTACCAAATGATCAAACAACGCGTACAAACTTATCACCAAGCAACCCTAACGACCCAGAAGCCATGGTCACGCACTCACCTTATATTTTCGGATAAAAATGATGGAATTGAGAATCCACGAAATCCCACTCCTTTTCCACTCTAAACGCACAACAACCGACTTCTTTTCCCAATCCAACGAAACTCTCAAAAGGAACTCACTGGGAACGATAAAACTCTCTGAGAATGTTTATAATTATGATTCTCTGCCTCCTTTGTCTCAAAAGCACGCCCAATCAGTTTATAAACACAACCCTAGGTATCAAACCGGAATTCTGACCAAACATGTGTGTCGATTGACATACCTCAGTTGTGTCGATTGACACACCCTACCAATTCTCAAAAATTGGTTTATGGGTGTTACAATATTTGTCTACTTTACCGATTTTATAACATGAATTACTACATGAAAATAATGTTGTAATAGTTACTTATTTAACAGAAAATTAACTATATTCTAGAATGTAGTTACTTATTATAGTTAACTATTATCAAAAACATTTATACTTATTATATTCATTTCGAACATAGTTAATTATTATTAGAATCATAGTTAACTATTATAATATCCGAACATAGTTAACCATATCGATCTCAGTTTATGTGAATTTTCATTACGGGTAAAAACGGATAATCAAAGCCTTTTTATGTTAGTTATTACATTTTGATTTATTTTATGTTAGATAGTGAATTAGATACCCATTAGATAATATAGAGTGCAATTTCCCCTAAAAAAATTATGATTAGCTTCAACATCAAATTTAGTTTTTGGGACTAACGATAATTATCTTAGTATTAAAGAAACTACATCCATATTGCGATATTCTATTATTTTTGTATAATTTTATAACTAAAATAAGAAAATTAATGGGTAGAAGATAAAACATTATAATAATATTTACTTAATTTAAAGAACATTGCATAAATAAAGCCGAGTGAATAAAAATCATTCACATGATGACACTAACTGCTAAAAACCAAAATCTTTCACATGATTTTTCGTGGAATTTTACTTTTATTATCTACGATGGCCTACTTGTATATAGTAATCAATAGAGGAGGTTAAGTTAAACAATCATAAATGTTATTAGATTATACCTAACAAAAATGGGATAATGAGTTAATTGCTGGGCCATAATCTTTATGAAGTTAGTGGGCTAAGTATTATTGAGTTAGTGTTTTTATTTTTGAAGAGCCTTTTGCCATGTCATAATAAAATGATGCCTTGTCAAATTTCTTTTGTGAGAGTAAGTATTAGAAGGATACATAAACACTTTTGAGAAAATCCCCTTTCCAATAATATTTAGGGGATGTGAGATATATATCTTCACAAAGTGGAAAACAATTTACCTTAATATATTATGGATATGGGGCAATCCATTCATTGCCAATTAATTTTGAGTTGAAAATCCACAAAATTTAACTTGTTATTATTATTAGAGCCTGAACACACACTGCCCTCCCTAACCGATCAAAATCGATCCATCCAACTGAAAGAAGTCTGATCGATCTACCATGAAATTAATTCTATAATAAAAACTGTCGAGATAAATGGCTAGATGGGCCATTATTTCGAAGGCGCATGTGAATAATGACCTCCATCAGAAGTGAAAAAGATTGTACTAGTATGTAAGGAACCTGAGAAAATCTACTCATTACCAATTGATTTTAAGTTGGGATTCCATGAAACTTAACAGACCAACTAATGATCATATGCAAAATTGGCACAATCATAAACAAACTAATTTAATTCATGAATTTGGGCTCTCCTAACATGCATATTAATATCCAACCCAAAAACTTAAAATAAAAATTACACCCAATCATGGCTGACATAAGTAAAGTAAGAAGCATAATCATAAATCATGCATATGTCAATTTACGAGTTTTAATCTTAAGTTGTTAACAAAGGCTTCCACGATTAGCCCTTTGCCATCATGTCACACCAAAAAACAATCTCCCAATCCATACCAAATATGCTAAACCAATGATCTTTCGTTGTCCCGATGGCTGTCGTAACCAAATTTCGAACCAAATCAACAGTTAGGAGGAATCTTTACATTTCCTAGTTTATTCCCAAATTTTTTAAATATCGAGTCAACATGTTAAATAAAAGCAAGTTTCCAAAATCTATTAGGGGGGGTGTACTGGATGCGGATATTTAAAGGATTTGATGGGGTTTATGATTTGGTGGGATTTATGTGGATTTTGAAGATATGTGGGGATTTTAGGTTTAAATAATTAAAATATAAAAACATGTTAGTGTGATTTGGTGTAAATTGTGTGATTTGCCTTTTAAATTTGAGTGATTTGTGAGGATTTGATATTCTTTTTTCGTTTAAATAAACTAAAAACAAAATAAAAGGAAAGAACATCAAAAGCAAAGAGACTAGAAAAATAATCTAAAATCAAAATGATCAAGATCCCATATGCAATGCATGACTCCATATGGTTGCTGCTATATTGATTTCTTACATGTAACATCATCATATCATCATTTTTATTAAAATCATAAAATAATTAGAAGAAGTTGTTTCCAACCATCACCATAGTTTTGGAGGAAGAAGAAAAATAATGAAAACAAAAGGATTTAAAACAAATGACAAAGAAGAACATACGATGAAATATATTTTTTATAGATGTTTTGTTCAAATCGTTGTTGTAGCCTAATTTATAACTAAAAATACATCGCAAGTCTCATAAATCTCTTTTCTTAAAATGATTGTTAACTTTTGAATAACAGTAGATTTGATATGAGTTTAACAAATTATAAGTTGAATAACAAGAGATTTTATATTAAAATAAATTCCATATTCAATAATAATATAAGATTTGAAAATGAATTTTAAAATCATTAGTTCAATACCAGAGGATTTTAGAAACTCCACCAAATCCTTTAAATTTTTTATTCACCCCTAAGGCAATTAATTTTGTATAGTAACTAAAATCCTAGTTAAATCTCTAATAGTTTATTTCTAAAAATCTCTTGAATATTCATTTCTAAAAATATCTTATATATTCATTTCTAAAAATCTCTTATATATTCATCATAAATGGTATGAATCATATATTTGACCAACAAAACTGAATTTTCAACAATAAATTAGAGATTGCCTTCCAAAACTAATTAAAGATACCCATTTTATTTTTGATTTTTAAAACTTTCCAAGTGGGATAAGTAATATATTTTGACCAAAAACAATTGCGGAATATGTGTGTACCTATAAATACATACATATGTAACTTGTATCATCACAGCCAGTGCTAAGAACTCGAGAAAAATATTATTTAATTCACACAGTAAAATCATGAGATCTGCTACTTTTGTTTTGGTTTCGATTGTTCTCATGTCTTTTATATTGAGCCATGTGAAAGGTAATACGTCGTTTCTTCTGATTTGATTAGCTATTCATTCATAACGTTTGAAAATCCTAATTTTTTTTGCCAATTCGAAATACGTGATTTTAATAAGAAAAAGTGTTCAGAGTTCAGACCATGATCTAATTTGAAAGTTGTTGCATTATCAATAACTATGATCATTTAGTTTAAATTCTTACAATTCTTGTGGTTTATATAAAATAACAGAAGTGGAAGCTGTATGCGTCCACAAAGATATATTTATCGGAGGATGCGGCCAGGACGGAAGCAAGACATGCATAGACGAGTTTGTTAAGAAAGGAGGTCAAGGCAATAAGCCTGTTAGTTGCGCGTGTGATGACCTTGGCGGAGAACATTTATGCCGATGTAATTTTCCTTGCTAGTTTTTGTTACACACACAAAATTTAAAATACATAATAATAATAATAATAATAATAATAATATTTATAGAGAAGATACAAGTTTTGTTGTGGTTTGTAATCTTAAATTTTCTAAACATTGGAACAAACGTAAAGAAGAAAAGAGTCGCCAAAACTTAACAGACCTTAAAGCCTCGTTAGTACACAGAGCCGGATCTTGGCACAGTTCTATCAAAGAATATTTATTTTATATGGAATCCTGAATATTTCAGATTTGATTATGGGTGTACAATTTCTTTATGATCATAAAAAGTCACAATTTTTTTCAATTGTTTTTCCTTATGATTTCTCTTGTTTGTTTGAATCCTGTCATATAAAGTGGCTTTTTTGGTAAAGTAAAAAACTATACGACAAATGAAATGAAAAAGACTTATGTTACAGAATTTGGTTAATCGGAATGCATCTTAAAGCTTATCGCCATTACATGGCCGGCCCTGAAATTGTATGGGCCGCAAGGTAAAAAATATTTGGGCCACTTATCATTAGATGGAAAAAATTAAAAATCAAGTGATCCTATTGAATCAAACCTTCCACCTCTTTTTTATTCAATAAAGCCTATAAATCAACTGAACTATAGATTTATTTTGCATATTTTACGGCCGATAATATATATAAGCAAAACATCAAAAAATTTGGGCCGAAAGCGAGTGCTTGGTCCGCTTGCTCTCGAAGCCGGCCCTGGGAAGGCACTAGGGCTTGACATGGATTAGATATCCAAAAAAATGCAGTATTTGTGATCCGGTTTTGCCGGATATCTAGTTTTTCGATTTGCTTTGATTAAAAAAAATTGGATTTTTTTCCAAATATTTAAAGATATTCCAATACTTACGGATATCCGTTTTAAACCAAAAAATCAAAATCAAACACCATAATTTTTTTTTTTTTTAGTATAATATTTAAACTAAATAATGAACACCTATGATCTAATTTTACTGGATATAATTATAAAAAATGTGGAAGATTAAAACGGTAAAAAATGAAACATTTACTTTTTATTTAAGAAAAAAAAAATCCAATAAAAAATTAGTATCTACCTATTTTTACTATGAATATTTCCGTCCAATGTATTTAAAAATATCTAAAAAATAAAAATATATAAAATAAATCTATCATATTATATGTATATTGGAGAAGGTATTCGGCTTTTAATATATATTTTTTTTGCTTCACTTTATACGGATACTAGATTTAACTATTTGTTTCGCTTTGATTCATACTGGATATCCAAATTTTTTGGATCAAATCAAAGTGAATATCAAATCAGAGCGAATTTAACGGATTACAACACAAATTTATTGTTAGAGATTTTTATGAGGTATGGGTAAAACTATTTTTTGGGCCATTTAATAAAATTATTTAATTTTTTATCATGGGTAGGTCTTATGTATAAAACAAATCGGTTCCTTTCAAATGATTTTTTATAAAAGACGATTGACTCTCAACACAATGTATAAATGCATATGTTTGAAAACCTAACAAAAAAAGGGATAATATAAAGATGAGGGAATTTATTTCAAAAATTTACTTCAAAAAAGGGGTATTTAATTCAAGTACTACAAAAGTTTAACACCACTATTTTATTTTCAAACAATTTAAAATTAATTGATTTTAGTTCTGTGTGTGAGAAAGAAAATATAGTAAATAGCGGGAGAATTCTTTTTTTTTTTTTTATTATCTATAATTCTATTTGAAATAGTCAAAAATTCTATTTTTGTAGGAGACTAAAATATATATAATTCAATTTTCTTTTGTTGATTACCAATTTGGTTAATAGCACTTTTCTACAAATTACAAAATTTTGATCTTAATTTACTTTTGGTATTTATTTTTACCATTTCAACTAGGATTTCTAAAAATAAATAAACCGATGCAGTCAGTTCCGTTGATCTAGTCTCTATATTCTTTTTTTGTTCCTTTTGTTGTGTTATACATATAAAAGTGTTGAACGAGAGGAGGAAGGTAAGTTTTTGTATGTGAAACTAAAACTAACAAAACATTTCTGTGAGAAAAAAGACAAAATCTTTTATAATCATTTAAATTATGAAGTCTGTTACATTTTTCATGATTTTATGTGTTTTCACATTCTTCATTTTGAGTCATGGCCAAGGTAATATATTAGCATTTTTTATGTTTGGATTGATCTCTCGAGAAACTCTTAAAAAATGATTATTACTAATCAAATGTTGTTGCAGTAGAAAGAATATACTTTGATTCTATTTTTTTCTTCTAAAAATTAAATTTTAGAAACTTTATATAGTTAATACTATAATATAACAGGCATGGTACCTAAGAAGGTATGCAACGAAACAAGACGTTATCGCGGAGAATGCGGAGTAGATGGAAACACACTTTGCAAATCAAAATATGAGTTTCCGACGACTCATTGCAAATGTGTAAACTATAAGGGCATTCCAAAAAGCTTAAATATGGCTTGTGATTGCAAGTTTCCTTGCCGATATGTTTGAAAAGAAACTATAAGAGTTTCTTATATTAATTAAAATGTCGAAGTAGTCATGTTAGTCTAATGTTTACTTTAAAGTATCTGTTTTGTTTTTATTCTGTAATATCAATAAAATTAGGGAGGTTGACTAAAACAATCTTCTTATATTTTGGGTTGACTCAAACAACCTTCTTAGATTTTAATTACTGAGGCTATTTTCGAGTCCGTTTTACCTTTTTTCTTTTGATAACAAAAAACGTATTTACGAAAATGCCATTAATGAAACGGGCCGCGTAGGCGCGAAAATTTCCCGCCAAAAAAAATAAGTCTACCGCTATGTGATGGTAGACTTATTTGAGTTCTGGTAGACTTATTTTTTTGTCCGTAGACTTATTTGAGGAGCAGTAGACTTATTTTTAAGCGGTAGACTTATTGTGTCTCCTTTGGTGGTAGACTTATTTCCGAACGGTAGACTTATTTTCTCTGCGGTAGACTTATTTTCCCGCAGCGGTAGACTTATTTTATGCGGTAGACTTATTCTTCGAATGGTAGATTTATTTTCGTTGACTTATTGTCAGCTGTAGATTTATTTTTCTTCGATGGTAGATTTATTTTTGACTGGTAGATTTGTTTCCTTTGGTGGTAGATTTTTAGTCATAACAGCGGTAGATTTATAGTGACGGTAGACTTATTTTAGTAGCGGTAGACTTATAGTTTGCGGTAGACTTTTTTATCGTGGTGGTAGATTTATTTTGTGTTTAGTAGTGGTAGACTTATTGTAGTAGTGGTAGACTTATAGTTAGCGGTAGACTTATTTCGTATTTTCGGTCAACGAAACTAACCGTTGACTGGTAGACTTATTTTTTTAGGATCAATGGTGGTAGATAGAAGCGGTAGATTTGTTTTTACCCAGGTCTAGTGATGGTAGACTTTTTTATCAAACTTAGTGACGGTAGACTTTTTTTCACATTAGACATTTGGTAGACTTATTGTGATAGCGGTAGACTTATAGTACTTGGTGGTAGACTTATTTCCTGTTTAGGAAACTATAGTGGTGGTAGACTTATTTGGTAGGTGGTAGAGTTATTTGCAGGGTTTAGGAAATGTCGATTTTACCCTTAAAAAGTTGACAAATTTGCACGAAAAACCTGCAACAATGGTGAAGAACTAGGGTTTACAGCCGCATAGCTCGGATCCTTGCGAAGTGATTTCTTGAACTTTCTTTGTTTTCTAAAGTGTTTTTCGAACGAGAGAATGGAACAAATTGTTCTTGTCTGTGGTAGATGAAGTTTTTCGAAGAATGGATGGGTATTCGGGGTCGACAACTCAAAAGGTGGTAGAGTTCTTGGGTTAGATCATGTAACCTCGTTCAACAATTCCCTTCGAATGGTGTATGAAGATTTCGGCGTCGATGAACAAATTTTTGAGGTAAAATTGAGTTACATGTTGCCAAGCTTAGCTCTAGATACACCACCGATTTTCGTTACAAATTCAAGACAGTTCAAGAGTTTTGTACAACAATATAAGAACGTAATGATTCATCTATGCGTCGAGATTAGTGAAAAAGAAAAAAAACAGTTTAAAAGAGAGAGAAGTGGATGCAAGAAGGGAGAAACTATAGATGAAGATGATGAAGATCATGAAGATCATGAAGACGATGCTTGTAGATTTGACTATTGCGACGATTCAGACGGTGCAAGTTCAGACGACGATGAATACGGGAGGCGTGGTAGACTTTCAGATGATGAGGACGATGACGCAATGGAAACTCTACCACCAAAGAAAAGGGGTCTATCATCGATTCCATATGGCGTGAAGTTAGAAATGAGATCGGTAGACTTAGCGGTTGGGCAACGTTATGCCACAAAGGAGGACTTGGAGAGGAGATTGGAGATTATTTCTGTTGCACGTAAGTTTGACTTTAACGTCGGACGCACAACTCCAACGTTGTTGACGGTTAGTTGTTGGGTGCAAGGATGTACGTGGAGGGTTCGTGCTTCAACTATTGGAGACAGTCCCAATTTTCATATCAAGACTTATATTGGAAACCACTCTTGTTTTGTGATTGAGCGTTCAACCCATGCTCGTAAAGCAACGTATCAGGTGTTAGGTCGTCTCTACAAAGATTTCATTGGTGGTGTTGGACCAACAGTCATGCCAACTCACCTTGCCGATGCTATAACGAAACGTTTCAGAAAAAAGGTACTTTATCTTATGGTACACTTATTTTTGTTTGATGGTAGACTTATTTTTGTTTGATGGTAGACTTATTTTTATTTGATGGTAGACTTATTTTCTGTTCGATGGTAGACTTATTTTATGTTTGATGGTAGACTTATTTTCTATTCGATGGTAGACTTATTTTCTGTTCGATGGTAGACTTATTTTTGTTTGATGGTAGACTTATTTTCTGTTCGATGGTAGACTTAATTTTGTTTGATGGTAGACTTATTTTCTGTTCGATGGTAGACTTAATTTTGTTTGATGGTAGACTTATTTTTGTTTGATGGTAGACTTATTTTTGTTTGATGGTAAACTTATTTTCTGTTCGATGGTAGACTTATTTTCTGTTTGATGGTAGACTTATTTTCTGTTTGATGGTAGACTTATTTTCTGTTCGATGGTAGATTTATTTTCTATTCGATGGTAGATTTATTTTACCTAAGATTCATTCAATTGTCATAGGTAGAGTATTGGAAAGCCCATCGAGCATTAAAGTATGCAAGACAATTGGTTAGAGGAAGCTCTGAGAATGGGTACGAAGAACTTCCCACGTACTTATACATGATTAGGAGAGCTAATCCAGGGACACTTATAAAGCTGGAAGTCGATGGTGAAAATAGGTTCAAGTTTCTTTTCCTTGCATTTGGCGCAGCGCAAGCATACATGGTTTCAAGTATATGAGAAAGGTAATTGTGGTGGATGGGACATATTTGAAAGGTAAGTACAAAGGTACTTTACTGATTGCCACGACACAAGATGGAAATTTTAACATATTTCCTATTGCTTTCGGTATTGCTGATACCGAGAATGATGAGTCTTGGGAGTGGTTCTTTAGACAGTTAAGCCGAGTAATCCCAGATGATGAAGGTCTTGCGATTATCTCAGATAGGCATAGATCAATATCGAAGGCGATTGGAAAGGTATACCCGCGTGCTTCCCGTGGTATTTGCACATATCATCTGCATAAAAACATTTTGCTGAAATTCAAAGGTGGAGAATCATTCGGACTAGTGAAGAAGGCAGCGAAGGCATATAGACTTCGAGAGTTCAATGAGTTATTTGGGCAGATTGAGGCTTTCTATCTTGCTCTTCATACTTATTTAGAGGGATCCGATGTTCGTTTATGGACTCGTGTGCATTTTCCCGGTCATATATACAACTTCCTGACAAGCAACATAGCGGAATCTATTAATAAGGTCCTATCTCCTGCGCGCGGGTATCCAATAGTGGAACTTCTGGATACTATTAGGTCGATGTTGACAAGGTGGTTTGCTACAAGAAGGAAAAAAACAAGTTTAATGACCACAACCTTGACCACTGCGGTGGAGAAACAGCTTCAGGTAAATTTTTTGTAATGGTAGATTTAATAAGCATGTTATGGTAGATTTAATAAGCATGTTGTGGTAGATTTAATTTGCATGTGGTTATGGTAGATTTAATTTGCATGTGGTTATGGTAGATTTATAGACAATTGATGGTAGATTAACACTTGTTTGCCTTTTTGTACACATGATAGGGTTGAGAACGCTAAGCTTTGGACTGTGCAAGAGATTAATGACAACGAAATAGAAGTAACGTTGGGGTCATCATTGCATGTGGTGAATTTGACATCAAATAGTTGTACTTGCAAAAGGTTTGACAAGGATAGAATTCCTTGTGTTCATGCCATTGCAGCAGCGGAAACAGTGAAGAAGTCACGGATCGGCCTTGCACATCCCTACTTCCATACAAAGAACTTGTTCAAGGGTTACTCAAAAAGTATTATGCCACGAGATATTGCGCTTCCAGCGCCGGAAATTGTGGCATCAAAAGTCTGTAAACCTCCGGTTGTGCGTGAACCACCAGGTAGGCCAAGACTTTCCCGGATTAAAAGTGCTTTAGAAATCGCCATGGCTCGAAAACGAACTAGGAAAGAACCCTAGTGCTCAAACTGTCTTCATCATGGTCACAATCGTGCGACTTGCAACGCTTAATCATGTATGTTATGTTATGTAATTTGATTATCATTACTTTCTCTTTTCTTAAGGTACTTTAATGGTTACGAAACACATAGGAAACAGAAAATAAGTCTACCATCAAACAAAATTAAATCTACCATCAAACAGAAAATAAGTCTACCATCAAACAAACATAAGTCTACCATCAAACAAAATTAAGTCTACCATCAAACAGAAAATAAGTCTACCATCAAACATAAAATAAGTCTACCATCAAACAAAAATAAGTCTACCATCAAACAAACATAAGTCTACCATCAAACAAAATTAAGTCTACCATTAAACAGAAAATAAGTCTACCATCAAACAAACATAAGTCTACCATCAAACAAAATTAAGTCTACCATCAAACAGAAAATAAGTCTACTATCGAACAGAAAATAAGTCTACCATCAAACAAAAATAAGTCTACCATCAAACAAACATAAATCTACCATCAAACAAAATTAAGTCTACCATCAAACAGAAAATAAGTCTACCATCAAACAAACATAAGTCTACCATCAAACAAAATTAAGTCTACCATCAAACAGAAAATAAGTCTACCATCAAACAGAAAATAAGTCTACCATCAAACGAAAATAAGTCTACCATCAAACAAAAATAAGTCTACCATCGGACAGAAAATAAGTCTACCATCAAACGAAAATAAGTCTACCATCAAACAAAAATAAGTCTACCATCGAACAGAAAATAAGTCTACCATCAAATAGAAAATGGTCTGATTGAAGGTTTATCATACCATCAAATGAAATTAAGTCTGAAAATAAGTTAATGTTGTCAATACGTTTTCACTACAGAAGTCTACCAAACTTTCGAAGGACCACCAAATCTACTCCAATGGTGATACTAAACATGGTCCTTCGAAAGTATGCAAAATAACCAATAAGTGTACCACCAAATGAAAATAAATCTACCACTACATACACAAAAGTCTATGACTACATACACAAAAGTCTACCATCACGTTAAATCTGACTATCCTGAATCTGTCTGTAACGGAACTTTATCGTCTGGATTAGTGCGCGGGTTTGGGTCGGAGACCTGCTGGGCCAGGTCAATAAATGGTGCCTCCTCCAGGATATCAGCGGCAAGTTTTAGACGAACAACACCCATAGTTGCATCGCAAAGCCCATCCATTGTATGTCCTAGAGCTAAACACTCTAAGAATTTCACAGTGTAGACACCACAGTCGCCTGATTGGATGTTTTGGGGTACGTTTGATTTTTTCCTGTAGAATTGAAACGCAGTCTCACTCATCCCCTTCCTTTTTTCAGGTGGTGCAGCAGCTTTAAGTAACTTAGGAATCATCTTCGTGTATGGTCTGCATGACTCGGCCACAACGTCGTCCTCGTAACCCGAGATGATGCTATCGTAACATTTGACATTCCTGTTAACTAGGTCTACCACAACACCCACCCAATGCAATTCGTTGATATCATGAGCTATGTACAATTTATCAACATCCGTTACCCATTTCTTGTGGGTTGGACAAAACATGGGAATTAGGCTATTGTACATGTTGAAATACCCCTCGCCGAATAAAAAGGTCTTCTCTTTACCTTTGAGGTTCCATTTGTACTCCTGACACCAAAGATTCCCAAATATAGGATCCAGAAAGGCTATCCTTTCACTGGTAAAAGGGGTAGGACGTTGCATAGCCATTTTTCGCAACATGTTCAATGCAGCCCCCATTTGCTGCAAAATAATTAAACCAAAAGTAAATAAACCTGACACAAAAATTATAGATAAGTCTACCATCAAACGAAAATCAGTCTACCATCAAACAGAAAATAAGTCTACCATCAAACAAAAATAAGTCTACCATCAAACGAAAATAAGTCTACCATCAAACAAAAATAAGTCTACCATCAAACGAAAATAAGTCTACCATCAAACGAAAATAAATCTACCATCAAACAAAAATAAGTCTACCATCAAACGAAAATAAGTCTACCATCAAACGAAAATAAGTCTACCATCAAACGGAAATAAGTCTACCATCAAACAAAAATAAGTCTACCATCAAACGAAAATAAGTCTACCATCAAATGAAAATAAATCTACCATCAAAAATAAGGCAGTAGTAGATTTATTTACCTCACTATTTATCCATCCATATCGACTGTGTGGCCACATTTCTTTAGCTGTGATAATTCCCAAATAGAACTCGACTATTGGCAGACTGTTTTCAAATGGGTTGTCTCTGACATAGAACCATATGTCAAATGGTTAGAAGGATGAAATTATTGGTGCATTGAATAAGACGTTTCTATTAAAAAGACTATTAAAAGGACAAATGACTAACAAATCTTGATTCACGTAGTCAATCAACTTTTCCTCCCTATGCTGGTCCACCGGCTCAAAAAGATTGTAGACAACGGAAGAAGCCAATGTACCAGCCATGATTCGTACGGTCCCGGAGTGTCCTATGATGGGGACTTCTGAGACGGAGCAAGATTTTTATTGCGACCTACGGGGGGGACCTCCAAATCATCATTGTCTGACAACTTTGCAATAGCACCTAAAGCATTGGTCAGTGCATCATTGACCTGCTTCGCCTTTATATCATCATCATCATCAGATGATGAGTACGCGTAATGCATCATTTTGCGCCGACTAGGAGGTGTAACAAAATCAGAATCATATCTTTCCTTATGTTTCCCAGCATCAGCAATAGCATCTTTTGTCTACAAGTTAAGGATTGAGTCAAATAGAAGTAAGATAACAACTGTAATAAATCCTAATAAGTCACAACAACGAAAAATGTCCCAATAAGTCTACCACTAAGTACAAATAAGTCTACCATCAAACAGAAAATAAGTCTACCATCAAACAAAAATAAGTCTACCATCAAACAAAAATAAGTCTACCATCAAACAAAAAATAAGTCTACCATCAAACGAAAATAAGTCTACCATCAAACGAAAATAAGTCTACCATCAAACAAAAATAAGTCTACCATCAAACGAAAATAAGTCTACCATCAAATGAAAATAAGTCATCTATATACGTACAAAATCGTGGATTTCGACACACTCAGCTCCTTTCTTCCTTTTAACCGATGTAGATTCTGTCTCCTTCTCTTTAAACGTTAATCTTTTACTCTACAGCTCCAAACAATGTATAAGGAATGAGTCAAATGGAAGTAAGAAAATTTGTTGAAAATCAAACTACAAAGGAGAATTACTTCCCACCTTCTTTTTAGCTTCAACCTTCTCCAAGGCTGTTAAATGTTTGCTTTTTTGTTTGCTTTTCTGCACAGGTGCCGCAGATTTGCTTTTCCCTTTCCGCTGGTCAGTTGGTGTAGCCTTTTCATCCGGCTTTCTAACTACACGGCTAACTGCGAAATTTATTTTTGTTGTTGGTTGTTGTTCCATCCAAGATTGTTAAGAAAAGTAGAGGAAAGATGTTCAAACAGCTCTATAAGTTCATATAAGTCTACCATAACACAGTAATAAATCTACCACGCCTTAACATAGAAGTTCAGGAAAACATCTAAATAAGTCTAAAACATGGTTCCCATATATCTACCATCGGCTTAGAAAAGAGTCTTACGTACCAGATCATCCTCCTCCACAAATGCATCTCCGCCAACTCCCGTGTTGACTGTTCATCTACCACAGCTTTCAAGACATTCCCTTTTCCCTCTAGAGATGTAAGCCTAGTATCAAAGTTGGCAATTGTGCTCGCCATTCCCTGAAGGAGCTTAAGCACTTCAGCAATATCTCCACCTTCGGTCTCCTTCTTTTTCTTTAGTTTCGGAATGTTTTTTATTTGGATACCCAAATCGCATTCCTCTTCACTATCCTCGTCACCCGAAGTGTCAGATCGCATCTTCCTCTTCCCATGCTTCACCTTCTCTTTCTCCTTCTTTTTCTCTTTCTTTTCAGCCGGAGAGTCATCCTCATCCTCACTTTCTTCAACAACAACCTTAGCCTTGATCTTCTTGCTCTTCTTTATCTTCTTTTTTTTTTCAACAGGAGAGTCATCCTCATCCTCATCATCATCCTCACTTTCCTCAACCACCTTAGCCTTGTTCTTCTTTTTCTTAGAACCCGGAGACTCATCCTTAGTCTTACTCTTCTTTTTCTTAGAAATCGGAGCATCTAACTTCCAAAAATCTTCATCCATGCATCCACCAAGAATGTTGCGGATCGTGTTATTAAGTTTGAAATCTTCTGCATCAATCCATGTAGGGTAAATGAATTCGAGAGGCTTCACCACTAAGTGTCTGATACAAACCTATAAAGAACATTATTGCAAAAACAAAGAAAGAGATTATTAATAAAAGTCTACCATCAAAGAGCTAAAAAGTCTACCATCAAAGAGCTAAAAAGTCTACCATCAAATGAAATAAGTCTACCATCAAAGAGCTAATAAGTCTACCATCAAATGAAAATAAGTCTACCATCAAATGAATATAAGTCTACCATCAAATGCAAATAAGTCTACCATCAAACAGACAGTAAGTCTACCATCAAACAAAAATAAGTCTACCATCAAATGAAAATAAGTCTACCATCAAACAGAAATTACCTTGTTGTTGTTGGAGGATTTCTTATCCTCCTCCATCACCTGTTCCAGGTTGTACCTTCCTCGGCTTCCACCCCAACGTAGCATAGGAACACCTCCTTCTCTTCTCCTCCCAAATCTTTCCCCTAAAATGGGAACTGCTTCGTAAACCCACACAAGCAACGCATGAACACACCCATGGAGTGTGATCTTTTTCATGTCCGTCACTTGCATGGACGAAATCAGAGATTGAAAGGACACTCGTCCCCATGGATACCTCTCGAAAGCCTCGGGATCCATCACCCTTTTTGCAGCTTTCAAAGGGATTCTACTATCACGATCATAACCATACACTCCAACATGCAGAATAAACTCCAACATGCTATCATTCTCTTCTTCTCCTCACTCCACGTCCTGATTTTGTCAAACAGGACCAACAGCTCAGACCACTTTGGTCCCTCCCCAATTGGGACACCAATTTCTGCCCAAAACTGTGTGTGGTCAATGTCCCAACCATCATTTACATCAGCCTCACCACAGTTCATCTGGGTTACCTCTTCAAACTCATTCAACGAAAATCTAACTGGCCGACCACCAAACAAGGACCACATCTCATAGAACCTTGCAGTTTTCAATTGGTTTGAGAGGAAATGAGTCACCGTCGCACCTGAGAAATTGAATTTCCGTGTAGCAAGCTTCAGAATTATTCCAACTGAGGAATTATTCATTATATCATTGTACACGTCTTCACCAACCGCTTCCGCCATTTTCTCAAAGTCGTGTAACATGCAATTGTGATGCATGCTTCTTTGCCCTGATGGTGATAATCCAGCCGGAAACCTTCTAGATGGATATATCTTTCGCACAATCGAGGAAGTCATATATGCACAAATCAGTAATTATAAGTCTCCATCACAACAAAATAAATCTACCATCGAATGAAAAGTAAAATAATTCTTCGACATAAAATAAATCTACCATTACATAAAATAAATCTACCATGTCATAAAATAAGTCTACCATCAAACAGAAAATAAGTTTACCATCAAACAAAAATAAGTCTACCATCAAATGAAAATAAGTCTACCATCAAACAGAAAATAAGTCTACCATCAAACAAAAAATAAGTCTACCATCAAACAAAGAATAAGTCTACCATCACATAAAATATAAGTCTACCATCACATAAAAAATAAGTCTACCATCACATAAAAAAAATCTACAATACAACAGAACGTAAAAACACTTCAATTAATCTACCGCTACTTAAAATAAATCTACCAACACATAGATTAACAAATCTACGAAATAAATCTTTTCTCTTACTTTATCTGCAAATATCGGCGCTGGAAATCTAGGTTTTCCTAACCGAAACTGAAAAAAAATACAGATTTCAGATTAGAGTTTTCGTCATTCATACAAGACTTCGACAAACCAAAACAAAAACGGTTAGAATAAACAGAATACCTCTTTTCAATGCACGAAATCAAAAACCCACCGCTCGACCGAACTTTGCTTCGCCGGAATTTCGAAAACCTAAAACCGACGGACGCAAAATTTACTTCAAATTCCGTAAAAACTCCTTACCGAATACTCGTCATGGATAGAGAAGGCGAAAACTCATAAAAGAAATCGAAACTTACCGTCAAATCAACGTCGCTTCAACAATCGCCAAAATCGCCGGAGAGGTTACGCAAAAGGTGAAGAAGACGAACGGTTTTTGCGTTTAGGTTTTTTTTTTCTTTTTTTATATGTTCAGTTTTTTTTTTAGTGGCAAAACCGTTAATAAATGGTTTTGCCATATTTTAAAGGTCTTTGCAACCTTTTTTAGCTAAAAAAACAAGAGCTCAAACATATAAAGGTTGTTTGAGTAAACCATATATCTAAGAAGGTCTTTTGAGTAATTATCTCATAAAATTATGACTCGGTATTTTTAAAATAGTTCACCACACCATAAAATAGTTTTGTTTTCTCTCGCTCTAAAAAAAACTTTGCCTTTATTTATCTTCATTGTTTGTGCATTTTTTTCATTTCTTAATCATGGTGAACTCTCTCTCTCTCTCTCCAGGATTTGTTTGTGTTTTTGATGTTTGATAAAACCCATTTGGTAGAAGATTACACACCGTCTATTAAATTTATCTACTTCACTATTCATAAACCTCTAGTACAATATTTTGGCTATCCTCTAAAAAAAAGTCATTGTATTACAAAACAATTTTGGTAATAATGGTCGATTACTCTGTTGCCTCGACACACATAATTTATGGGTGTAATAGGTCATAATTCGTCACCTTATTTTTTACTTTTTCAACTACGATTTTGAGACTATCAAAATAGAGATAGTTAATATAATTAAAAAGACAAGTGAATTTTAAACATGTAATCTTGTCTACACTTCCTTCTTTATATTGACCATGTTGGGTACGTTGTCGCGATCGCGATCAAAATTTAACACATTAATAAAAGCAAAATAAACGATTGGTGTTGCCGACATCACTGGTGTCGCTGGAAAAAACAGCAGCGTTTCGATGGTTGCTGCGACACCTTCATGACTTTGCCGATGTTACTCTCCACAAATTTGGAGCTTAAGTAACTAGCATTTTTTTATGGCAGACAACGATCCGATATTGAACAGGGCCATTGTTTAGACTCCTATCATACCATTATTACAAGGAAGTCGTTGAAACCTGATGAGCTGCATGATGAAGGATTTAATTACTATTAAGTTTGAAGTTGAATTTAAAATAAAGTAGAATTAAGTTTTAGATTCTTTGCAGCTAAAGATCCTTTAATGGCAAAATTTTAAAGTCTAGAAGTTTTGTTTCCTTATAAAATTAATTCAGCTCTCCAACAAAAAAATATTACAGTAAAAACTCTATAAAATAATATTCGACAAAATAATAAACTCTGATAAAGTAATAAATTTTGCTTGTCCCGAGTCGGGCCAGTGCAAAATATAACATAAATCAATAAAATGATAAAATAATAATTTTTTCAAAAATCCTATACAAATATATGGTCCCATTAATATCATAAAATAATAATTGTTATATATTTTTTTCATTTTATAGTTAGTACTGTTGTAAAATAAATAAATTGTTACAAAATATATTATATTTTTTATTTTTAGTAGAAAACGAATTTTTTTAATTTTTTTTTTGTAACCATTTATATTTTGTAAATTATTTTATTAGTGGGTAAATTGTGTTTTATTATGAATTTATTAATTAATTATTATTTTAATTTATTTTAATCATTACTTATAAAATAATAACTCTATAAAGTAATAAATATTGGTGGTCCCAACATTATTAATTTATAGAGTTTTTACTCTATAACAAATTAAGAGCAACAAATCTGTTACAATTCTTTTTCTGGATGATCTCTCGTTTGTTTGAACTTTGAATATCTGTCATAGCAATTTTTTTTCCTAGTGAATTAAAAAGCTGGACGAAGTTGGTTAATGTTTGTGTACTAAAAATTTAAATATTAATTACTTTAATATCGTGTGCGTGAGAAAAAATAAATTAAAATAGCGGGGACATTCATTTCTATCTTTTTATCTATTAATCTATTGAAATAGTCAAAATCTATTTTTTAGGAGACTAAAATAGATATAATTCAATCTTCTTTTTGTGATTACTATTTTGGTTATTAGCACTTTCCTACAAATCACAAATTTTGATTTCGTAAATTATTATTGGTATTTATTTGTACTAGTTCAAACAATGATTTCTAAAAATAAAAAGCTGTTGGGTGTAGCTCAGTCTCTATAATTTTTTTAAGGTTTATTGTGTGTTATATATATATTAAAAGCTGTTGTATGAGAGGAGAAAGATAAGTTTAGTATGAAACTAAAGACTATCAATAAATTTATGTAAGAAGAAGAGAAAATCTTTTATCATCATTTGAGTTATGAAGTCTGCTACATTTTTCATGATTTTATGCGTTTTCATATTTTTGGTTTTGAGTTATGGTCAAGGTAATATACTACTAACACCTATTAAATTTTGATTGATTATTACTAAAGAAAAAAAAGGTGTGGTAGTAGAAATAATAGAATTTGATTCAATTGTTTTGGGCTTCCTGTAGCTTTCTCTATAACTTAAACTAATCTTAAAATAATTTATATAATTGATATAAAATAACAGGTCCAGGAGTTAAGAAGGTGTGCAATGGTAGAAGAGCTTATGACGGAGTATGCGGAAAAGATGGAAACGCACGTTGTAAAACAAAGGTTAAAAATCCAATTCATTGCGAATGTTTAGACTATCGCATTCCCAAATACCCACAAATGTTTTGTAATTGCACTTATCATTGTCTACGCTAAATTTTAGTATAACTTCATAAATAATGTTACGTTTGATACGAAATAATAAAAAGAAACTATATTGTTGCTTATATCATTAAAATGTCAGACGAAATGGTCATGTCAGTCTAATCTTTACTTCAAATGATATTATTTGTTTTTGTTTCCTTTCGTAATATCAATAATATTATGTGCCCGTATTTTAAAAATAGTATATACCTTGTCTCAAATCACTTTTTGTGCTTAAACAATGATGATATTGTTGAGTAGTTGAAATCTGCTATGAGCAAAGCTTTTAAACTCACGAACTTGGAAACTTTAAAGTACTATTTTGGTCTTGAGATTGCACTTTCTGTTTGTTAGAGAAAATACACTTTGAAAATTCTTAAAGAAACTGGTCTTACTGTTTGTCAGTCATTTTCAATTCCCATGGAAATGGGTATCAAGCTCAAACATGATCCATATAAGCATGTACTTGAAGATATCCAGTCTTATAGAAGATTAGTTGGACGACTCATGTATTTAACTATCATTAGGCTTGACATTACTTATGCTGTCAATAAGCTATGTTAGTTCACTAATGCTCCTAAAAATCTCATCTCAAGCTTCTTACAAGGTTGTCCATTACTTGAAAAGTACTCTTGGTCTGGGATTGTTCTATTTTGTTGACAATACACTTTGAAAATCTCATCTGATTTCCTACTCAAAGCTTTCACTGATGTGGAGTGGGCTTCGTGTCCCGACACCACTCGTTGTTGTATGTTTATTGGCAATTCTCTTATATGTTGGAAATTCAAGAAGCAACAAACTGCATCTCATTCTTCTGCTGAATCAAAATATCGAGCTATGGAATTGGCTCTTAGAGAGGTGTTTTTGCTGGTGAATTTACTTGAAGAATTTCAGGTTACAAAACCTCAACCCTGGTTCCTTTTTTCTGTGATTCTACTACTGCAATACACATTGCTAACAATATAGTCTTTCATGTGCATACCAAACATATGGAGCTTGATTGTCACATTGTTCGTGACAAGATAGTGGGTGGTTTGATCACAACTTTCCATGTTCGTCTTGATGCTTACAATGACGATGTCTTCACCAAACCTCTACTTCCAAAATATTTTCATCCTCTCATAGGCAAGATGGCTCTCAAATGTATATACTTACTATCTTGAGGGATGGTATTAGAATTTAGAACATAATATATAACCTGTTTCCAGTTTATATTGTTGCATATTATTCGGTTTGCATTGGTGTTGTTAACCGAAACATAATTAGCTCATGCATAAGAGTATGTATTGAAAATGTCGATCACTAACAAGAAATTCACTTTCTTAAATCTCATCTTCTTCTTCGTTCTCCTCTTCTAACATTAATAAATCCATCACCAATGGTAAGAATATTATACCATTGAATTAGTTTGAATATTCACTTTCCAAACAATGTTTGTAATTAGTTTACCAAATAAATTCCTTGACTATGTGTGTATTTATAGTGACTACAAGGAAACAGGTAATTAGTGACTACTATTTGTGATTGATTTTCCGTCACTTATTTTGCGACTGATTAGTGACTCATTTGTGACGCTTTGACGACTAAATATAAACAGTCGCACATTCGTCACATATTTGTGACGTTATATATTTGTCGGTAAATCTTCACTAAATAGCGACTAAACAGAGACTAATAAAGCGACGTCACAATAGCGACCACGTTGTGACGACTGTCGTAGTGACTAAACGTAGTCACAATTCAGTCACAAATTTGCAACACTTTTGTGACTCTTTGAAGACTTCTCGAAAGTGTCACAAATCAGTCGCAAATATTTATGTCGGTAGCTATGTCGGTAAGCCTGTCGGCACTGAAGCAAGTGGGTGGACACGTGATAAATGGGGTTGGTTGGTAAGTTACCTAATTTTTGTGACGCCTTGAAGTAGTCACTAAAGTGTCGCAAATGCGTCGCTAGGTAGTCATATCAGTGTCACTAATCTGTGACTTGAATTTTGGAGTCACAAAGTAGTGATTAATTTTCCCTATATAAGAGACAACGCTCCTCTCTTTCTCCATTCACAACAACATCTCTCATTCTCCATTCACTACAAAAAATCTTATTCCTTAAAAAAAAAAAATCAGAAAAAAGAAAAACCAAAAAGAGAAAAAAACACCAAAGAAAAAAAAACCAAAGGAAAAAATATCAAAAAAGCCAAAAAATTATGTTTAATTCTAATCGAGAGTGGATGTACAACCGGATTGATCCTCGCACAAATAATCTGGCAGATGAATTTTTGGTGGGAGTACAACATTTCTTGGAGTTCGCAGCTATGCAGAGTTCGGCACTCAGCAGTGGAGGTATGTTATACTGCCCTTGTGCGAAGTGTAAAAATGATAAAGGTTTTAAAGCAGCTAGAACTGTTCGGTACCATTTACATAGTAGAGGTTTCATGGAAAATTATTATGTTTGGACGACACACGGTGAAGATTACGATGTAGTTGGGGCTGGGGTAGGAAGTAGTAACTATTATGAGAATGTTGATTTTGGTAGCGGTAACCAAGAAACAAATTACGATGGCGGAGGAACTAGTAGTTATTATGAGAATGCTGATTTTAGTGGCGGTAATCAAGAGTTTAATAATGATGGCGCAAATGTTTATGCTGGAATGGTGTATGATGCATTTCGTGGTTCTGTGCCAATTAATGATTATAAACATGAACATGATCAAAGTGGAAATGATCATGTTTATGAAGAACCTACTCATGAGCCAAACAATTCTATGATATGTTAGCTGCAGCAAGTACGTCGTTGTATGATGGTTGTCGTGATGGTCTCTCGCGGTTATCGCTAGCAGCTCGGCAAATGAATATCAAGGCGGATCACAATGTCGCTGAAGTTTGCATGGATTCAGTCGCAGAAATGATGACGGAGTTTTTGCCTGAACCTAATAATGCAACTGGTTCTTACTATGAGACAGAAACATTGATGCGAAAGCTAGGATTGTCGTACCATACATATGATGTATGTGTAGATAATTGTATGCTCTTCTGGAAAGACGACGCGCAGTTGGAGCATTGTAGGTTTTGTGAAAAACCGAGATACAAGGCTAGTGGGGGGCGTACTAAAATACCGTTCAGCAAGATGTGGTATCTACCAATCAGTGACAGATTAAAGAGGATGTACCAATCCGAGAGGACTGCATCTGCGATGAGGTGGCATGTTGAGCACCAGACAGAAGACGAAATAATGGTTCATCCATCTGATGCGGCAGAGTGGAAAAATTTCAATCAAATACATCCACGATTTGCGGAGGAAACGCGAAACGTGTATTTGGGATTATGTACCGACAGTTTTAATCCTTTCGGTATGTCAAAAAACCATTCATTGTGGCATGTGATCATGACACCCTACAACTTTCCCCCAGACATGGCGATGAGAAGGGAGTATTTGTTTCTAACAATTTTGAATTCAGGACCAAATCATCCACGAGGCAGCCTTGATGTTTTTCTCCAACCATTGATCGAGGAATTAAAGGACTTATGGAATCATGGAGTGGAGGCGTATGATGTGTCGTTAAATCAAAACTTCAACCTTAAAGCTGTTCTCCTCTGGACGATAAGTGATTTTCCGGCGTATGGGATGTTATCGGGATGGACAACACATGGAAATTTAGCATGTCCAATTTGTATGAGTGATACAAATGCTTTCTACTTGCCGGCTGGTAGGAAGACCTGTTGGTTCGACAACCATAGAAGATTTCTACCGGAGAATCATCCGTTACGAAAGAATAAAGTAAATTTTCTTAAGGGAAAAAACGCCGTCGACGATAGTCCGCCAGAAACGTGGACGGGTGAACAAATATACTAGCGTATATTAAATACCGGGGCGCAAAAAACATCAGAATGTGGTGGAAATGGACATGAGACTAAACCTGGTGGTTATGGGAATTGGCATAAAGAAAGCATCTTTTGGGAGCTTCCATACTGGGTTGATTTGAATCTACGAAATTGTCTGGATATGATACATGTCGAGAAGAATATCCATGATAACATCGTGTATACTTCTATGAATGTCAAAGACAGATCGAAAGACAATATCAAGTCAAGAGTAGATGTCGCAACGTTTTGTGCTCGGAAGGAACTTCATCTTGACGCTAGTGGCGAAGCCCCATTTCCTATTTGGAGATTAACAGCAAAAGCAAAAGCTACCTTACTAGAGTGGGTGAAAAATGAAGTTAAATTTCCAGATGGCTATGTATCAGATTTAGCAAATTGTGTAGACATCAAAGGTGGCAAGTTTTCAGGAATGAAAAGTCATGACGCCCATGTTTTTATGGAGCGCTTGCTTCCCTTCATATTTGCAAAACTTCTCCCACGTAATGTTCACCAAGCAATATCAGGTATATTTACATTACACTCATCCCTATGTTCGTATTAGATAAAGATTTCAATGTTGGGCTTATGTAAAAAAAAAAATTGCAGAACTCGGAGCATTTTTCCGTGATCTTAGCAGTAGTGATGATTAAGCCGCCTCCTAGTTTTGAAGGAGAACATAGTGATGATTATCTGTAATCTGGAGAAAATATTTCCACCGTCTTTCTTTGATGTAATGGAGCATCTTCCTATCCACTTACCATACGAAGTAGAGCTTGGCGGTCCAGTGCAATACAGATGGATGTATCCATTTGAAAGATTCTTTGGACACTTGAAAGGCTTAGCGAAGAACAAAAAAGATATCCCGCGGCGTCCATTGTGCATGCGTACATGAAGGAGGAAATATCTTACTTTTCAGAACACTACTTTCCGCCACACATTTCCACAGCTAGAAGAAGGTAATTAATAATTTACCTTACCATGTTTGTTAATTATGCTCCTCTTCCAATCATATCAATATCATGTTCATGTTTTCAGGAACTCTCGGTATGACGAAGGTGAAGTGCCCCTATACGATGTAGATGTACCAGATATATTCCAAGAAGTGGGTCGTCTAAGTGGCCAAAGTAGTAATCACTGGTTCAAAGATAAGGAATATCATAGCGCTCACTCATATGTTTTGCGTAATTGTGAGTATTTTCGGCCGTTTGAGAGGTAAATATAATTCATCCGACAATTACGTATAACATATTTAATTCATTTTCCATCCTTATGTTATAATGATGTTTTGGCAACGCAGAATGGTGGACGCACAAATTAGATTGTAAAATCATGACCTAACTGATGAGGAGGTCACAGCAAAAAAAGATGATGAATTTCACACATGGATCTACCAATATGTATGTATTTTCTATGAATTAATTATTTAATGCATCAAGCATTGGATAACGTAACCATAATATGCAGGCGAATGCAACAAGAAGTCAACAGGATTTTCCATTGTGGGTTTACGATATAATCGAAGGTCCTCTAAACATGGCAACATCGTGGCCTTTGTATTTTACAAGGGGGTATATGTTTCAGACCGAGGAACACGGAAAACACAGGAAAATAATGAATTATGGGGTATGTGTGAAAGGGCAAAATTATTCTGACGCGTCTCAGGAAGATGATTTTTATGGAAAAATTCAAAATATTATTGAGCTCACATATCTCCCGGATCTTTGAATTTGAAAATCGTCCTTTTCAATTGCAAATGGTATGACCCTACTCCTCACATTGGGACAAGAAAGAGCTCGGTAGGCGTTGTCGATGTCCTTAAAACTGGGAGATATCCAAACTACGAGTCATTCATACTAGGTATATTTTTCATGCTCCCAATTAATTTATCTATATATATATATTTATTAATCAAAAATTTATTTAATGTCAGGGTCCCAAGCTGATCAGGTTTGTTATCTTACATACCCAAACACTAAACGACCTTGGAAAGTATGGCTATCTGTATTGAAAGTAAATCCAAGAAATCGTGTTCAAGGAAAGTATAAAGAGAAAGAGCTCGTCATTTTGCAACAAACTTCTGATGAGGATTGACGTCTACGGTAGGTGAAATCAATGTCGATTCTTTAGTTGATCGAGCATAACCAATGGAAGACATCGATTCTGAGATTGGAGACGATGATCCACAAGATGAGTTTCAATGTAATTTATCATCTTCAGACGAGGAAGGTGATATTTGAACCTTGATTCCAAATTATGTGTAATATTTCGTGAGATTGTATTTTGATGTTTTTGATTTTGTAATTTTAATTATATTTGTGGTTTTGTAATATAAATTTGCATTGTAATGTGTATTATATTTGTGCTTATTTTATTTTAATTTGTAAGTGTGATGCTATTTCTTTGATATTGTATTACTAAAGTGTATATTTCTTTGGTTGTATCAAGTAAATGATTAAACACAATAGCTCAATGGTACACAGGATAAACCTAAACGTTACCACACAATTAGAGGTGCGGTTACCTCAGATACAACATTCATTTTTTGTTTCTGTTATTTACCGAGTTATATAAGTGCTAATGGTATACAATACCGATTAAACACAACAGCTCAACGGTAAACCCATACACCTAAACGTAGTCACACACAAAGGGGTACCGGGTTCAAAACGTAGAAAGAACATTTATTTGAAATATTTTTCACTAATTTGCGACTCTTTAGAGATAATTTGAGGTTTTCGTATATGTTTTAGGGTTTAGGGTTATTTTTTTGTGAGTACATAAAGCTACGTCACAAAATCGTTATAAATTACCCACTTATTAGTGACGCATATGCGACGATCATGTTATTTGCGGCTACTTTGCGACGGATTCCCTACTCCATGTTTCAATTTTTGCTAAGTGAACACCATATAATGTAAGTGTATATTACTCTTTTCGTATTTACAAGGTACTTAGCTCTAATGTATAACAAATGGGACAATTTAGGAGTGAAAAAATTTGAACTAAGTTTTTCAATTATCTTTGTCTCCACAATTGATTTGTTTGTATAATGACATGTATGTTTAATGTAACATTTAGTATATGTGAAGTTTTAGTACAAAACTCAACAAATCTATTACTCTGCTTCATATAAGCAAACAATCAGTCACAAAATGCATTTGGAAATGTTTGGAAAGATAATTGGGCTTATTTTTTGGTACAAATTGTTTAGGGTATAGGGTTTGGATTTGTCACTACCAGTTTAGTGTCACAAATTAGTCATAAATTAGCCACTTCTTTGCTACTACTTTTCATTTTGTTTTGTAGTGAATTCTGTGTGGGCCTACCCATAAAGTACATGGGCTTTTAGGCGGGTTAAATTCCGTCCAAAACAAATTTGTTGCGACGCTTTTGTTACTGATTAGCGACGAAATTGTTTAATAACGAAACCACATCTGATTCCCAAATTCATTTCGTACAGAAACCCTAAAAAAAATTTTCTCTCTCGAGCGACGGCGATTTCATGCCATAGCTTCGAATCTTCCGTTTTCTCTTCTGATACCATCAAATTTCATCGAATCTCTCTTTGATATCTCTTCCATCGAATCTTCGATCTCTCTTTCAATCGAATCATCTCTTTGATTCGAGTTAGCAAAACCCTAAACCTATGATATGCCTACAACTAGAGGAGGAGGTTCACGTGGCCGTGGCGGTGCCGGTAGAAGTGGCCGTGGCCGTGGAATCGCGAAGACCGGTGTTTCTAAGCGACCGTCGGTGGGTAACGGAGATACTTCAGGCGGTGGTTCTCAGAACGTCTCAAAGCCCCAACGGAGGGTTCCTACTTCCGTCGGTGGTTCTCAAAACGTTTCAAAGGCTCAACGGAAGGTTCCTGCTTCAGGCGATGGTTTACAAGCACTCTCAAAGCCTCAGGGGAAGCTTCTTGCTTCAGGCGGTGTTTCTCTCACACTCTCAAAGGCTCAGGGGAAGCTTCCTACTTCAGGCGGTGCTTCTCTCACACTCTCAAAGGCTCCAGCGAAGCCTTCTGCTGCAGGCGATGGTTCTCTCAGACTCTCAAAGGCTCAAGTGAATCCCTCTGCTTCAGCGGCCAGTTCACAGACACTCTCAAAGTATTTTGGTAAGAGAGTAGCAGGTGGTGAAGATGTTTCAACCAGAGAAGAGAACCAAAACCACAGAGGTTCACCAAGCGGCGGAGTTAAGTCAATCGGCGGTCAGACTTCTTCTATTAACTCCAACCGCAATACGCTTCCTTCTCAGCGTACACCGGAGTCTCAAGCAAATGTCTCAGGTTCTCGAACCATGAGTATTCCCCTTCAGTATCCTCCTACAGCAAACCGGTCTTCATCTCAGAGAGTCGCGTCTCCTACTCTACCGGCTAATCCATCTCCGAACCTCAATCTAAACCTCCAACCAAATCATGAAGACTTTGAGATGGAATATGAGGATGACGATGAGGATGAGGAAGATGTCGAAGGTGATGATCAGCAGGTTGAACCCGTTCCTGGTGACTACGAAGGTGTTGGTGATCAGGAAGCAGAAGAGGAAGACTACCATCAGCTTCTGGATAATATTTTGGCCCTTCCACGTCTCCAGAATCTGCCTCTCCTGAGTGAGGTTCCCACGGTCAGAAAGAGCTTGTGGTATGTTAATTCGAATCTCATCTTTGTGTTTTATATCTATAATTTTCTGATTTCTGTTAACTGTTGTGCATCATTGTATTGGTTTGCTTCATTGTGACATTAGTATAATTTGGTTTGAGCAATTGTCTTTGTTTGTGTTGGTTTGCATCATTGTCTTATTTCTGTTAGCTAAGTTGTTTAATCATTGTTCTCTTTGGATCAATGTGTGTTCATGGTTCTTTTCAGTAGATTCTTTAATCTCTGTTTATATTTATTTGATAGGTTTACTCGAGACAAAGGCAAACTGACCCGTGTCATTGCTGGAATCTTTCGTCACAAATTCGATGGTCCTTTTTATAGTTGGACTGTGACGCCTATCAACAAGTAGGAAAGATACTTTAGAACATTTGTGGTAATGTTTCATGCTTCATGCTTATTATTTACAATTTATGTTCCATTACACTGATATACATGCTTAACTCTCTATTTTCTTGTGTAGAGCATGTACAATTGGGATATAGGGATCACTCAGCTGGTTAGGTTTCATTTCAACGCGATTGCTACAAAGCGAATGAGGGGAATTGTGAGTCAAGCTAAGACCAAAGGGGTGAGGCCAATCTGGATCGGTGAAAAACTTTGGGATCATATGTGCCTCCATTGGGACATTCCAGAGGTTCAGGCCAAGAGCATTACTGCTGCCAACTCTCGTATGTCGCATCGCAACGGCCTAGGAGCTCACAGGCACAGATCAGGCGAATCATCTTACTTGACCATTCAACAAGATATGGTAATACATTTTTTCATTTTTCTCTGTTACAAACTTTATCAACCTAATCAATCTTCTCTACTGGTGCAGGAGAAGGAACTAGCCAGACCTGTCTCATGGGGTGAAGTGTTTGTGAGGACTCATACAAATAAAGATGGCTCCTTCATTGATCAAAAAGCTAAGGAAGTCGCACACACTTATGAGACCGCACTGCAAGAGGTTATGGAACAGGACGCAGATGCACCAGAAAACTCACATGCTTCTGAGAATTCTACTCACCGCAATCTCACTGTGGCTCAGAAGAACGAAATCTTCCTTAAGGTAATCTTCTCTCCTAATTTATGTTTGATTTCTTATCCTTTCTCTTGCTCTCTGTTTTTGTTTTGTATGTGTTTTATGCTTCACAATGATTGTATGTACCATTGAATTCATTGTTTATTACTATTTCTCACTAAGGTTATTTGTTCCTCAAATATATTGACGTTGAACTTGATTTAGGTCTGTGATTAGAAGTTAACTTGTTATAGCTTGGATTTGACCTTCTGAATATATTTTATATGTGTATGTTGCAGTGTACTAGGTTCGATCCCAAGGGTAACCCTTATGGAATGGGTCAACTGACATATCAGCTTGAGAAAGGGAATGGGAAAAGGAAAAGCAGCTACGTTGAATCATCTACGTCATCTATGTTCGAGATCCAGGACGATCTTAAGATTGCTCGTCAAAAGATTGCTGAACAAGATGAAGATAATAAGCGTCGAGATGCAGAAAATATGCGTCTTTCGAACGAGCTAAAGGACAGTCAGTCTCGAATTGTTCAACTGGAGAAGATGGTTAACACGTTTATGAAGAACAACGACCACTCAATCGACTCCGCTGCTCTAGAACCTGCTGCAAAACCCAAAAGCACCTCTGTCTAATGTGATACTCGATCAGAAAGCTATGGTACCTAACTCTCTCTCTATCTAAAAAACTCTCTCTTATGCATCTAAGTATGTTTATGTTTTTGGTACTCTAAAACTCACTCTTTTTGTACTTTAAACCTTCTTTTGTGTAGCTTAATGATTCAAAACTTAACTTACATATAATTGTAAGACGTTTATCTTTGATTTTGATTTTGATTTTTGCATTTGAAAACACTCAAATCTAAATTATTTCCGTATCAAATTAGTAACTAATTAAAAATGTTAATTGATTATATATACATTAGGCGTCACAAATTAGTAATTAATTAGTGACACTTTTAAGACTAACTTGTGACTAAGAACGACTTTGATCAATCACCACGACTGTCTTTAATCTGTCGCTAATTAACGACTACCTAGCTCGTCACAAATTAGTCTTAATTTCACCACTACAAAAACCGTCACAAATTAGTCGTTTAAATCCCACCCAACACATTGTCACTAATATGCGACGTTTGTAATATTGTCACCAATTCATCGCTAATATGCGACGTTTGTAACATTGTCACCAATTCGTCGCTAATATGCGACGTTTGTGTCATTGTCATTAATTTGTCGCTAATATGCGACGTTTATATAAATGTCACCAATTTGTCGCTAATTTGTGACGACCAAAAATATGTAACTGTTGCGTCGCTATTTTGTGACTGAATTGTGACTGCAGAAATTAGCGACGATGAATTTCCGACGACCGTTTTACGTCACTAATTAGTCGCAAATGGACCATTTGTGACGATTTAGCAACGAATCTGGGTGTCACAAAATACATGTTTTCTTGTAGTGGCCATCATGTCACACCAAAAAACCATCTCCCAATCCATACCAAAAATGCTAAACCAATGATCTTCCGTTGTCCCGATGGCTGTCGTAACCAAATTTCGAACCAAATCAACAGTTAGGAGGAATCTTTACATTTCCTAGTTTATTCCCAAGTTTTTTACCACTAGTAAAAACCGTTAAATCAAGTATTTTAAATATCGAGTCAACATGTTAAATAAAAGCAAGTTGTTGGGATATCAATACAAGTCCCACATCGGAAGTTTAGACAAGAATGGTCTAATATATAAGGAGATGTCCTACCTAATTAGTATGAGGCATTTTGGGAAGATGCTCAAAACTAAATCCGTGCGGGCTTAGTGTCTGGACCCAAAACGGATAATATCATACTAATGGGGGGAGTTGGACATGGGCTTAAATAAACCCCAATAAATGGTATCAGAGCGGTTCAGAAAAGTGGACATGGGGATCCGTTGTGGGAGTCTAGCCCTCAAAAAGGTTACCTACGAACGGTACAAGAAAGTGCCAGGTTTCGTTTAAGGTAGAGAAGTCCACGAGTTATGTGGTACTTGGCTTGAGGGGAAAATTGTTGGGATATCAATCCAAGTCTCACATCGGAAGTTTAGACAAGAATGGTCTAATATATAAGGAGATGTCCCACCTAATTAGTATGAGGTCTTTTGGGAAGAAGCCCAAAGATAAATCCGTGCGGGCTTAGCCTATGGGCCCAAAGCGGACAATATCATACTAATGGGGGAGTTGGACATGGGCTTGAAAAACCCTAATACAAGTTTCAAAATCTCTTAGAGGGGTGTACTGGATGCGGATATTTAAAGGATTTGATGGGGTTTATGATTTGGTGGGATTTATGTGGATTTTGAAGATATGTGGGGATTTTAGGTTTTAAATAATTAAAATATAAAAACATGTTAGTGTGATTTGGTGTAAATTGTGTGATTTGCCTTTTAAATTTGAGTGATTTGTGAGGATTTGATATTCTTTTTTCGCTAAATAAACTAAAAACGAAATAAAAGGAAAGAACATCAAAAGCAAAGAGACAAACCCTAGAAAAATAATCTAAAATCAAAATGATCAAGATCCCATATGCAATGCATGACTCCATATGGTTGCTGCTATATTGATTTCTTACATGTAACATCATCAAATCATCATTTTTATTAAAATCATAAAATAATTAGAAGAAGTTGTTTCCAACCATCACCATAGTTTTGGAGGAAGAAGAAGAATAATGAAAACAAAAGGATTTAAAACAAATGACAAAGAAGAACATACGATGAAATATATTTTTTATAGATGTTTTGTTCAAATCGTTGTTGTAGCCTAATTTATAACTAAAAATATATCGCAAGTCTCATAAATCTCTTTTCTTAAAATGATTGTTAACTTTTGAATAACAGTAGATTTGATATGAGTTTAACAAATTATAAGTTGAATAACAAGAGATTTTATATTAAAATAAATTCCATATTCAATAATAAT
The DNA here is from genome assembly GCA_900128785.1 of Arabis alpina. Lineage (NCBI taxonomy): Eukaryota > Viridiplantae > Streptophyta > Magnoliopsida > Brassicales > Brassicaceae > Arabis > Arabis alpina. Next base: position 43,573,177 of record LT669794.1, read on the forward strand.
ATAAGATTTGAAAGTGAATTTTAAAATCATTAGTTCAATACCAGAGGATTTTAGAAACTCCACCAAATCCTTTAAATTTTTTATTCACCCCTAAGGCAATTAATTTTGTATAGTAACTAAAATCCTAGTTAAATCTCTAATAGTTTATTTCTAAAAATCTCTTGAATATTCATTTCTAAAAATATCTTATATATTCATTTCTAAAAATCTCTTATATATTCATCATAAATGGTATGAATCATATATTTGACCAACAAAACTGAATTTTCAACAATAAATTAGAGATTGCCTTCCAAAACTAATTAAAGATACCCATTTTATTTTTGATTTTTAAAACTTCCAAGTGGGATAAGTAATATATTTTGACCAAAAACAATTGCGGAATATGTGTGTACCTATAAATACATACATATGTAACTTGTATCATCACAGCCAGTGCTAAGAACTCGAGAAAAATATTATTTAATTCACACAGTAAAATCATGAGATCTGCTACTTTTGTTTTGGTTTCGATTGTTCTCATGTCTTTTATATTGAGCCATGTGAAAGGTAATACGTCGTTTCTTCTGATTTGATTAGCTATTCATTCATAACGTTTGAAAATCCTAATTTTTTTTGCCAATTCGAAATACGTGATTTTAATAAGAAAAAGTGTTCAGAGTTCAGACCATGATCTAATTTGAAAGTTGTTGCATTATCAATAACTATGATCATTTAGTTTAAATTCTTACAATTCTTGTGGTTTATATAAAATAACAGAAGTGGAAGCTGTATGCGTCCACAAAGATATATTTATCGGAGGATGCGGCCAGGACGGAAGCAAGACATGCATAGACGAGTTTGTTAAGAAAGGAGGTCAAGGCAATAAGCCTGTTAGTTGCGCGTGTGATGACCTTGGCGGAGAACATTTATGCCGATGTAATTTTCCTTGCTAGTTTTTGTTACACACACAAAATTTAAAATACATAATAATAATAATAATAATAATAATATTTATAGAGAAGATACAAGTTTTGTTGTGGTTTGTAATCTTAAATTTTCTAAACATTGGAACAAACGTAAAGAAGAAAAGAGTCGCCAAAACTTAACAGACCTTAAAGCCTCGTTAGTACACAGAGCCGGATCTTGGCACAGTTCTATCAAAGAATATTTATTTTATATGGAATCCTGAATATTTCAGATTTGATTATGGGTGTACAATTTCTTTATGATCATAAAAAGTCACAATTTTTTTCAATTGTTTTTCCTTATGATTTCTCTTGTTTGTTTGAATCCTGTCATGGCCAAGGTAATATATTAGCATTTTTTATGTTTGGATTGATCTCTCGAGAAACTCTTAAAAAATGATTATTACTAATCAAATGTTGTTGCAGTAGAAAGAATATACTTTGATTCTATTTTTTTCTTCTAAAAATTAAATTTTAGAAACTTTATATAGTTAATACTATAATATAACAGGCATGGTACCTAAGAAGGTATGCAACGAAACAAGACGTTATCGCGGAGAATGCGGAGTAGATGGAAACACACTTTGCAAATCAAAATATGAGTTTCCGACGACTCATTGCAAATGTGTAAACTATAAGGGCATTCCAAAAAGCTTAAATATGGCTTGTGATTGCAAGTTTCCTTGCCGATATGTTTGAAAAGAAACTATAAGAGTTTCTTATATTAATTAAAATGTCGAAGTAGTCATGTTAGTCTAATGTTTACTTTAAAGTATCTGTTTTGTTTTTATTCTGTAATATCAATAAAATTAGGGAGGTTGACTAAAACAATCTTCTTAGATTTTGGGTTGACTCAAACAACCTTCTTAGATTTTAATTACTGAGGCTATTTTCGAGTCCGTTTTACCTTTTTTCTTTTGATAACAAAAAACGTATTTACGAAAATGCCATTAATGAAACGGGCCGCGTAGGCGCGAAAATTTCCCGCAAAAAAAAAATAAGTCTACCGCTATGTGATGGTAGACTTATTTGAGTTCTGGTAGACTTATTTTTTTGTCCGTAGACTTATTTGAGGAGCAGTAGACTTATTTTTAAGCGGTAGACTTATTGTGTCTCCTTTGGTGGTAGACTTATTTCCGAACGGTAGACTTATTTTCTCAGCGGTAGACTTATTTTCCCGCAGCGGTAGACTTATTTTTTGCGGTAGACTTATTCTTCGAATGGTAGATTTATTTTCGTTGACTTATTGTCAGCTGTAGATTTATTTTTCTTCGATGGTAGATTTATTTTTGACTGGTAGATTTGTTTCCTTTGGTGGTAGATATTTAGTCATAGCAGCGGTAGATTTATAGTGACGGTAGACTTATTTTAGTAGCGGTAGACTTATAGTTTGCGGTAGACTTTTTTATCGTGGTGGTAGATTTATTTTGTGTTTAGTAGTGGTAGACTTATTGTAGTAGTGGTAGACGTATAGTTAGCGGTAGACTTATTTCGTATTTTCGGTCAACGAAACTAACCGTTGACTGGTAGACTTATTTTTTTAGGATCAATGGTGGTAGATAGAAGCGGTAGATTTGTTTTTACCCAGGTCTAGTGATGGTAGACTTTTTTATCAAACTTAGTGACGGTAGACTTTTTTTCACATTAGACATTTGGTAGACTTATTGTGATAGCGGTAGACTTATAGTACTTGGTGGTAGACTTATTTCCTGTTTAGGAAACTATAGTGGTGGTAGACTTATTTGGTAGGTGGTAGAGTTATTTGCAGGGTTTAGGAAATGTCGATTTTACCCTTAAAAAGTTGACAAATTTGCACGAAAAACCTGCAACAATGGTGAAGAACTAGGGTTTACAGCCGCATAGCTCGGATCCTTGCGAAGTGATTTCTTGAACTTTCTTTGTTTTCTAAAGTGTTTTTCGAACGAGAGAATGGAACAAATTGTTCTTGTCTGTGGTAGATGGAGTTTTTCGAAGAATGGATGGGTATTCGGGGTCGACAACTCAAAAGGTGGTAGAGTTCTTGGGTTAGATCATGTAACCTCGTTCAACAATTTCCTTCGAATGGTGTATGAAGATTTCGGCGTCGATGAACAAATTTTCGAGGTAAAATTGAGTTACATGTTGCCAAGCTTAGCTCTAGATACACCACCGATTTTCGTTACAAATTCAAGACAGTTCAAGAGTTTTGTACAACAATATAAGAACGTAATGATTCGTCTATGCGTCGAGATTAGTGAAAAAGAAAAAAAACAGTTTAAAAGAGAGAGAAGTGGATGCAAGAAGGGAGAAACTATAGATGAAGATGATGAAGATCATGAAGATCATGAAGACGATGCTTGTAGATTTGACTATTGCGACGATTCAGACGGTGCAAGTTCAGACGACGATGAATACGGGAGGCGTGGTAGACTTTCAGATGATGAGGACGATGACGCAATGGAAACTCTACCACCAAAGAAAAGGGGTCTATCATCGATTCCATATGGCGTGAAGTTAGAAATGAGATCGGTAGACTTAGCGGTTGGGCAACGTTATGCCACAAAGGAGGACTTGGAGAGGAGATTGGAGATTATTTCTGTTGCACGTAAGTTTGACTTTAACGTCGGACGCACAACTCCAACGTTGTTGACGGTTAGTTGTTGGGTGCAAGGATGTACGTGGAGGGTTCGTGCTTCAACTATTGGAGACAGTCCCAATTTTCATATCAAGACTTATATTGGAAACCACTCTTGTTTTGTGATTGAGCGTTCAACCCGTGCTCGTAAAGCAACGTATCAGGTGTTAGGTCGTCTCTACAAAGATTTCATTGGTGGTGTTGGACCAACAGTCATGCCAACTCACCTTGCCGATGCTATAACGAAACGTTTCAGAAAAAGGTACTTTATCTTATGGTACACTTATTTTTGTTTGATGGTAGACTTATTTTTGTTTGATGGTAGACTTATTTTTATTTGATGGTAGACTTATTTTCTGTTCGATGGTAGACTTATTTTATGTTTGATGGTAGACTTATTTTCTATTCGATGGTAGACTTATTTTCTGTTTGATGGTAGACTTATTTTTGTTTGATGGTAGACTTATTTTTGTTTGATGGTAGACTTATTTTCTGTTCGATGGTAGACTTAATTTTGTTTGATGGTAGACTTATTTTCTGTTCGATGGTAGACTTAATTTTGTTTGATGGTAGACTTATTTTTGTTTGATGGTAGACTTATTTTTGTTTGATGGTAGACTTATTTTCCGTTCGATGGTAGACTTATTTTCTGTTTGATGGTAGACTTATTTTCTGTTTGATGGTAGACTTATTTTCTGTTTGATGGCAGACTTATTTTCTGTTCGATGGTAGATTTATTTTCTGTTCGATGGTAGATTTATTTTACCTAAGATTCATTCAATTGTCATAGGTAGAGTATTGGAAAGCCCATCGAGCATTAAAGTATGCAAGACAATTGGTTAGAGGAAGCTCGGAGAATGGGTACGAAGAACTTCCCACGTACTTATACATGATTAGGAGAGCTAATCCAGGGACACTTATAAAGCTGGAAGTCGATGGTGAAAATAGGTTCAAGTTTCTTTTCCTTGCATTTGGCGCAGCGCAAGCATACATGGTTTCAAGTATATGAGAAAGGTAATTGTGGTGGATGGGACATATTTGAAAGGTAAGTACAAAGGTACTTTACTGATTGCCACGACACAAGATGGAAATTTTAACATATTTCCTATTGCTTTCGGTATTGTTGATACCGAGAATGATGAGTCTTGGGAGTGGTTCTTTAGACAGTTAAGCCGAGTAATCCCAGATGATGAAGGTCTTGCGATTATCTCAGATAGGCATAGATCAATATCGAAGGCGATTGGAAAGGTATACCCGCGTGCTTCCCGTGGTATTTGCACATATCATCTGCATAAAAACATTTTGCTGAAATTCAAAGGTGGAGAATCATTCGGACTAGTGAAGAAGGCAGCGAAGGCATATAGACTTCGAGAGTTCAATGAGTTATTTGGGCAGATTGAGGCTTTCTATCCTGCTCTTCATACTTATTTAGAGGGAGCCGATGTTCGTTTATGGACTCGTGTGCATTTTCCCGGTCATATATACAACTTCCTGACAAGCAACATAGCGGAATCTATTAATAAGGTCTATTATCGACACAAGACCAATGTGTTGATCGACACCTAGTGGTTGTGTCGATCGACGCACGTCTGTTGTTACTCCTTTTGGCTATGTGATTTGTGTGTTGCCTGAGCGGTCCATCGTGCATGAGTGCGCAGTTGTATATGGGATGACCGTCTCACTGAATATTTATGTTAATACTCACGCATCTCTTTTCCCATGTGATGTAGATAAAGGCAAGTGTGACAGTGGAGTCATGGCTAGGAGGAGGAGGATGATCTGGGATCTCGGTTGTTTGTTTTATGTTTTGTTATTGCGTTAGAACTGCCATAGGTTGTTGGTTTAGTTTTGGAACGTATTGGAATTGGTTATTGTTGGATTGATTTCTTTTGGTTTATTGGAATTGTTTGAGTTATTGTTATCCGCTTTACTTGTGTGGTTTGCTTGGTCGTTGAAGATAACATTTATGGGAATGCTATTTCGAAACCAAGGTTTAATTGTTAAAAAAAAAACATATGCTATGAAAATAGTTAACTATGCTTTTAAATTGGTAACTATTTTTTCAAAAATAGTTAACTATGTTTTAGATAGTTACAAAATAGTGTAAAATAGTTAACTATCTTTTAAGATAATAGAATTTGTATTTTTGAAAATACTCAACTATTATAGTTTCGAAAATAGTCAACTATGTTATTAAATTGATTCATACATGGGTAATTTTGTCTTATATTTAATTCTCTATGTTACTCACCTAATTATATTTTCTGACATGTTATTTACCTAATTTTATATCCTTAAAGTGTTATTCAACTAATCAAACCCTTTTTTTTAAGTGTACATAAACTTAAATTTGTTTAAAATTCAAAAATATATATTTGATTTAATTTTGAATCAAATACTCTAAACCATATTTTATCGTCTATACATATATGTGTGTTTTTAATCTAAAACATATATTCATGACCATAAAAATCTACAAAACCAAAACTTATAGAAATTTTAATAGAACACTATTCACAAGTTTTAATAATAAATTACAAATTTTATGAATTATTTAATTTTAAAACAATATTAATCCTTGTAGAAAAATCTTAAATTTGTTTAAAATTCAAAAATATATATATTTGATTTACTTTTGAATCAAATACTCTAACCATATTCTATCGTCTATATATCAAATAATTTAGAAATTTTGTATTTTATTATGAAAACTTGTGAATAATGTTCTATTCAAATTTATTTAAATTTTGGGTTTGTAGATTTTTATGGTCATGAATATATATGACCATAAAAATCTACAAAACCAAAACTTAAAAAAATTTGAATAGAACATTATTCACAAGTTTTAATAATAAATTACGACATTTCTAAATTATTTGATTTTAAAAAAATATTAATCTGCGTAGAACGCAGAAAGTCATCTAATCAAAATGAAACTAGAAGCTTTTTGTCGAACTTTAACGTTTTGTGATTCTTTCTTCTTTTATGATTTTTCTAATGTGTAAAACTAAAGTACAAACCACAATAAAACTGGTTTCTTCCCTGATTTATTATTGATATAGCAAAAAGCTTGTTTATTTGAGAAAAAAGCAAAAAAAATTGCTAGATCTTGAAAGTGTTCCGACAAAACTAACATATAAAATTACATCGACATAAATGTTCTTCGCCAAAGTCATCACACTCGCAACTACTAGGCTTATTGGCTTTTCCTCCTTTCTTAACAAAGTCATTTATGCACGTCTTGCTTCCGTCGCGGCCGCATCCTCCCATAAATATATCCTTGTGGACGCATTGGTTGTCCATTGGCAATCCAGCTTCCACTTCTATTGTTAATGTCAATCACACAACAAAAACAAACGAAAGATTATAGTTATTGATAGTGCAAAATATGTAAAATTAGAACATGCATGGTCTAGAACTCTTTTTCTTCAAAGGAACGTATTTCGCAATTGGCAAAATTAGAGTTCTTGAATTACGAGTAGCCAACTAAAACAAAAACAAACAAAAAATCTGTTTTACCTTTGACATGGTTCAAGACGAAAGACACTAGAATACAAGAAACCAAAAAAAGAGTAGCATATCTCATGATTCTTAATGTGTGAATTTTATATTTCTCACTTTTGTGCCAACTAAAATTATATATATTCTCTGTTTCTTAGTATTCGTGGTGATCAAGTTGTATGTGTATGCATATATAGACACATAATCAACAAATTTATGGAAAACATATATTACTTATTAAAAGTATATATACTCACATAAAGACCAAATCTTGAACGTCTTAAAGCATTAAAGACAAAATTAATGGGTATCTTTATGACTTTAATTAGTTTTGGAAGGTAATCTTTATTCATACTCCCTCCGTCCCATTTTAGATGATTTTCTAAGAAATTTTTTTTGTCCCAAATTAGTTGATTGTTTCAATTTTCTATGTAACATTTATTATGTTTTAGTTGTTTTAATTCTACAAATTACTTTTTCATTGGTTATATCATCTTGGAATTGATGTTCTATATTGAAAATATGAACAATTAAATGGTTTCTTAATCTATGTGTAAAAATCTTAAAAATCATCTAAAATGGGACGGAGGGAGTACCATTTGTGATGGATTATTTATCATAAACCATCCATAATTACTGTATTTCTAAAATATAAGAGATTTTGAAAACTTACTGATTTTTATTTGGGAAATTAGGTGGAATAATATGTTTTGTCATGTAAATTAATAAAATAACATGTGTAATTGGAAAATTAGGTAATCAACAAAGAAAAAATTAAATTTGACTAATTTACCAAAAAATAAAATCAATTAATGTTGTCAAATTTTATCACATTTAATGCTAATATTGTCAAATTTCATCACACTTAATGCTAATTTATTTGTAATAAATAAAGAAATAATAATTTCATCTAGAATAAATTTAAAATTGACATATAAAGACAAACATTTCGTTGAAAAAAACATTATACGTTTACTCAAAATAGTCATAGTTTTTCTCTACATTATACGTTTATTCAAAATAGTCATAATTTTTTTTACCTTTCAGAATAATTAATTATTGTTTGAATATATAAAATATACAGTAAACTATATCACAAATTAGAAACTATTGAAATAAATAGTGAACTATTTCATTATTTGGATTTAAATAAAAATGGTGAACTTTATTTTAATATAACTAACTACTTGCTTGATATAATGAATTTTACACTAAAATTGCATAATGGTGAACTATTTATGAATATATTTAACTATATAAATAATGAATTATTGTTGAATATAACAAATATAGTTTATTGTTTGTGAATAAAATTAACTATATAAATAATTATTGTTTTTTTGTAGCTAACTACATATGGATATATAACTAATTACATTTAAATATAGTTATATATATATATAATGGTGAACTATCCTATGTGTGAATATAAGTAGTATAGTTGTAAAAAAATTAATTATATAAATAATATATTTATAGTTTCTAATTTGTGATATAGTTTACTATATAATTTATCTATTCAAACAATAATTAATTATTTCGATAAGTAAAAGAGTATGCCTATTTTGAAAATGTATAATGTAGAAAAAAAGAAAAAAAATGTTTTCTTTATATGTCAATTTCAAAAAATTTATGAAATTATTATTTATTTATTTATTACAAGTAAATTAGCATTAAATGTGATGAAATTTGACAACTTGAATTAAATTTAGTTTTGGTAAATTAGTCAAATTTAATTTTCTCTTTGTTACTTACTTAATTTTCATATTACATATGTTACTTTATTAATTTAGATTCTCAAACCTATTATTCCACTAATTAACCCTTTTTATTTAACATTGTAAACTTTAGTTAGTAATGTTTCATGACAAGTGTCAATATGTTACAAAACGTCAGCTCTCATATTGAGAAAGCAGTGGTAGCCGCTGATAAAGCTAAGAAAGTTGTTGTTAGTTGCATGTGATTATGAAGTATGTTAGATTCCTCCTCTAGCTCCTTTATCTGAGTTTTATTAATTCAAATATTGTGGATGAATTCTTAGATAATTTGATATCAAACACTTGCTAATACATATGATGATGTTACAAAAAAGAATATATACATTGGATTTTTATTAAAACAAAGCATAAAAAGTTCAAAATCGAAAAATAGAAGAGACTAGTAATTTTAGTCACTTGGATTCAAGTAAAAATAATTGTTACTTATCCATCCATAGAATGCAACGGAGAGACTTTCCTTGCTCTAATAAATCGAAAGCCTTGTTGATTTCTTCAAACTTCAATTCATGTGTGATAAAACTATCCAGATTAAGCTCCTACAATTGTAAATTAAAACATAACGTAATTTGGAAATAAGTGCAATACTTAGTTAACAAAAATTGTTATCAGATAAATAGCTTAATTAATATATACCTTTTTTAAATAATGATCCACAAGAATCGGAATATCTAGTTTAGGTTTAAGACCACCAAACAAGCTTCCACAAATAGTTTTGCCTCTCAAAAGATCAAAACTATCCAAACTTGCTGGTGCTCGATACTTATCTATCCCCATCACCACCGTCTTTCCTGTCCCCTGTTTTCAAAAACAAAACCCGTTAAAAACATATAACTATTGGAATGATATTAAATTGACTGAGAAATTATTTCAAGAAAGACATTTAAAAACCAAATTAGAACAGTGTAGAGTTTTGCTACTATTTCGTAGTCATCATATTTTGTATATGTTTCTATTCGAACCCAAACGTACCGTGCGGGTGCTGGTGAAAGCCTCGCTAATTGAAGAATTTAAACCAACGCATACGAAGCTATAGTCGACTCCTCCTTCTGTCATTTCTTTAACCACCTTTTTCATAATTATATATCCAACATATGAATAAATTAGTTCTTTTGTGAATAATGTTATTGTAATTTCTATTTAATTATGATGTAAAATCTAAAGAGATAGATGAAATGGTGTAAGATATTAAATTCCATACCTCGCTAATCTTCTTTTCTCCACACATGGAAGGGTTAACGAATTCCGTTATGCCAAATTTCTTACCTATTCATTGTAGATAATCATACGTTTATACATGATGAATAAACTTATTTTTCGTTTTGTATATTAAGTCATTTTTAATCTGAAATTTTGTTTTATTTTAAGTGGTTGCAAAACTTTAATCATGAATATTAAATACATTATAGTATATAGTTTGCAAACATATGTGTATAAATAGCAATATTATTCACAAGTTTTTTTTTCTTTCTGAGAAATGTATATTATTCACAAGTTATAACGAAAGAAAAAGAATAAACAACAACATTTTGATTTGGCTATATTGACAAATAAATAGTATAACCAAGATGGATGGAACATTTGTTAAACTAACCACCAAGGTACCAACTACACCTAGTAGTTTTTCAGTATATCGTAAGGTAGTGACTTTTAAAAAATAGAATGACAAAAACATTTCATGAAAATATAAACTCTACTTTACCTATCTCGAATTTGTCAGGATTGATATCAACACCGATAATTTTCGCAGCCCCACGCAGTCTGGCCCCTTCTACAACCTGTTCACCAAAATCATTAATTTAAATGGTTTTAGCAAACAAATCATACCAATTAATTAATCAAATTAAGGAACAATCAATTGAGAAAAATGAAATGGATACCGCAAGTCCAACAGCTCCAAGGCCAAAAACTGCAATGGTGGAGCCTTCTTCCACATTAGCCACCTTCCAAGCTGCTCCAATTCCTAATCCACATTAGAAATGTCAATTCAAACGACCGCAAAACCGCGGGTTAGACATAAACTGCCTTTTCATGAGGCAGGTTAAGACTAATTATTTGGTGTTGTTAGGACCATAGTCTCTACTAATCCTACGTAAACAAATATTGAACAAGAATAATACAAGAAACCTGTGGAGACACCGCAGCTGAGCAAAGTTGCTTTATCGACAGAAACCTCACGAGAGATTTTGACAAGGTGTGCAATATCTATGACGGTATATTCAGAAAAACTCGAGACAAAAAGAAAATGGTGAATATCTTCTCCCAAAAAATCCTTGAATCTTGAAGCCATTCCATATCGTCTTGTGTTTGAGAAGTAATCTTCTGCAAATCTTGTGCACCAGTTGCTCTTTGAGGATTTGCAATCTCTACATTCTTCGCAGTGAGGGTGAAACACTGGCAAAACGACATCGCCTTGTTTAAATCCGTCCACATGTTCACCAATGCTCTCGACCACACTACATTCATACAATCCCAAGTAATGAAACAACAAGAATCAAATAATTAGGCAAGTTCTTGAAGAAGAGTGAAAAATCAAAGAAGTATATGAAGAAGAAGAAGAAGAAGACTCACCCGATTGATTCGTGTCCTAGAATCCTAGGAAACCTTACATTTGCTCCCTGGAAAAGTTTTAAAAAATAAAATTTAGTGAATGATAGTTTTTGCGTTGACTTTCCCATGCAAACATGTAAACTTACACGGTCTAGGTTCCTGAATTTAACATCGGTTTGACATAGAGATGTGCATATGATCTTTATCCTAACTTCGTAAGCTTGAGGTGGATCCACGTAAATCTCTTCTATAACCAATGCTTCTCCTGCTTTTCTACATACTGCTGCTTTGCATCGAATCCGCTTTCCTTCGTAGCTCGAAAATGATGATGACTTGATAGGGAGCCACTTGTTCTTCCTATCTTGTCTTTGCGAATTTTTTTATGGTTTATTCAAATACATTAATTTCTCTAGACTGTTCATAATTAAGCTCAACTGACTGAGTCGTGACTCGTGACGGCCTACCAACTTTATTGTGTCTTTTAGTCTATTTTAAAAATAATTCGTAAGGAAATGAAAACATTGGCCGATTGCATATCTCAATGAGCTGGTAGTTGGTGGATAATACAAAGTTTAAAGCCAGCTAATAATATCTTCTTCTTTTTTAATTGACTCAATAGTTTAAAAGAAAATTTGGTGTATAACAAAGAAAACAATTGTACTACAAAAATTCAAAATGTTCAAAAAATATAATTCAAAGCTCTTATATGGCAAAATCATAGCCATTAGATATTTAAATCTAAGGCATTTGATTAGTATTTTAGTTATAATTTTTTATATATTTCAAATTAACCCTTGGCTTAATTAATTTTGTATGTTGAACGTGGATATTTCATTTTCCTTGACTTGTTTTTTTATCAACGTGGTAATAAATCTAATTTTTATTAAAACATTTAGCAAAAAACAACAAAGGCCTCGCTGTCAGAACTCTGAAAACCACAATACGAAACGTCTCGTCGCATGTAGAGTTGGATAAACCACACACAACTGCGGATATAAAAAAACCCACCTCAAACCTCTACATTACGATTACCCACCGCCCAAAAACATCGTCAATGAGAAGCAATTGAGAGACTACGACGGAAAGATATCGGATCTCCAGCACATTAATTAAAAAAGGAATATAAGAATTCGCATATCTTGAAATACTGATGCCGGTGACTCGTCTTCGAAGATCCCAAATTTCACACCATCGAGATCCAACTGAAACCACTCCTCCACATATGCACCATCTAGGCTCCTACAGCCGCTGAAAAAGAAATGAAGGCTAAAGGGAGAAAGGCTAACGAACGGATACAGTGAATCAGTGATACATTGCATGCCTCTTTTAAGTCGTGCCTCTATGCAAAGTTGCCAAAAAAAACAACACCACCGTAATATAGGGAAATCTCCATAACAAAAAAAACCTTACCACCAAAACCAAACAAACACAAGAGGACGCAACACGTACAAGGAAGAAAGAAGGACGCAAATAGAGAGAAGATGAGAAGGGGAGCCTCTCTTATTTCCAGTGGTGGCGAGTGATATATCATGGTTTTTACCATCTTTTGGCCATGATCGAGTATTTTCGGTATTTTTCTAGTGTTTTAGAATCTTGTCAGCTTTGTGTATGAGTGGAGCTTAATTGGTGATTATGGAGCATTTTAGAGCATCAAGGAAAGAGGAGCTGAACTCGCGAGGACGGATTTTCTATTGCCGTCAGATTGGCGTGTCGATCGACGCCAGACCTTGTGCAACAATCGACGGAGAATGTTATTTCGCGAATAAAAGCAGATTTTTCCATTATGGAGATTTCTTTTTTGCCCCAGAAGTTACAGAAGTTAACAAATAAATCTCAGCACGAATCCTAGCCTATAAATACTCAGTTTTCTTTTAGTTTTCATTATGTTTTCTATTATTTAAAGACTTAGGGATTCAGAGAGATTTTGAGAGTTAGGGAGACAAATTCTAGACGTTTCAGATTTATTCGAACCCTTCTGTATCTCTTTCTGTATCTTTATTTAATATAGTATTATTTAGTAATCATATTTTCTGCATCCATGTCTGAGTAATTCCCTTGTTAGGTTTAGGGTTTTTCAAATGAATTAAGATGAATTGTTAGAATTGAATTCATGTTAGGATTATCTTATGGTTCTTCATCTAGATTGCATTAATTCTGATTTAGGATTGATCACCCTGATTTGGACATCCTAGGTTGATTAATTAGAAGCGGAAGCATCCATTGATAACCTGACTAGAATCTTAGATGAGCAAAATCACCTATTCTCAAAGGAATCTGGTTTAGAGATTTTGTGAACAATTGAAACCTGAACTTTAATGCTTGCATAAATTGATTGACTTTACAAAGGAATTTGGATTTCTAGGGTTTATGCATAGATAATTAATTCAACGGAAGTCGTTTAATTTTACATTAGAGTTTTAAGTTCGAGAACGAATCTTCATAAAAATCCTAACAGTTTCTTAATTCTGCAATTTATCTATTCCTGCGAATTTCCCGAAAGTCTAGCTCTTTGTCTAATTGAAGTTTAAATCACAATTCACTTTCAAGTTTATTTACTTTGTTTTTTCTGCATTCATACATTCTTGCTTAGCTTAATTCGAAGCCAAAATGCCATCGTGTGATTACGATTCCCAGTGATTCGACCCTTAAGTACTACAATTGATCTCTTAATTTGAGAGAGTAGCTCAGTGTAAATTTGAGCATATCTGTGAGAAACGCTGACTACTGGAAAAGTGGTTGGTCAAGGAAAAGCTTACAAATCTTGTCAGAAAAAAAATGAAAAATCTCACTCAGAAATAAAACATAATGTCATTAGTTCTAATCATTCATAAATTCTTCTAGACTTTTTAAAAGATATGCATTTGAGATAGCAACATTCATGAGCTGTAACTTGTATATTTAAGATTTATAGTAATGTTTCAAATGTTATTAATTATTAGTAGTGGTTTTATTATCCACTGATAATTATTTTAAATGTTACATTAATTTTTTTTTTTTTATGTAATTGGAATATCCAGGAGCGGGCATATGTAAATGTTTATTTAGAATGATCTTTGATTTATCTATTTTTATTATTAGAATATTTCAAGTTTTATTATATCTTATGTATATAGTTCTAAGTTTTATTATATGTTATGTATCTTAAACAAAGTTTTATTATATGTTATTATGTACTAGATTAGGACCCGCATAATATGCGGGTATTAGATATTAAAATTGATAATTTATGTAGTTATACATGTATAGTTATCTCTAAATTAAAACTCCGTTAAAGTAGTCATAAATTACGTTTTGTTAACCGTGAGTAAGATAATCAATAATGAGTTTAAATCTTCAAAAAATTAAATGAATGATAAGGTTTTAAATCATATTTGAAATTTTATATACTTTGAAACTTAATCTATTTCATAAATAAACATAAATTTTTTTTTTTTAAATAATTCTTTAAATGAATTTCCTTACAAATTTGATAGTTTTTAAATAAAGATCTACTTACGAAAATTTAAACTTGAATTTTTACATTACAACATGAATTTCAGAAAATACATTTACATATACTAACAAAATATTCTGAAAATAATTTATAGCCTCCCACTTTTGAAGAATTCATGCAATAGTTCGACAGTAAACACGATTTCGAAAATAAAATAGTTTTGACTGATTTGTGGGACGGTGGTATTCATGATTTGCAAAGAAAATTAAGAATTTGGGGTGTACGTTGTGGGAGGTATGTGTTATTATATAGTTTTTGGATTTGCCTTTTCTGAAGTAATAACATTTTTGGAAGGTTGAACGTATGTTACTTTTCCTTTTAAAATAATTTATGGTTTAACATTTGTTTTGTTTTTATATATAAAATTTCAGTTTTGTGATGTAACATTTATCTTGTTTAACATAATGGTAATTATATTTTGCTTTTTTTTTAACGACTTACATAAGATTTGGTTTGGCTTTTAGAATATGTTAATGAAACAATAAGAAAAATGTTAATGCTTCTTTATTTTATTGGTTTAACCTAATGATATTTTTATTTTTCTAATTGCTTGATTTTAAATAAAGTACTTTAACACGTGTCATCATCTCGATCGAGAATAAACATATGTCGCAATCCCGTGAGTTACAATTTTAACAAATTCTCCTTTATATAATAAGATATAGTTTTAAGTTGCCTTGCCCGATCAGGGCTTGGTCTCCCCGTTATTCACCCGGTATTGAGAATCGCATACGTTACACTATTCTCTCTCACCATCTAAGAATTCGCCACAATATTTGAAAAAATAAAATGCAAAAAAGGAGAGAGGAGGGATCTAACATACAACAACTTTGGTAGCTTTATTAGCAAAGCTTGAAATTTTGGATTTCCAAAACACAATTAGGGAAGTTTGACAAAACGAGGCAATAGAAAATTAAAATAAATATAATATGAAGGTTCTCATGCCGCACTATCCGTAATAATATCTCCAACCTCACTCTATATCTTACTCTATTTTCTTCAAAATAGAGTTTGGAGTCAAATTTGCTCCAACTGTACTCCATTTTCAATTTCAAAATTGTAAACCCATTTTTTCTTCCAAATATAGAGTAATCCCATTTATTTATATTATTCACTCTATTTTCTACTCCAAAATAAAGTATTTTACTCCAAAATGGAGTAGGATTGGATCAAAACACAACTTCATTTTAAAGTTACTCCATTTTATAGTAAAAACTGGAGTAATACATTGGAGATGCTCTTATAGCCACTCAAAACAAGTACATGCTCGATTGCACTCGTGTTTATTAGATTGTGTCCAAATAACTCTAGTTAGACATATTCAGTTTTCGCGGATTCAAATTGTTTTAATTTGAATCAAGCAGATATAAATCAGAATATAGATATTGGTGGAATTTCTGATCCAGAGTTCATTGATGATGTTTGTCTTGTCAAGAGGTTTTTTCGTACAATTATTTAGTTATCTATTTATTCTATTAAACTGACCGGATTATAAATCTAAAAGGCCAAATTCTATTTAGTTTTGTGGGTAATTTTATTTAACACAAAATATTAATATATTTTTACTTAATTTCAAATGGAAAAAACGTTGGCATCAATTGCCATTACATCATGATTGACTTTAATAGTCAATATATGTTAAAACGTTTCTTTTCAAACTTGGCTAAGAAGAAAGTCATTAAGTACGTAATTGAATGTCATAATTTGGCTTAATGGAGTCAAAATCATTTGATTAAAACGTCCTTTTGATTTACTCTTGGGAAAGCTTATAAAAGCACACGCCCTCACTTCTCCAAACATACTTTTTGATACACAAAAAAACATTCACAAAACATAAAAATCCAACAATCTCTCATGTCTTTTCTATAAAGTAGTCTCGAGAGTATAACGTGGATTCTTAGTTCGTAGATTCTATAATCGAGTGTCGCAATTATAGTCTAACACAGTTTTATCCTGAGATTCAGAATCTCATTAAACTGTCACACTACGGGAGATTTTATGAATTAAAGAGAGAGATCATATCTCGACTCTGTGTATTTTTTATAAAATCGTTTTCATAAATCGTTTATTTCTTCTCCTTAATTCGCATTTTCTCAATTTGGTTTTTTGGGTTCCTACAATCTTAAATCTTATTTTTTATATTTTAAAATAAAATAAAAGGAGAAAAAACGATATTGAATTTGCGACCTCTTTCATAAGTGTCTCGTGAATTTGAAACGATTTTATTTATAGATTTAAATTTCTGAAATAGTTTCTGCAAACGTTTTATAACGCTTTCGCGGAAGGTTTCAAATCTGAAATTTTTATCTGTAAAATTCTAATACGATTTCCGTGAAGGCCTTTAAGGCGAGTTTCGCGAAACGTATCTAAAATATTTCTTGGATAAAAGCCTTTTGGTTAAAATCCAGAAAACTATCACTATAATCATTTTCATCCAATAAAAAAAGTCATAACAAAAGAGAAGATTTGTGATATTGATATTAATTGATAATCACAAAATATCTTCTCAAAAAATTTGATTAAAAAAAAAACGTTAGCACTAAAATAATTGTCATTAATTTGATGATTTAAAGTCTCACTTAATGTGGATTTTTTTTTATTTTTTTTATTATGGCTTAAGAGAAATCATGAAATGGGCACAATTTAAATTGGCCTTGATTTGAGCAATTATTTTAACGACCAATATGGTTTTATTGCTCTTGATTCTCTACGTGGTATTGTGTGAAGATGAAAATGCTATAATTAGCTACCATCTCTCATTACTTTACACACATACTCATTTAGATAATGATTCTGTTTATCTTCTTGATACAAATCATGACTATCAATGATGAATGCAATGTTACAGGAATCTGGGATAGCCCAAAATCTGTGGGGGCAGCTTAGCTCACCACAAATGATTTCCTTAACAATATCAACTAGGTTGATAAAAATCGAATGAAATGGTGGCATTACGCTATTATCATCATCAATATCTATTTTAATAGATATATATATTTTCTAAACAGCAGAAATATGCATTTGAAAAAGTTCGAAGCATATATGATGAAAATTCGAAACCAACTTGGAAAATCTATGAAAATGGATATATGTGATAAAAGTTGCAAGTTTGATGAAAATGAAATGTGTTTTTTCTTTCAAAAGAAAACTACATTATTCATCGGAAAAACTACTACTTATGCACTTGAAACTATTCGAGTTATGGAACAAGATTCTAAACTCTTAAGTTACCTCCAGAAATGTGGGGGAAGCGTCGCTTACCACAAAAAGTCATTGGCAAAACGCCATATGAACTGGTAAAGTACATTTGTACAAATACCTGAAAGTGTGGGGGTGCCTCGCAGAGTCACAAAGCAACCTTTTTTTTAAAAAAAAAGTTGCAAGCAGACCAAAAATATGAAATTGTATTTTATTGGATATGCATATAAAAATAGTGTTTATTGGTTTCTGATTGATCATCAGATTTACCATATATCCATGTAAATATAATAATAAATCAAAGAATGTAAATCTTTCGATAAAAGCATTTACTGGTTTTTCGCAAGAGAATGCACCATTACTTTCACGAAAGCCTTGTCTAAACTAGACATTCCATCGTGAAAAGAAAACACCACTAATGAGATCAACTCAATTATGAAAATTCATACATGAGAGATAATTGATCTATCACAAGGGCGTATAGGCCTAAGGTGTTAATGGTTATTATGGTTAGTCATATCTTTTAAGAAGAAGACATATAACCATTAGACAATTGATCTCAAATGGATTAATCTCAAATGATTATATCTCATCGGATAACTTAGAATCCACTTTTAAAGGTGTCTCACGAGATCAAATTGTTAAATCATCAAAAGGAATGGGTATAAAGCCTATTAGTTAAGAGAAAGTTTGATGGAAATCCTATCTACATGACTGGAGATCCCATAAAATAGGTTCAAGGGGACAACTAATTCAAACTAACTCTACATACAAGCACTGGAAATTAACCAGTTCCTAAGATGATACACAGTGCTTCCTGTATAAAAAGGATAAGCTTTGCTTTTAATGATATTCACCATAACTTTGATATATACATGGAGTATTACATGATACTTTATACAACAAAGTATATGACATATCACCTAGTGAGTGAGGAAAATGCCATTTCTAGGAGAATGAACGAAAGGCTATGTTCTCCGAATTCACTCATGATACCAGGCATGTTCAAGGTGACAATGAACCCAATAGAGAACTAAGTTCTACGAGAAAATGAAACTGGGTTATGGCTGTTGTCTAGGTTTACATAAAAATCTGGATGGTTCAAGACATCATGTTCACCATCTGGCCAAGTAAGCCCGATAGCTACTAACAATGATTGGTTCAAAGCTGAAAAATGCTACCAACTCATATACAATGATTTTTCGCTTATACTCTAATAAAGTCCTTATGTCTAGTCTAGCATGTCTTGTCAGTCTAGTCAGGGTCATTCGAGTCAGTCAAAGTCTTCTTTTGTTTAGAGTCATTTCTATTCATGTGGGGGATTGTTGGACCAATTTTAATCACACATTAATTAAGGCCTCATGAGCCAATAATTAATAAGATTAATTGGTAAAAATGTGAATAAAAATGAGCTATTAAGCTCATGGAGAAATCTCAAATAACAAGGTTTAAAGCCTTATAATTACACTATGTTGTAATTGAGATAAAATGAGTCTTGCCAAATAATTTGGAATTAAGATTGAGATATATGTTTGGATTTGGTAAATGGATTATAAATCTAAAAGGCCAAATTCTATTTAGTTTTGTGGTTAATTTTATTTAATACAAAATATTAATATCTTTTTACTTAATTTCAAATGGAAAAAATATTGGCATCAATTGCCATTACACCATGATTGACTTTAATAGTCAATATATGTTAAAACGTTTCTTTTCAAACTTGGCTAAGAAGAAAGTCATTAAGTACGTAATTGAATGTCATAATTTGGCTTAATGGAGTCAAAATCATTTGATTAAAACGTCCATTTGATTTACTCTTGGGAAAGCTTATAAAAGCACACTCCCTCACTTCTCCAAACATACTTTTTGATACACAAAAAAACATTCACAAAACATAAAAATCCAACAATCTCTCATGTCTTTTCTATAAAGTAGTCTCAAGAGTATAACGTGGATTCTTAGTTTGTAGATTCTATAATCGAGTGTCGCGATTATAGTCTAACACAGTTTTATCCTGTGATTCAAAATTTCATTACACCGTCACACTACGGGAGATTTTATGAATTAAGGAGAAAGATCATATCTCAACTCTGTGTATTTTTTATAAAATCGTTTTCATAAATCGTTTATTTCTTCTCCTTAATTCGCATTTTCTCAATCCGGTTTTCTGGGTTCCTACAAGGAAGACCACAAAGCCCTGGATTCCCTTCAAAGGAGGATTTAGGTTGCCCAACAATTTGTGTTCCTTGTGGTATTTCACCATTGAGTTGGTTGTGAGACACATTTATGAACGCCAAAAACGAGAGGGTCTTGAGTCCGTTAGGAATAGTCCCTGATAGGTGATTGCTTGACAAGTCTAGTGATTCGAGCTCGGTAAGATTGGCCAAAGAGAGAGGAATATGGCATGTGAAGGCGTTGTTCGATAAGTTGAGCGCAATCAATCCCTTCAAGAGACCAATGGATTCAGGAATATGTCCTTCAATTCTGTTGCCAGAGAAATCAACGGTGCTATAGGAAGTAAGGACCATCTTGTGCTCCATGAAAAGACCTTTGAATTGCAAATCTATACGATCTTCGTAAACAAAATAAGTATCTTTGATTGCTTTGTTTCTGTATTTCATATATAAACTCCCAACTTCATTCATCTGGATCGATGACGCCTTCCAACTCAAAAAGTAACTCGGTGGCAAGCTTCCAGTAAGGTTGTTATTTGATAATTCAAATATGCGCAGCTCGGGGAATGCGAGAGGACCTTGATGAGGAGGAGAGATAGGACCATATAGTTTGGTTGAACGGAGGATAAGGACTTGCAAATTCGGCAAAGCCTTGAGCCAAAAAGGAAATGTGTCTTTGATTTTGTTGTGCTCAACACTTAAAAGCTCTAGAGAAGAACAATTAACAAGAGACTTTGTAAGCTTCCTAGTTAGTTGATTGTAGCCAACGTCAAGTAACCGTAGTGTAGAACCAGCATAAAAAATGTTCGGGAGACTTCCTTCGAAATTGTTCTTCCGGAGACTGAGTATCTTCAACTTACTCAAACATTGAAGAATTGGACCGGTGAAATTGTTGTAGGATAGATCAAGAGCCATGAGAGAGTTGCGGTTGCAGGTTGAGAGAGGTATGTTTCCCGTGAAATTATTGCTCCACGCAGAGAAGGAGATGACTGAGAGTGGTAGATTAGGAAGTGCTCCTTCAAAACTGTTAGAATCCAAAGATAACACCTGCACTGATGAATTTACCAAAACTTCTGCCGATCCTTCAAAACCATTAAGAGAATTGTTAGAAACATCCACTGAAGTCAAGAAAGGAAGCTTCCATAACCATGCAGGGACTTTTCCTTCAATTATGTTGCTGGATATGTCTATAAATGTCAAGTTCTGAAGCGGTTTAAAGATGTTTGGGAACTCAGTGATATTGCAACCCGACAAGCGCAAGGCCTCCATACACAATGTGATGTCTGAATCTGAACTTAAACTTGTAGGGGATACACTATTACCAGATAGATCAAAGACCGTCAAAGATTTGAGAGGTTTAAGTCAATTGGTTGGCTTATGTTTAGGAAAGCAAGGTCGAGATGTGTGAGGTTGATGAGCTTTGAGATAGTTTTTAGAATATTGCCATTGAAATTGTTACCTCTAAGGGACATGAGCTCTAATCATGATGAGAAAGAGGAGTTATGAATTTCAATAGGACCATTGAAATTGTTCTCATCCAAAATAAGAGCCCTCAAGAAAGGCATGGTGAACAGGTAAGAAGGAATGGTGCCAAAGAAGTGATGATGAGCTAGAGTTAAAAAGGAAAGATTGGTTAGATACCGTACAAATGGGAAACTACCGGTGAGCTCATTATGGGAAAGGCCTAAAATAGAAAGATGACTTAGTTTACTAAATGAGGAAGGAACTTGACCTATGAAACCATTAGAGGAAAGAGACAAGACCTCTAACTTGTTGAGATTGCCGAATCCCAAAGGGAGTGAAGAGGAGGTGAAGTCATTGTAAGAGAAATTGAGGTAACGAAGATGATGCAAACGAAAGAGGCTACTGTTGGACTTCAGAGTTCCACTGAGGCATCCACTTGGTAGTTTTAGCTTCGTGACCAAACCTGTTGTATTATCGCACCGGACTCCGTTGAAGTAGTCAGTTTGGTTGCAACCGCGAGAATCAAACTCGTTCTTGAATTGCTTAAGGGTTTGAATTTGGCTGGGACGGTAAGCAGCAAGACCAACAACATGACTTTTTGCAAGAAAATTGCTTGACGCGGAGACACAACATAGTAAGAAGACAAAGAGAAAACACAAAGGTAGACGTAAACCCGACATTAGTCTCGTAATGAAAACTTTTAAGATGAAAAATATCCTTCAAGCAAAGAAAAGGAGCTTCTGTCACTTATCTTATAGATAGAGATGTTTACGGATAAGTCAATAAGTTTTGCCGTCTTGGGACTGGCGTTTGCTAAAAGTGTTTGAGTTACTGAAAAGTCTTCCTAGTGGGAAATGAAATCCATGTTGGTTAATGTTTTCTCTATGAATTTTCTTGTAAGAATTTGTGGCTTCACGGTGAAATGGCATTGATTTTGTCAGTGGATTAGAGAAGACCAAGTCAAAAAAATTATGAAGGCATTGATTTGAGAAGACTTTGTCAAAAAAGGTGTAACTTGGATATGAATATCTTATCATTTCCCTTGGGCATGGAAGATGATATTCGTTTCCCTTGGGCGGCAAAAATGAATCCAGCTTCAAGGAACCTCTATAGAGCAACTGAGCCGGAATATCTAGATGACGGGACTCCAAAGGTAACAATACCTACACGTGCTATTACAAGGCTTAGAAAACCAAAAAGAGTATATATTAGGCCAGTTTTATAGATGTTCACTTCCTTCTGGTGGTTTGATATATGCGGTATTCAATAAGCTATGGGGGAGGAAGTGCAAGATCACCATTAGGAAACTAGGTGAATCGAATTACCTCTTCCATATACCTGATGAATCAACTAGGAATTGGGTTCTTCAAAGAGGACTTTGGCATGTTGATGATTGTTTAATGTTTGTTGCTTCTTGGACTCCAGCAGTATCCCTAGCTATCCCTGAGATCAAAACTATTCCAGTTTGGGTAACCTTAAAGAAGATACCCAACATTCTGTACTCGATTCCGGGAATCAGTCATATAGCTTCGGGTTTAGGTGCTCCTATGGCAACTCACAAACCTCGATTCGATCCAATATTTATGGGTGAAGCAAATTTTTTTGTTGAAGTTGAATTGAGCAAAGCTTTTCCAACAAAAATTGATGCCGGTGATGAAAACAGTTTTATCTCCATGGTTGATGTAGAATACGCTTGGTTGCCTTCTAAATGCAGCAAGTGTGGTTTGCTTGGACACAAGATCAAGCGTTGCTTATAAGGACTAATTGATCCTCAAGTAGTTGTGGACACGATTGTAGAAACAGCTATTAATAACGGCGTTATTAGTGCTTCTAAATCTGCCTCAAACACTCAGCAACACTCCGGTTCGGTTCCCACAAGTACAGAGGTATTTACTTCTACCAAACTTACCATCGCAAACAATGAATCAATATTTGTTGATCCAACTACAACTACTATCATGGAAGATAGAATTGTTGTAAGTCCATCCTTAACAGCAAAGAACGTGATTGTTTCTGCGAAAGAGAATGTGGTTGTTTCTTCAACACATCCACTAGAGGCCATTGTGCCAACAAGTTTGGAGTCTCCTTTAACAGAGACTGCTCAACCTTTATTTGTCACCACTATTGCTCTTGCATCTTCTTCTGTTCACAGGAAAAGCGGAGAAAAGTCTGAGCCTGATTTTGGTTCAAATAAGTTTGCATCATTGATTCCTTTGGAAGAAAAAGAGGATTCCTCAGATTCAGACAAAGAGTGTGATTGATGGATCTTATGACACCTTCAGGTAAAAGAATGCTTCACGAAAGACCCGTCAAACTATCAACAAAGGCTAAGGAAATGCAATGGCAAACAGTTCGTGGTCGTGGTAACCGAGGTCGGGGAAACCAAGGTGGACGTGGCTAGAGGTCTCCAATGACTTTAACTTTCAATCGAAGCGGAAGATTGATTGCCTATAGTACATTTTAAGTACTTAACGCTTTATCCCACTTTGTAAACCTTTCTAAAAACTGTATGATTTCGTATCATGGCTTGAAACGGTTTATTTTATATATAAAAAAAAGAATATCATATCATTTTGAATTTCCCACATACATTCAAAGCTAGAGAAACCAACTTAGACATATTATGTTGTCATCCTCTGCTTTTTCCCTACTCCTCTGTTTCGTGTTCGAATATAAAATCAATTTTTTTCTTGTCTTTTCACTTTAAAGCACATGAAGTAGAACATAGCATTACATAAAGATATATAAGATAAACATAATTCTATATCACCAGTAACTAATAATGATAACAAATATAATTCTAACATTCTCTAGGCTTGACGAGCCACTCCAGTAGTCCAGTGTGCATGAAGCAACGACTAGCTTGTGTTTATGTATACGTCTTGTTTTGGATTCATAAGTTAAAATTTTAGCTCTTTAAATCTTCGTGGATTGTTAATGAGATTTGAGTGGATGGCCCCAATCTTTCACTAATAAACCATTGGTTAGAAGAAAACATAGAGATAAATGAACATGGCTACTAAGAAGACACCATTCTTACTTTATTGAGAAGGAAATAAAACCAACAACTACTTGATATAAAAGATACAACAAACACAAGGAAATACTTCAATACAATTAGAGCTGTCAAATGGGATGGTCGTCCATTGTCCAACCCAGCCCAAAACACTGCTGGACAATAATGGTCATGACCAAATGGGAAGGACTCCAAATGGGTTATATCCAACTTTGTCCAAGTTAAAAGCGGGTCGGACTAAACGGTCATTGGTTATCCAATGGACAAATAATTAAGTTAAATTTTGAATTTTATTAATTTAGGTAAAAAACAAAATCAAAATAAACTATAATTATAATAAAAACAAATATAGATCATTTTAATAATTAAAATGAAAATTCTCGGTTTTTACGGAAAAAAATATTTTTTTTGTTTTCACGGAAAATGTAATTTTTTTATTTTGGTGGGATAACGTAATTTAAAATTTTGGCGGGAAACTTCAGTATTGCGGTTTTGGCCGGAAATACAATTTTACGAATTTGGCGAGAAAAATACAATTTCACGGTTTTGGCAGGAAAAACTACAGTTACACGGTTTTAGCGGGAAAATACAATTTTGGCGGGAAAACTATAGTTTCACGGTTTTGGCGGGAAATACAGTTTTACGAATTTGGCGAGAAAAATACAATTTTGCAGTTTTGGTGGGAAAACTATAGTTTCGCGGTTTTGGCGGAAGATACAGTTTTACGAATTTGGCAAGAAAAATACAATTTTGCGATTTTTGCGGGAAAATACAGTTTTGGAGGGAAAACTACAGGTTCTCAGTTTTGGCGGGAAACACGGATTTACAAATATAGCGGGAAAACACTATTTACGGGTGTGGCGAGAAAAATAAAATTTTGCAGTTTTGGCGAGAAAAACGCAATTTTACGAATTTGGCGAAAAAGCGTAGTTTTACAGTTTTGAGGGAAAACACAATTTTACGGTTTTGAATGAGAAGCGCAATTTTACGGTTTTGGCAAAAAAACACAATTTTAGAGTTTTATGGGAAAACATAATTTTACGGGTTTAGCGGAAAAATAAAGCTTCACAGTTTTGGTGTAATCTAAAGAGACAATAACCAATTTAAATTGTTATCTAAAATTAGACTAAAACATAATACAACTAGTGAATTATGTTGGTCATTTTTGGGACCCATGGACAAACCATTTGATCGCGGTCATTATTGGTCACGGTCGTTGTTGGTCATGGTCGTTGTTGGTCATAGTCATGATTTGTCCAAATAAAAATTGTCCAGCTGGACATGACCATATGGACGATGGTCATCCCATTTGACAGCCCTAGAGATAGGGCCATATAGTTTGTTTGAACGGAGGATAAGGACTTGCAAATTCGGCAAAGCCTTGAGCCAGAAAGGAAACGTGTCTTTGATTCCATTGTGCTCAACACTCAAAATCTTTAGAGAAGAACAGTTAAAAAGAGACCTTGGACGCTTTCCAGTTAGTTGATTGTAGCCAACGTCAAGTGTGCGCAGTGAGGAACCAATATAGAATATGTCCGGGAGACTTCCTTGGAAATTGTTCTTCCGGAGACTTACTAACGTCAAGTTACTCAAACATTGAGGAATTGGGCCGGTGAAATTGTTGTAGGATAGATCAAGAAACATGAGAGAGTTGCAGTTGCAAACTGAGAGAGATATGTTTCCTGTGAAATTATTGTTCCACGCGAAGAAGAAGTTGATAGAGAGTGGTAGATTAGGAAGTGCTCCTTCAAAACTATTTAAATCCAAAAATAAAATCTGCACTGATGAATTTAGTAAAACATCCTCCAAACCTTCAAAACCATTGAGAGAATTGTTGTAAAAATTCACCACAGCCAGACGAGGAAGGCTCCATAACCACGCAGGGACTTTTCCTTTGATTCTATTTCTAGATATGTCTATAAACGTCAAGTTCTGAAGAGGTTTTAAGATGTTTGGGAACTCAATGATATTGCATCCTAACAAGTACAAGAAGTTTAGATTCAATGGGAGGCCTGAATCTGAACTTAAACTTGTTCGGGATACAATATTACCGGATAGATCAAGGCGCAACAAAGATTTAAGAGAGGAGAAGAGGTTTAAGTCAATTGGTTGGCTTATGTTTAGGAAAGGAAGGTCGAGATAAATGAGGTTCATGAGATTTGAGATAGGTTTTAGAATTTTTCCTTCAAATAGGTTATGACCAAGGGACAAGTACAGTAGCTTAGATGAAGAATAGGAGTTGGGAACTTCTATTGGACCACTGAAATGGTTCTCATCCAAAACAAGAGTTGACAAGAAAGGCATGGTGAACAGAGAAGAAGGAATGCTTCCAAAGAAGTGATTATTGGAAAGTCTTAAATCTAAGAGCTTGGTTAGATTTTGTACAAGTGGGAAACTACCGTTGAAATTGTTATGGTCAAGGTACAAGGTTGTTAGCAGACTTAGGTTACTAAATGAGGAAGGAATTTGACCTTGGAAGCCGTTAGAGGAAAGAAACAGAAGCTCTAATCTGTTGAGATTTCCAAAACCGGAAGGGAGTGAAGAGGAGATGAAGTTGTTGCTAGAGAGATCAAGGTAACGAAGGCGATGCAGCCCAAAGAGGCTATTGTTGGGATTTAGAGTTCCAGAGAAGTGATTACTGGAAATTCCTAAAACAGAGAGTTTGGTTAGATTCTGTAAAGGTGGGAAACTGCCGGTTAGGTCATTTTGGGAAAGGTATAAATAGGAAAGCTGGCTTAGGTTACTAAATGAGTAAGGAACTTGGCCAATGAAGCCGTTAGAGGATAGAGACAAGATCTCTAATTTGTTGAGATTGCCGAAACCGGGAAGGGAGTGAAGAGGAGGTGAAGTCATTGTAAGAGAGATTGAGGTAACGGAGGTGATGCAAACTGAAGAGGCTACTGTTGGGATTCAGAGTTCTACTGAGGCAGCCACTTGGTAGTTGAAGCGCTGTGACCACACCTGTTGTCTTATCGCACCAAACTCCATTAAAGTAGTTAGTTTGGTTGCAACCTCTGGAAGCAAACTCGTTCTTGAACTGTGTAAGGGCTTCAATTTGGCTAAGACGGCAAGCAGCAAAACTATCATTAGTAAAGATGCTTGAAGCAGAGACACAACATAGTAAGAGTACCAAGAGAAAACGCAAAGGTAAACGTAAACCCGATATTAGGGTAGTTTAAAAACGTTTCTGAAGAAGAAAAATATACTTTAAGCAAAGAGAAGGAGAAGATTGGTGTAAAGGTGGTTTGGCAATGAAGCTTCTGTTACTGATCTTATAGATAGAATTCTTTAAGGTCATGGTCAGATTAGTCTTGCTCTCTTGGAAGTAGCGTTTACTAATTGCTTGAAATTTGTCACATATGTTCAAAACTAAAGAAAACAACTTAGCATAAGGACAGACAAATTGGATACGTTTGCGGATTGGATAAGTTTCTAGCCTTACAAAGATGACGGTTCAGCTAACAAAACGTTACTTGGGTCCCAATCAACTCAGAAAATGAAACTTCCTTTTATTAATTTCTAATCATTTTCTTGTGTACCCTCAGTATTATCTCACCACTGCCCGCTGGCTTTCACTCTCAACACTCATTCTCAGTATTATATCTTTGAGGGAATGTATCATTTTAAATTAACTTGAAAGAAAATTAACAATAAGGAAAATAATTTTAGTAGCTTGGATTACAATAAGAATTTGATATTGTGTTGTTAGTAGATTTCTGGTCTCATCCTAATCTATATTATTACCGTTAAAAACTCTCTCTTAATTTGACCAATCTACCCTTGTTCTTGATTCCACATAAAACATAGCAGAGATAGAGAATAGCCTAATAGGTGGGAATAAAGAAGAAGGAAACTCGTTTGTAGCAAACTGAAATTGATATATTTTACACAAAATTTCTTCATCATAGCCATCCAATTAAGCTAACGGTGGTTTTTACTATTCCTTGCCTGAAGCTAAGAAACTCTAATTTGATTCCCATTTACACTCTTTCCAGTCTTTACTAAGAAACAAAGTTGTATATGAATATGACTACACAAAACTCAACATTCTTTATAGTATGATATAACAAAAACATAGGGAACATGCTTCATTTACTACAAGACCATCTACTACTTGACAAACATTCAAAGTTCAAACACAAAAGCTGAACAATCCTAACGGTTTTTGCGCTTATTCATACAAATTATATTGGCGAACCACTCTGGTTTGTATGAAGCAATGACATGTGCTATTGCCAATCCAAACAAGACTCCAAGCCCATACCCTATTGCCACTCCTTTCCAGCTCAACAATTGTTTTTCCTCTTCTTCCAGAGGTTGTTGTGCTGGTGGCACATTAGTCCCAACGCAACTTTCTTTGAGAGGAAGACCACAAAGCCCCACATTCCCTTCGAATGACGATTTAGGTTGCCCTGTGATTTGTGTTCCTTGTGGTGACCTTTGAGTTAGTTGTGAGATACATTTACATACGCCAAAAACGAGAGGGTTGATTGCTTGACAAGTCTAGTGATTGGAGCTTCGTAACATTTTCCAAAGATAGAGGAATATGGCCTGTGAAGGCGTTGTTCGATAAGTTGAGCGCGATCAATGTTTTCAAGAGACCGATGGATTCAGGAATCCGTCCTTCAAGTTTATTTCTAGAAAAATCAATGGTGGTGTAGGAAGTAAAGACCATCTCTTGCTCCATAGATAGACCTTTGTACTGCAAATCTATACGGTCTTCATAACTATAGGTAGCATCTTTGGTTGCCTTGGTTTCGTAGCTCATATATATACTCCCATCTCCATTGATTTGGTCTGAAGATGCTTTCCAATTCACAAAGTAACTTGGTGACAAGCTTCCAGAAAAATTGTTATCCGATATTTCAAATATACTCAGCTCAGGGAATGCGAGAGGACCTTGATCAGGAGGAGAGATAGAACCATAGAATTTGTTTGAACGGAGGATAAGAACTTTCAAATTAGGCAAAGCCTTGAGCCAGAAAGGAAATGCGTCTTTGATTATGTTGTTGTCCACAGTTAAAAAAGTGTAGAGATGAGCAGTTTAAAAGAGACCTTCAAAGCTTTCCTGTTAATTGATTGTATCACACGTCAAGTGTTCGTAGAGAGGCACTAGCATAGAACGGGTCAGGAATACTTCCTTCCAAGTTGTTCTTCCGGAGACGCAATGTCGTCAAGTTACTCAGACATTGAGGAATTGCACCGGTGAAATTGTTGTAGGATAGATCAAGAACCATGAGAGAATTACGACTGCATATTGTGAGAGGTATGTTTCCCGTGAAATTATTGTCCCCCGCATTGAAGGTGTTGATAGAGACTGGTAGAGTAGGAAGTGCTCCTTCAAAATTGTTTATATCCAAATATAACATCCGCACTGATGAATTTACTAACACTTCCGCGGAACCTTCGAAACCACTGAGAGAATTGTTAGACATAACCACTGAAACAAGACGCGGAAGGGTCCATAACCATGCATGGACTTTTCCTTTAATTCTGTTGTTGGATATGTCTATAAACGTCAAGTTCCGAAAAGTTTTCAACACGTTTGGGAACTCAGTGATGTTGCAGCCCGACAAGACCAAGAATTCCATGCTCAACGGTATGCCTGAACCTGAGCTTAAACTAGTGGGGGATACACTATTACCGGATAGATCAAGGTGTGTCAAAGATTTTAAAGAGGAGAAAAAACTCAAGTCAATTGGTTGGCTTATGTTGAGAAAAGAAAGGTCGAGATGTGTGAGGGTGATCAACTTTGAGATAGGCTCTAGAATCTGCCCTTCAAAATTGTTACCTCGAAGGGACAAGATCTCTAGTCTTGTTGAAAACTTCAATTGGACCAGTGAGTTTGTTCATAGCCAAACCTAGAAAAGACAAGTAAGGCATGGTGAACAAAGAAGATGGAATGGTACCAAAGAATTGATTACTGAAAAGGTGTAAAACACAGAGTTTGGTTAGATTCTTGTATAGGTGGAAAACTACCAGTGAGGAAATTTTGGGAAATATCTAAATAGGAAAGCATGGTTAGGTTACTAAATGAGGAAGGAATTTGACCTACAAAGCCATTAGAGGAAAGAATCAAAACCTCTAATCGGTTGAGGTTGCCCAAAGCGGAAGGGAGTGAAGAGGAGGTGAAGTCATTGTGAGATAGATCGAGGTGATAGAGATGATGTAAACTGAAAAGACTACTGTTGGAGTTCAGAGTTCCACTAAGGCAGCCCCTTGGTATTTGTAGCTCCATGATCAAACCTGTCGTGTTATCACACCGGACTCCACTGAAGTTGTCAGTTTGGTTGCAACCGCGAGAATCAAACTCGTTCTTCAATTGCTTAAGGGTATGAAGCTGACTAGGATGACAAGCAAAAAGACCAACAACAACAAGAGCATTTATCATAAAGAAGCTTGATTCAAAGAGACAGCAGAGTAAGAGTACCGAGAGAAAACCCAACATTATTCTTTAAGCAAAGGAAAAGGAGACGATTGGTACAAATGTGATTTGGCAATGAAACTGTTATCACCTTATCTTATACTTGAAGATATAAATGTTTACGGATATGTCATTTTAACACTTAGCTGTCTTGGTATCTTGACTTTTAGTTGGTGAAAAGTCTTGGTAGCGATATGTTGACTTGGATTTAGTCAAAAGTCTTCCCAGTTGAATATCACATCTGTTTGAAATTTCCCACATACCTACAAACCAGTGTTTTGAAAACCGGACCGGACCGGGGGTCGGACCGGGTTCAACCGTGAACCGGCCAGCTACCCGGTTTGGGTCGACCCGGGTTTGATTTTTTTTTTTTTTTTTTTTTGAAAATTTTCATTTTTTTATATTTTTCATATTTAATTTTTTTATAATTAAAACTTTATAAAAACAAATACTTGTTTTAAATTTAGTTAATTTGTGTTATGATTTAATGTTTTTAATTTTTTTTTTACATATAAACTTAATTATTTGTCACTAATCTTTGTTTATGAATAATATTTTTGTTATTTAAATGATTTTTTTCATGAATAATTTTTAGAAATATGTTTATTTAAATATATTACTATATATTTGGGTATAATAGTTATAAAAAAACTATTTATATATATATTTTTTTTTAAACTATTAAACCCGGTTCGACCCGGTTCGATCCGGTCGAACCACATTGACCCATGGCCCAAAAGTTTGTCCGGTTCGGTCGCCGGTCCGGTTTTAAAAACATTGCTACAAACCAACTTAGCATTAAGACCGACACATTGGACACAGTAGGTAAAAGTGCTTTTTCCCACTTTGCTTCGTGTTGGTAGATAGAGTCGAAAAGTTAGGGGCATAAATATATGAATACTAAAAGACTCGGATTTCTCACTTTAATGCACATGAAATAGAATAAGAGCATTGTAACTAAATGACAAACATTCAAATCCAAACACCACTCCAAGAGCTTCTCTGTTTTTTGGTATTCAGATTCTGTGCAGCTTATTGATTCAACACTAGAGAAATCAACTTAGCATTAAGACAGCACATTGGATAGGCTTGTTGATTGAAGAAGCTATTAGAGTTTTAAGAAAAAGAAAATAGCACTGATTTGGGGAAGAGATCAATGAAATTTCAAAGCTGGAGAAATGGCAAAGTGATCATGTAACGGTTTAAAGAGATCACAATCACTATTTGATATTTTGTTGTTAGTAGATTGCTGGTCTCATCCTAATCTTTATTACCGTTCCAAATTATTATCTTAATTTGACCAATTTACCCTTGTTCTTGATTCCACATTGTATCGTCATGTTTTA
Source organism: Arabis alpina (assembly GCA_900128785.1). Taxonomy (NCBI): domain Eukaryota; kingdom Viridiplantae; phylum Streptophyta; class Magnoliopsida; order Brassicales; family Brassicaceae; genus Arabis; species Arabis alpina. The sequence goes on from LT669794.1 coordinate 43,605,679, forward strand.
ACAGAGCAGAGATAGAGAATAGCCTAATAGAAGAAGGAAATTTGAATATCTGATATAGTTTCTTTAATTTCAAGGAAACTCATTTGTACCAAACTGAAATTGATATATGTTACACTAATTTCTTTATCATTATATTATTCCCATTGTTTCCTCTTCATCATGACCGTTGGATCATAGCCATCCAATTAACCTAACGGTGGTTTCTACTTTTCCTTGCCTGAAACTAAGAAACCCTAAGTTGATTCCCATTACTCTTCTTTTCTTTTATCTTTGAAGAAACAGAGTTGTATATGAATATGACTACACAAAACTCAACATTATTTATAGGAGAAACATAGGGAACATGCTTCAGTTACTACAAGACCATGTACTACTTGACAAACATTCAAATTTCAAACGCACAACCAAACCAAGTAAGTAATAACTCTACAAGACATTCAGAGATCAAACATAAAAACCGAAACAACTCTAACGGCATTTGGGCTTATTTGGACCGATTATCTTGACGAGCCATTCCGGCTTATATGATGCGATGACTTGTGCTATGACCAATCCAAGCAACACTCCAAGCCCATACCCTATTACCACTGCTTTCCAACTCAACACCATAAACGTGTTGTGAGAAACATCTACATACGCCATAAACGTGAGGGTCTTGAGTCCATTAGGAATATAATAGAGTATATATGTTTGTATACTTAGATAAATTTAAATAGAGTATAATTTGTATAGAAAGGAAGAGTAGATAGTATAAATACTAATGTATGTGTACATTTGATAATTAATGAAGAACATTATTCTGTTATCATAATACTAAAATGGTATCAGAGAGTTAAGCAAAGCTTAACAAACTTTTTTCTCCATCTCCACCGTTCTTCATTCCTTCGATCCATCCACCATCTTCTTCTTCGAATCAAGTTCTAGATCCATCGTCTTTTTCGTCGATTGATCCTCCTCTTCCGGTGGATCAGAGAAATTTTCCGATTATCCGAGGTATTCGAAGAAATTCTGTTGTTCCGCGTTTTCTCTGATTTCGATCTTTGTTATCTTCAGTTTCAGCTCCGATCTAGTTGTTTTCGTCTTCGTTTTTGATCTCCGTTCATCGATCGAAGCTTTTCTCATCAACTATGGCTGGAAAACAAAACTGTAAATCGCGATATCAAAACTCCAATCAAGCTTCACCTGAAGCTTCTCCACCTCATCGCAGTACTTCTCGAGGTTTTACTCCTCTTGCTGCTGATTCTCCTCCTGAATCTTCAGCTCAAGCTGCGACTAATCGTTCTCATCTTCCACGATCTGGAGTTCGATCTTTTGAGGTAACGGATTCTCCCGATAATCCTCATAGTCCGTATTATCTCCATAACAGTGATCATCTTGGTCTAGTCTTGACTGCGGATCTTTTAGATGGCACGAACTTTGGAATCTGGTTTGTTGCTATGAAAACTAGTCTTGAAGCTAAGAACAAGATATGATTTATTGACGGATCCATTACTCAACCTCCTATTGATGATCCATACTCTAAAATATGGATTCGATGCAATAGTATGGTTAAATCATGGCTACTGAATAGTGTGACTAAGAAGATTTACACAAGTGTGTTATACTTCAAGACTGCTGCTGAAATCTGGCTTGACTTGCACACTCGTTTTCACAAGTCCAATTTGCCGAGATTGTATAATCTTCGTCACCAGCTACATTCTCTACGCCAAGGTAACGTGGATTTGTCATCCTATCATACTCAGACTCAAACTTATTGGGAAGAATTATCTAGTCTTCAAGGTCCTACTCAGTCATTGGAAGATTTGTTGGTTGAAAAAGAGACTAATCGTGTCATTGACTTCCTCATGTGACTCAATGATTCCGATGACCCCATACGGCGTCAAATTCTCATGAAGAAACATTTACCAACTCTATCTGAGGTGTAGAATATCTTGGATCAGGATGATTCTCAAAGACTAAATCGGTTGATTGTTCAACCTCCTCTTGAAGCTACTGCTTTTCAGGCTACTTCTGGTCCTTATTATGGTCAGAAATCTAAACCGGTTTGCTCATTGTGGTGATATTGGACACATCATAGATATATGTTACAAGAAGCATGGTTATTCTCCTGGATTAAAGCCAAGAAACAAGTTTCCACCTCCTAAGAAACAGTCTACTATAGCTACTAACTTAGTAGTTCATCCTGATGTTTCTGATGCTTCTCATCTTCCTCTGTCCTTGCCATATGTTGGTAGTACTCAAGTTGCTCCTGCTTCCAATCTCAGTAATGATCAGATTCAACAAATCATCTCCTAGTACAGCACTCAGCTTCATAACACCAGTATCACACCATCACAAGAAGGTTCCATTTCCTCGCCTTTAGCTGTATCATCCACTTCTAAAGTGTTTGGTACGTTCTTACCACTTTACACTTTCACTATTCTTGGCATGCCTTCTGTGCTATACTCTGGAAATGCTGTGGTTTCTGGTGATTCTTGGATAGTTGATTCAGGCGCAACACATCACGTTTCTCATCTTAAATCCCTTTTTTCTCACCTTAAACCTATCACCAATACTTTTGTTACTCTACCTTTTGGGATCTCAGAGAGCATTGTTGGTATAGGTTCTATCATTCTTAGTGATAAAATAGTTCTTAAAAGTGTTCTTTATGTTCCTTCTTTTCATTTCAACTTGATGAGTGTTAGTTGTTTAACTAGTGACTTAGACACCATGGTCAGTTTCACTTCAACTACTTGTTTCATACAGGATATTTCTCAGGAATTGATGATTGGTAAGGGTAGACGCATTTTGAATCTTTATATCATGGAGTCTGATTCCTTAGTTCATGCATCTACATATCAAGGTAATAATGTTGATTGTTCTAGTGTAGTTGGAATTGAGACTTGGCATGCTCGCTTAGGTCATCCTGGTTATTCAAAACTTGCTACTTTAGCAGATGTTTTACATTTTAAGGATAATAAAACTAAGGCAGATCATCATTGTAATATATGTCCTTTAGCTAAACAAAAACGGTTGTCTTTTCCTCATTCTGTAACTAAAACTGAAAGTGCTTTTGATTTGGTTCATATTGATACTTGGGGTTCTTTCTCTGAACAAAGTCATGAAGGTTTTAGGTATTTTTTAACTATTGTTGATGACTTTACTCGTGCTACTTGGATTTATTTGATGAAGTTAAAGTCTGATGTGTTAGAGCATTTTCCAAATTTCATAGCAATGGTTGGAAATCAGTATAAGAAATGCATTAAGTCTGTTAGGTCTGACAATGCTCCTGAACTCACCTTTGATACCCTTTTCAAAGCCAAAGGAATCATTTCTTATCATTCTTGCCCTGCAACCCCAGAACAAAATTCTGTTGTTGAAAGAAAACACCAATATCTTTTTAATGTTGCAAGAGCTTTGATGTTCCAACCTCATATCCCTTTATCTTATTGGATAGATTGTGTTCTCACAGCTGCTTTTTTAATCAATAAAACCCCTTCTCCTATTCTTAACCATAAAAACCGTTTTGAACTTCTTACTTCTAAACCTCCAGACTATTCTCAGCTAAAGACATTTGGATGTCTCTGTTATCAGAGTACACTCACAAATGGCAGAAGAAAGTTTGATCCAAGAGCTAAGGCTTGTGTCTTTCTTGGTTACCCGTCTGGAATCAAAGGTTACAAACTTCTTGATCTAGCAACCAACAACATTTCTGTTTCTAGGCATGTTATTTTTCATGAAAACATTTTTCCTTTTGCTGTTTCTCAAATTCCTCATACAGTAAAGAACTTCTTTCCTAATCCTGCATTTTCTCCTAATGAAGTTGTACCTTATGTACCTCATCTTCCTGGTGATTCTTTGTCCCTTGGACACTCACCATCTGATGAAAGTTTGCCTTTGGCAATTTCATCCACTAGAAATCGTAAAACACCTTCTTATTTGCAGGATTATCAATGCCATTCCTTCTCTCTCTATCTCTTTCAGCTTATATTTCTTACAATAAGCTGTCTTCTCTTCATTTTGCTTTCATCAACTCAATTCTTATTCGTTTTGAACCCCATACATTTCTTGAGGCAATGAAAACCAAGGAATGGTGTGATGCTGATGTTGTTGATATGGAATTTGAGTCTTTGGAAGGTCTTGATACTTGGGAACTCTGTTCTTTACCAGAAGGGAAGAAAACTATTGGCTGTAAATGGGTTTTTAAGTTGAAACTTCATTCTGATGGTAGTTTGGAACGCCACAAAGCTAGGCTTGTTGCCAAAGGTTACACGCAAAAGGAAGGAATAGATTATGTTGACACTTTCTCTCATGTTGCTAAGATGGTAACAGTCAAGATGCTCATTGCTTTGGCTGCCAAGAAGAAGTGGATCCTCCATCAACTTAATATATCCAATGCATTTCTCAATGGTGATCTTTCTGAGGAAATTTATATGGATCTACCTCCTGGATATGCTACAAAGAAGGGGGACTCTTTGCCACCAAACCTTCGCGGATTGCCTTTTTCTCCTATGTCGGCTTCGTTACTGGGCTTTAGCGCGTTGAACCTTCTGGAACCTTCGATGATGTTCTGACGGGCGACGAAGGACTTGAAGCCGATGGGAATAGCCTGGGTACCGATGTCAGCTGCCTGTCATCGGTGTCAGGCAGCCTGGGCACCGATGTCAGCTGCCTGTCAACGGTGTCAGGCAGCCTGGTCACCGATGTCAGCTGCCTGTCATCGGTGTCAGGCAGCCTGGTCACCGATGTCAGCTGCCTGTCATCGGTGTCAGGCAGCCTGGGCACCGATGTCAGCTGCCTGTCATCGGTGTCAGGCAGCCTGGGCTCCGATGTCAGCTGCCTGGACGCAGATGAGGCCAGGCACATCGGTGTCTCTGGGCAGTGACATCGGTGCCACTGCCTGTCATCGGTGTCACTGCTCAGTGACATCGGTGCCAGGCAGCCTTGGTCTCTGCAGCGCCTCCTGTTGGCTCTGTGACCTTTCCGACGCTGCATTTATGACTTCTCCTGAGGTGAAGATGGCTTCAAAGGTTCCTTCACCAGGTAGAAGGTTTAAGGGGCTTAGGAGTTTTCAATAGGTCTTCACCCTTTCATGTAGGTGAAATGACTTAGGGGTTTTTAATAGTCCTTCACCCTTTCTTGTAGGTGAAATGACTTAGGGTCCATATTATCTCTGCTTGTTGAAATATGCTCGTTGTCTATCATAACTTTGAACGTCGAAGTTCAGCGGGTGAAAATCGACCCCAACAGTTAGCCCCCCAGCTTGGTAGTGTTAGTGATAATATTATCGAGTTTAAGGACCATTGGGTGTCGAAATCAGTTGTTCAAAGTTACGATGCTGTAGGCTTGAACCCTTAGTTTTGATAACACTGTAAAAGTTATTTTTCGTTCTTTGAAGGTTTTAAGACTTCGTGCTCTGGTCACGAGAGCTGATAGCGTCTGCTGTTGACGATGGTTTTTATACTTAAGGAGTTTAAGACCTTACTGAAGATTTAAAGACTTCGCGCTTCGCATGTCGAAGCTGATGATGAAGATTTTAAGACTTCATGTTTTTTTTTTTTTTTTTTTGAAGATTTTAAGACTTCGCTTGTCGAAGCTGACGATGAAGATTTTAAGATTTCATGTTCTCGTGAAGATTTTAAGACTTTGCTTGTCGAAGCTTTGTCAACGTAGAAGACTCCTCATGGGCGGAGAAAACTTCGTCCCGCTGGAGGAGAAGACTTAGGATCACCTTTGTCAGTGGAGAAGTCTTAGAATCACCTTTGTCAGTGGAGAAGACTTAGCCTCGCAAGCGGAGAAGACTTCACCTCGCAGGCAGAGAAGACTATGTCTCGCAGGCGGAGAAGACTTCACCTCGCAGGCGGAGAAGGCTTCGTCTCACAGACGGAAAAGATGTCTCATTTTTTGTTGTGAAAAGCCCTTGTCTTAGGTCTTGATTATGATTTGGTGTATGTGATATTAGATGATGAGTCCGAAAGAACTTGGTTTATCTTCGGAACTTGATCACGATGGACATGGATCAAACATCGTCGATATGTCCGTTCATTATAGACCCTAGGCCCCTGATGGTATTGATGCACATCGGGGTCATCAATGTCATGGTAGGCGATTTGGGTACCGAGGTCACGACGGAGTCCTCAAGCGCTAACGCCGCGGTGAGTTCGTCGGGTATTGATGACCTGATGGAGACCTCGGGTACCCGTGTCGCAACAAGGTCTTCATGTGTTGTTGACGTAGAGGGACTTCGGGCACCGACGTCTTGGTGGGGCCGACAAGCATCGACATATCGACGAGGACCAGGGTACCTGATGTGCTGATCGGTGGTTCGATGAACCCCCATGGTCTCGACCCGACTAGGATTTTTAGCGATGAGGGTCCAGGGTTCCCGCCTGGTCATGCGATGCATCACTCTCATCGCCTTCTTCCTCTTCATTTGTTTAGCGAGCCTCTAGTGTTGAGAGGGAAGGATGAATAGACATCTCTGTTATTCGGGCGAAGCAGGTGAGCGAGGTTGGTGAACCTTTTGCTGCGGAGACTACTTCGCCGGAGTCCTTGGTTGGAGTGCATGTCCACGTTGGGACAAAGTCCGTTTGGCAAGGTGGGGATGTCGAGGTAGTCGACACAGATGACGACGACGTCGAGCCAGACGATGACGACGTCGAGCCAGACAAAGACGACGTCGAGGTCGAGGTAGACGACGACGTCGAGGCATACGAAGACGATGTCAAGGTAGATGATGATGATAGTGGCGAGGAGGAGATCGATGATTGATTGACTTTCTCGTTTTATGCCTTTCTTGTTTTGTCTTTGATAGTTATAAGAGTAATGATACTTGTTTTTCTGACCAAGCCTTTAGTATAGGTTGAAGGTCGTTTACACTTGAAACGCCTTTGGTTGGTTGTACCAACGTTGTTGTTGGGTTTATGATTGTGGGATAGCAAAAATAAGAATTACGTTTTTGCACCTTTTCCACCAACGTTGTTGTTGGGTTTCTGTTTTAATCAACGTTGTTGTTGGGTTTGTGATTGTAGGGTAGCGAAATCACAAATGCGTTTACGCTCCTCTTTTTCCAACGTTGTTGTTGGGTTTTGTAGAATGGTGGTGCTTTCCGAACACGTCTGTTCAGAAGCGATCACGCCTTTTGACTTGACCAACGTGGTGTTGGGTTTTCTGAATGATTATTCGGTGTATAAACCTAAGTAATCATTGGCAGCTGCTTTTTACCAACGGTGCTGTTGGGTTTTTTGAATGAACGTCCAGGGTCAACAGCCAAGGATCTGAACATTAGAATCAGCCGGGGTCAAAAGCCTAGAAATTGATTGTTATAACTTATATAGCGCGCTTAGGATCCGATGATGGATGTCAATGTGTTCAGGTTCACACATTGTTGCTGTGGCTAACAGCAACGACAGTGGATTGAACTTGCTTGAAAAAGGTTTTGAATAATCCATAGAGGATGTAGCTGATGAAATTGCTTTGAAAAAGGCTTTGAAAAATCCATAGAGGATGTAACTAATGAAGCCTATGAGACTTGTGTCAAGTGAATCCTGAGAAAGACGTAGACGAAGTGCTCCAGACTTGTCTCATAAATCCAAAAAAGGATGTTTGATGTTTTCCGGCATGGTGGAAGTAAAGGATGAGAGTATATGAGTATACGTACCCCACTCCCCCCCCTTTTACGGAGGAGGGCAACTGAACTTGTCCGGAGACAAGCTACCTACGTACCCTTTTGCAGGGATCAAGTCGCCTCGTAGTTCGTTCCATAGGCCTCAAGCGGTACTAGTGGCAGTACCGTTCGAGTGCCTTGTAAACCACTAGGGAGTGGTGTGGTGGGTTGTTTGGTGACGCAAGTTCGCGGTGGTGAAAGGCTGCAGACCTTGCTACTTGCAGACGCGTTTGCTCTGCGTTTTCAGTAGCTTCCGCGAGCTGTAACTGCTATAGGAGGTCGGTCAAATCTTTGACATGTTCGGAGCTTGTCCTTGTTCTTTTTCGTGATTCTTGAGGTGAAGGTTCCTCTTTCGTTTTCTCGGTGTTCCTTAGCTTGTGCTCTACCATGAAACATACACAAGACTCCTTCTGGTTGCCCCATATTGTTTTTACGCCGATGGGTGTAGGAAACTTGAGGCATAAATGGTATGTTGAAGGCACCGCTCTCATCTGGTTTAGCCAGGGAGTTTCCATGATCATGTTGTAGATGGCTGGGTGATCAGAAACTGTAAAATCAACCATCTTTTTAACGTTGCCAGCTTGGACGGGTAGGCGAACCGTTCCCATCGTCAAGGTTATCTCTCCGGAGAAACCTCTTATCGGCTTAGGCTGCCCTTTGATTGTGGACAAATCAATCTTCATTCGCTCCAGCGTCTTTTTGAAGATGACATCCACTGAGCTTCCTATATCAATGAGAACGCGAGCGACGTTGAAGTCATAAACAGTCAAGTTGATTACCGAGGATCGTTGTGTGGTTGATCGAGACCCTCAGTGTCTTTCTCGTCGAAGGTGATAGGGTTGCTGGAAAGCCTTGGCTTTGCAGGTGCTGTTATGTTCGCGCAGATGTCAGCGCATCATTGATATACTTCGATTTCAGGGACATCGTCAGCACAATATTGCGATCCCCCCATTATCATGTTGATACTTTCATAGAGGTCTCCATTTTCAACATCGTCATCGCGACGTTGGCATCTGGGGTTCTCCACAGGCTGTTCGGTGTTAGCAGGAGCTTTCTCCTCGGGCTTAAAGTCTGACAGGCTGACGTTGCCTTTCAAAGTGCCTTCGGTCAGTTTGGCTATGAGCTGCCACCCCAACTCTTGACACTTTGTAGTTGAGTGTCCATTTGCCTTGTGGAAGTCGCAGTATAGCTCCTCGTCGTACTCCTTTGGTCCTTCGTAACCCAATGACTCCACTTGGTAGTTATGGACCCCTCCGGATCCTCCTTCGTATTGGATGTAGACGGGATTCGAAGCGTGAGCTGGCTCACTTGCCTGTTTTGTCTTTCCGCCCTTCCTGGCTTGGACTTCTTCCTCCGTTCGAGCGAAGTCAGCAGCACGGTGGAGGGCGTCTTGGATTGTTGTTGGCGTGTTGAAGCTTATCTCTTGCCAGAATGGAGATGGGCACTGAAGTGCTCCTCGCAAAGCTTCCAATGCTGACTTGTTGTTGATACCTTCGACCTTTGACAGCGTGTTCTTGAATTTTGTCATGAAAGACTGAAGACTCTCGGTCTCGCCTTGTTTGTTATTCCATAGTTCCGAGTCGTAGATCTTCCGTTCCATGAACATGTTGTAATGCTGCACAAATAACTCGGAAAGCTGGAGGAAAGTGTGAACTGAATTTTTCTCCAGCTTGAAGAACCATTGAAGGGCAGGTCCTTTGAGGCTTTCTACGAACAGCTTCCAGTAGACGATGTCTTTTTCCGCTTCCTTGAAGTTTGCTCTCCCTAAGGCCACTTCGAATTCCATCAGATGATCCGTAGGGTCTGTAGTTCCTTCGTAGATTGGTAACTTGATTCTTTTGGGATCGGAGATTTTCGTTCTTGCGATCTGTTCGTCGAAGGGTGTGTTCCTTGCTTTTTCTAGTACCTGAGCGATGGCAGGAGCCTTCCCTGTTCCGTGGTGTATCTGCGATTGGGTACGCTTTAGGTCTAAGGTTACCCGATCCATCTGAGCTTTTACTGCAGCGAGCTCTGCAGCGTAAGAGCGTTTGAACGCTCTACGCTCTTTCTCCTTTTTATTCCACTCTTCGCTAGAGTAGTTGGTGTACTCCAGGGTATCTTTCACAATCTCTGTCTTGGAAGGGCCTGACGCGCTTTGAGTATCAGAGGCACGTAGTTCTTGTCTGTCGCCTTCTGCACCTTCCGCGCCTGCACGCTTTCTAGGAGCTGGTTCTTCTCGCACCTGTCGACTTGTCCGTTTCCCGACGTGGTGGTGGTGGTTGTAGATCCTCGAGTAGTACGAGGTGCGGAGAAGTCAAGGCGTTGAGGGTCGACGCGTGCCCTAATTCTTACTGTGTCGGGTCTTCCGCGCTTTCTTCTCGAAAGAGCTTTCAGTTCCTTCGAATTTGCCTCGAGGGTCTTGGCTTGCTTCTTCTGTTCGGTGAGGAAGGTATCTAGCATCTTCTTCACCTCGGTTATGTCGCCTTGAGTAGGAGCTTTGGCCGCAGTAGCCTGGACCGAAAGTTCTTTCTCCTAATTGTTTCTGCGAGACGTGTTTTCTTCGCCGCTCACCATCTTTGATTCGTAACGTAGCTTTTTTGTGTAAGAAATTCTCTAGTTCCCCTTGGTCGGTGCCAAGCCTTTAGTATAGGTTGACATATGCGGGTGAAATCCGACCCCAACAACTGGTGGTTAACCGAAGAAGAATACAACTGCGCACATTCATATGTTTTGCGGAATTGTGATTATTTTTGGCCGTTTGAAAGGTATGTTCTAGTTCATTATTTACTTAATTTCTAAAAATTCAGCTACGCCGATTTTTATGCATACCTATGTATGTGTTCGCAAAACAGATTGTGCGAAGCACAAATTCGATATGATAATCCGGGACTGCTTGATGAAGGGGTGAATGCGAGAAGAGATGAAGTATTTCCTGAGTGGATCCGCCAATACTTATTTTCCTACCGGCGTACTTTAATTAATCTTAAAAATATTCTCCAATGTTTGATGACATATGTTTCAATATATATATATATATAGGTGCACACAATGAAAAAACAAGAAGCTTTCCCGTATTGGGTTGCGGATGTTGTGGCAGGCCCCGAACGTAAAGTTAAACTGTGGCCCATATATTGTACACGGGGGTATGTGTTTCACACAGAGGATCACGGCGCGAGGAGAAAAAAAATGAATTATGGGGTATGTGTCAAAAGCCACAATTATACAGATGGTGCAGAGGATGATTTTTATGGGAAGATAGAACGTATCATGGAGTTCCAGTATCCCGAAATGGTGAATTTAAAGATCATACTTTTCTACTGTAAATGGTTTGATCTTACCTATGGAAAAAGCATACGGAAAAATGATTTAGGCGTTGTGGACTTTGTCATGACACGGAACTATCCGGGTTATGAACCATTTATTTTAGGTATGAATTTTAGGTCATTGCTTACGATATATTTATAAGATTATAACTAATGATTTAAGTACATTCAGGCTCTCAAGCTGATCAAGTTTGCTATCTTTCCTATCCACGTGTTAAACGGCCTCGAATATCATGGCATACAGTTCTGAAAGTAAACCCAAGAAATCGTATTGAAGGGAAGTCAAATGAGCTGGTCATTTTACAACAACCAAGTGATGATGAGGGAATGACAAATACAGTTGAAGAAGTAATTATCGATACTTTAGTCGACAATACCCATCGGGCTGAACAAATTGATTTCGAAGTAGCAGACGCTAAACCCGAAGATGAGCTTCTTTGTAATTTATCATCTTCCGAGGATGATGATGAGGATGCCCAAGATGTCAAGGATGATGAAGAGGATGATTATAATCAATACTGAATTAATTGGGTTTTAATTGGTGTTTGTAATATATTTGTTTGATTTTTAATAAATGTTTGTAATAAATAATATATGTGTGGGAATTTTAATAAAATTATGTGTGCAATTTGTGAAATATAATATTTTTAAATTTGGGGTATCACATGTTATAAAGAAAAAAATGTAATTTAAAGACAGAAATGTTACATTGGATCACATGGTTATGCACTCCCATATAAGAAGTCCGAGGTCTAGAGCTCGAGTACAGTTGGCGTACGCTGACTTACAATTTTACCTATTTTTGAACGGAGTCGTAAAACAGTAGCACATTTACCACTACTTTGCGACTGACTCGTCATGAAGATAATTTTTGTGACTATTATGTTACTAATTTGCCACCAATCAGTAGGATTCATGAACAAATTTATAAAACAGAATGCTATAAATCTGGATGTAGTTAGACTAACATGTAATCGAAATATGTATTCTTAGAATAAGGATTTAACAAATAGGGGACAAGTTTCAATTTCAAAGAATTAGGTTTAGGGCATAAGTTGTAAAACTGGTAACAAAAGAGTCACAATTTAGTTGCTATTTTCTGACTGGTTTCGTGGTAGTCACAAATGTGTGACCATATCCTTTACTACTAAATCACAAGTCACTTGAGCAATCAAAAGTTGACATGTGGCAAATGCTTCATATTTTTGTTTAAAAATAAAAAAAACCAACAAACAAATGCAACAAAATAAAACGGGGGAAACTATTTCTTCTTATTAACTCATATAAGTCATCTCTAACATCTTTGTATTAAAGTTAAATTTCAAGTTTTTTTAAATTTGTATTATTTAGTACTATATATGCAACCAAACACCTAAAAGTGTGAAAAGGGTTTTTATTTTAACATTGTCTATCCATTTTTGGTGTATTATAGTTTAGGGTTTAGGGTATAGAAATGTCACTAACAAAAATGAGTCACAAAATAGTCTCAAATTTGAGACTAGATACAAATTCGTCCTAAATTTGTGTCTACTTTGTTACCATTTTGTAACTACATTTGAAAACTAAAAAAATATTTGCTTAATTTGTGTTGGTAACCACTCTATACTTAAGCATAGTTGTGAGAAATGTAATAAAAACTATATAAGAAGCAAGTGTATCAAGATATTAGGTCTAAAACTTTAGGGTTTAGGGTTTTGATTTGTTAATTTTAATATTGAGTCACAACAAAGTCACAACAAAGTCACAAAAGAGTCACATATTTGCTACTACATTGTGACTAAGAGTCAATAAACAGATTCTAATTTGAAAGTAATTGGGCTTTTTCTTAATTGATTGGGCTTTCGTTTGCTTAATGTAAGGCCCAATATATTTTTGCGACCGATTTGTCACTACATTGTGACGGTTTTAATAGGGTATATAAGGCTAACCCTAAATCAGATTAACCCTAATTGCCTCTTTTCTCTTCACCGACCGCTAAACACACTTTGTCTCTCTCGATTTCTTTCGATTTCTGTACGAGTTTTTTCGATTGCTATCGATTTTTATCGATTTCTATCGATTTATATCGTGTTTTTTCGATTCCAAACCTCTCGATTTCTCTTCTCAAATCTCTAATTTCTCTTCGTCTCTCAATCTTTCCGTCTCTCACTCTCTCGATATCACTCGTACTCGATGAAGACAAACGCGAAATCAACTAAAGGTCGACCGAAGAATGATGGTGGTGGGAGTAAACCAAACGGTGGTGGGAGTAAACGAAACGTCGGTGGTCCGACCCAAGTCGGAGGTGTTCGAACCAACATCAGGAAACGTCAAGCACTAGAAGCACCTCCTCGACCCAACTCCGGCAAACGTCCTGCGGTGGAGGGAGCTCTAAACAAGGGTAAGGGTATTGCTGTCGGGGGAACCCTAAACCCTAAATCTGGGAAAGCGAGGTCTTCAAGAAGAGCTCTTCAACGCACCGCCGTAGAAGATGGAACCTCAACCGGTGATGGTTCACCACCAAGCGTCCGTTCGAATCCCACACTCACGGTGACCAGACTAGGCTGATGGTAACGTCTCGGGAAGGCGATGGAAGCTCTTCTAACGCCTCGAACCGGTCGTCTCAGGCCACAGTCTCAGTTAACAGAACCATTTCTCCGCGACAGTTTGGACTGTCCTTTGATCTGCAACTACTCCGCCAACAACGGTCTCCACTTCCAGTTCATCTACAATAGCCTCCTGTATTGCAACTGCCACTTCAAAGGAATAGGCAAATACAGCTACCCAACCAAGAAGAAGAAGAAGATGATGATGATGATGATGCTGGTGAAGAAGATGTAGTTCAAGATGAAGGTGTAGGAGAAGAGGTTATGAATCAGCCGGATCATAACTTGGAGGACTTCGATCAAGAGCTATACGATCTCTTACGTCTCCCTGGCCGAGAAAATCTGACTCCCTTGAGTCCGCACCCTATCCCTGGGAAGTCACCACTGTGGTAAGTTTCCATCCTCAAATCAGTTTGTGTGATTAGAGATTGATTAAGGAATAAGCTACTGATGCTTTTTTTTAGGTTTGTTCGAGACAAAACCAAACTGAGTCGTGCGATTGCTGGAATATTGCGGCAAAAATTTGATAAACCGTTCTTTAGCTGGTCGGTTACGCCTCAAGACTCGCGGGAATTGTTTTTCCGAACTTTCGCTGTAAGGTTTTCTTCTTGAACTTTAGTTTGTAGGACTTTATAGTTAGTATCATCATTAGTTCATTACTAATGCTTTCTCTTTAATATTACATGTAGCAAACATACACTTGGGATTTAGGTATTACAGAGCTTGTCAAGGAACATTTCGTGGCCATCGCATCGAACAGGCTCAAAGGCATAGTGAGTCAAACGAAGAAGAGTGGTCGTAGGCCACACTGGATTGGGAAGGAGCTTTGGAAACAAATGTGGGTTGTTTGGAACACTCCAGAGTCAGTGGCAAAGAGTTCCACCTGTTCAGACTCCCGCAAGTCTGACCGCGGTGGATATGGAGAGCACAAACATGTTTCTGGCCAGAAATCTTACCTGACCAGACAACTTGAAATGGTAAGATGTTCAGTTTCTTACTCTTATTTAAAACGCACAATCTTATAAGTATTGTGTTGTCTAAACTAATGTGGTGTCTACTGTCACAGGAGGAGGAATTAGGGAGACCCATTTCTTTTGCGGAAGTCTTTTTTAGGACTCATACACTGCCAGATGGGAGTTTTGTTGATCAGAAGGCAAAGGACATTTCTGACACTTACCAGTTTAGTGTTGAAGAGGAGTTGAGGACCAGAGAGCCTGATAATCCAGAAACATTGGCTGACCCTTCTCTCACACTGACCATTGAAGAACAAAATGACATCTTCTTGAAGGTAATTAGCTCAACACATTTCCTCTCTGTTTACATTTGTGTATATTAATTGTCTGCCTTTGTTCCTTGTTTTAGTGTACTAAATCAGATTCTAAAGGAAATCATTTTGGTCTTGGTCAACTTAAAGACAAGGTGAAAGGGAAACGGAAGCTGAGTTATCCAAGCTCCTCTAACTCTGCCCTTCTTGATGAGATGCAAGATGAACTTAAGAAAGCTCGTGCGAAGCTCGAAGACCACAATCGGGAGAATGCTCGCAGAGATGCAGACCTTAAAGAAGCTAAAACAGAGCTTGCAGGCTACAGAATCATGTTCTCTTTCCCCAAAGAGAAGAATTCTGACTTTCTCGACTATGTCAACCAAGCTCAGTTAGCTACAACTGCTCCAGCCACTTCTGATCCAGCTTCTCCAGCCAGTTCTGAGTACCTTCTACTCATAGTTAAGCTTCTGAACTTGCTAAACAATGACTCCAAACTTTCTATGTGACTGTGAACAATATTTTTTGGTGTAAGATACTTTTAGAACAAATTTTTTGGTGTAAGATAGTTTTAGATCAAATTTTTTGGTGAACACAATGATCTTTACCGAATATGTCTCTAGTTTTTAATCTAATGTATTGTTTTTGGATTGTGTAACAATGTTTTGTGCATTTCTTCTTAATTCTTCGTCACTGTCTTTTGGATTTGATTTTATATTTTTTGTGTTTTGGATACTACAAAAACAAATTGTTCATAAATATTTTTAGGTACATGTAGTAGCAAAAGAGTAGTAAATTTGTTACTGAAATATGACCAATTATGTTAAAAATTCAACTAAATTAGTCACACAAACGTCGCTAATTAGTTAAGACGTTGTGACTACAAGTTCAGTCTCTAATTTCTGACGATAAATAAGAGTCACAAATTAGTCGCACTATGCACGTAGTCCCAAATTAGTCGCAACTATGCGACTAAAATGCTTCGTCACAAATCAGTCACATATTTGCGACTGGAAAATAGCAGACACATATTTGTCGCAAATTTGTGACTGATTTGTGACCCCACAAATTTGTGACCAACAATTTGCCACTACTATTTTTGGTCACAAAGTAGTCGCAAATCGGTCATTAGCGACCGTTTTGTGACTGTTTCCGGAGTAGCAAAAGCTGCTTTTTCTTGTAGTGAACATCATCTCTTGAGGTTCATGGGAATCCTAACCAATTAATCAACACTGTTTGGCTCATCCATCTTCAAATTATCTCTCTTTTTTTTAGCTTAAATTGTGCACTACAAGCAACCTGCTAAACAGCAACCAAATCAAGAAATAATAGCCAGCTCATCACATATTCACATGCATCAGACATGTATCAACTATCACATAACCACTCTTTTTTTTTTTGGGTGCAGAATTAAGGTAAAACCACGTGGTCTATAAGACAAACTCTTCACACACATTGCCGCTACCAAGAAGTGCAATAGCCAAGGGAAAAAAAACTGTCATAAACCAGTCATCAAACCATCAAAATAAATCACAAACTAGCCATTCACTTCTTAATCCCACCGTTGATTATGGAGTTTAATATGCCACCATTAAAATCCCAACATTTCAGAAGGATCGTACTTCATATGAACTTCCAAATGGTCTCATGAACATGCTCCCGCACCCATGTTTTCTGAAAATTTTCAGATATGGATGATAAGTTGACAACTTTCACAGAGATTTGCGGATGAAGTTTAACTTTGATTGTCAATATGTCAGCTTCTGTGACTTCCTTGCAATGAGATCTTTCCAATAATAGCTTGATCATGGCCTAAATATACCTGAGTCATCGGGAATATGACCTCGAAGTTGGCTCCTGTGATACTAAATTGCAAAATTCATAAAAATGAACATATGAACTCCCTCTGAAACTTTGATCTTGGGAATAATGAACATGTGAACTTGGCGAATAATGAACTTGTAACTCTCCGTGAAACTTTTAAGAACTTGAGCTTTATCACTGTGACTATTCTTTGGACCAACACCCCTTCAACCAACCCAGAACACTCATCAGTGTGAAATCTGAGCTCAACGTGTTCCTTGAATCATAACCATCTGTATCATATGAAAATACCTCCACCAAATACAATCCTTGGACATATTTAAGCACCAGTAATGAAGAACATATCTCCAAGATCAAGTGTTCTTGCATCAGCCTCATAAACCTTGCTCTGGGAGATTTAAACAGCTTTTAAATTAAGAGTATGTATTCTTCCTCAATAAGAACTTCGAACAATCGTGGCAGCCATAGGAGATGTCTCGCTACTATCGCAATACTTGATGAACTTAGCCTTATCACCGATAATTAATTCTGATTTCTTAGAATCGTAAATCCTCATTACATGTTTCTCTGGCGTGAATCGTCCATTGGTTTATACAATCAACAACGGTCAAGACCTGCAACAAAAAGAATCCTCTTTCAAACTCAATGTTGTTTCTGATTTTCCTTCTCTGGGTTCGTACAGCCGCATAACTCAAAATTCTCTCTGTATCAAGAATAGCCTTCGCCCGTAAGCTTCGCCATCAAGAGCCTCTTCTTGGTCAAATCAGGTCTGCTTCAATACAACCAAAAGACCTGTGTGAGAACAATTCTTGAACCTCTGTGGCATCTAGGACATCCTTTTAGAAGTCCAAATATTCCTTATAACATATCAAGACCAAAACTCTTGTTGACTTTTCTTTCTAAGGTTTGGAATGATCCATTTATGTGCTTGTGACGTCTTCACTCCTTCATGATTTCAGAAACTCAAAATCATATCATCTAGTGGGTAACATCCTCGTGAATCAATTTTCTTCCTCCAGCTCCCAAGGCTTTGACCAAGACAAGGCATTCCTCTTCCAATTCCATCGCCATCTTTGTCACCGGCGAACTACTCAGCCATGGATCTTCTTCCATTAACTCCATAAGAAATCGATCAAGACCAGATAAGTTCCACATCTAACTGAGAAATATATGGGTTCTTGCTTTGATTTGTGGTATTGCTTCTCCACCATAGATTTTATCGTTTTTATTCTCCATTGTCGCACTGTCTCAAAGGTACAACTGCTCAAAAGCTAATCATCTTCTCCTTCTCCTTGTGACTATTTGGGCTTGATTTTACCATAAGCCCATCTGAACATACCAAACAAAACACAATACTAGGCCCAAAAGACTTCTGGTCTAACTACGCTTAATCTTCTTCTTCGTTAGCAAGCAACTTTGACGAACCCTAATCTCGAACTTTGTTCTTCAATCCGATCTAACCACACCAAAATCCAGGACCTAACCCGAAAATAAGAACAGATCTCTATCGAGTCCCGCTTTGATACCAATTGTAAGTTCATGTTTGAGCTAGATCGAATGATAACGAGTACGTGCATAAAGTAAATTGACACAAGGAGTTTTTTAACGATGTTCGTTTCCTACATCCCCAGGACCACGTCCAGAACAAATCCATTATAGAACAAGAAAGCAATACACAATTGCAGACGCATAATCAAACACAACCGTTTTGACTATCGCTTTTTTCTATAACATGGATCCTAACCTGAGAATCATCATGATCTCTTAGTAACACCAAGAGAAAGATCTTGTTCTTCTGATATTCTTTGGTGGACAACGCCACACACACATGTGTGCCTCTCTCAATGAAACCCTAGGTGCGTAAGTGTTTTCGTCTACGCCTCTAGGTATAAATACTCATGTCTCAAGACCCTAATGACTCTTTAAATCACGTGGCCTTCAAGCCCATGAGCGACAAGGCCCACGGCCAATCCTATCAAAAACTGCTTCAGTTCGGTTTCACCTGCTTCAGCTCCTCAGTATCTTAATCCTTTTGTCTCATACTTTGTTCTCATGTTCTAAGATCATCTCCAAGCTACGTATCTTCATAGTAGCTCCAACTCACATCGCCTAAGCAATCACTTCAAGTTCAGTTCGTTTACCCTTCATAAGTATGTCTGTAACACGTCATGTATTACTCTGTACTTGTATTACTCTGTTTGATATAGGAATTGCTTCATTATGCAGCATCTTCAGTCTTGGGTCTAAAACCTGTAGCAATCACACTTTCATTGTTCATAGTCAAGGTCATGAAGCAGGTCATGAAGCCTTGCTCTCTTGGAAGTAGCGTTTACTAAAAGTATTGGAGTTACTAATTGCTAGTGACATGAGTTTGAAATATCTCACATATGTTCAAAAACTAGAGAAAACAACTTTTGTCGATTGGAAAAGTTTGTAGCCTTACAAAGATAACGTGACAAGGTTTGCTGGACAAGTGGCAAAGTCATCACGTTAACAGAGAATATGGGTTTGGATCTAACTTTCTCTTGGGCCCAAATGAAATGAGAAGCATTGGTCTGACATACAAGAGAGAGCCGTGAGATACAAGATAGGCAGAGAGAAGAGAGAATCAAAGAGATTAGAATAACGTGGAGTGTAAACAGAGATCAACTTAGCATAGCGACTGAGATATATACTGGTAAGCGAAGAATCTGAAACAGAGAACAAAATGAGAATTCAATTTGATATTTTCGTGCAGTTCCCTTCGTATCCTCATAATCATCAACCACAAGTCAAGCCTAAACATATCAACGAAGCGATGATTTTGCTTTACTTAGCTTCTGATTTTCATTTTGTATGTCTCTTATTTTTGGTATTGTTAATGTTTACTGTTAGAGACGTTTCAGAGTTTAGACAAATTCTCAGTCTTTTTTCCTTTTTTAGTCTCGACAGATATGATGTGATGGATGTAGAACATATCATTGGATAAAGAGACAAGAAAACCATAAGGAACTGTTTCATTTAACAAATACATCAACTAATTGGACAGAGGATTGAATATACTCTTATGTCTTTTGTTGTTTGATTCATAGTTTAATGTGATTTTGCAATAATGCAACAGTTAAGCTCTTAACATCTTCGAGGATCGTTATCGAGTGGATCACTTAGAGTGATTCACTCTAGTCTTTCACTACTAAACTCTTGGTTAATAATAAAAAAACAGAGATATATGAACATGACTAAAGAGAAAACCCTTGGCAATGAAGCTGCGGGCACTATCTTATAGATGGAGATGTTCACGTATAAAGTCAGTCCTTACTTCTTGGTAAGTCTTGCGTTAACTAAATGTATTTGGAGTTTCTGAAAAGTCTTTTCAGTGTAGGACCTGGAACAAAAAGAAAGGTCTAATTGCTAGTCAGAGGATCATAAAGTGAAACACACGTTAGTTGTTTTTTCTTACACGTACAACTTGGATTGTTATATCACATCAGTTTGAAATTTCCCACATACATTTAAAACCACAGATATCAACCTAGCATAACTACATACACATTGGATACGTTTGTGGATTGGACAAGTTTGTAGCCTTAAAAAGAGTTATTCGTTACGGTTTAGCTAACAAAAGATCATTGAACCAGAGGATATTATAAGGTGTTTGCCCAAAACAACACTGCTGATTCTGGCGGAAGACAAGAAACTGAACTAGAGAACAAAATGTGAATGCAATTATTCATAATTCTGTTGGAAATTACAGATGGGCTTATTTAGCTGCTTCAAGTGCAGAAGCTCCACAGATGATCTCGATAAGCTCGGTTGTGATAGAGGCTTGACGAGTCCTATTGTAAGTAAGGGTGAGAGGGTCAAGCATTTCTGCTTGAGCTGACCATTCTTGCTCCCATCTCACTACACGCATTCTCCAGCACCGTATTGAACATTACCTAAGTAGATTTTATGTAAAAACTGATACTAATCCTTATGTGTCTTTCTATGTTGACACAACATAAATCAATTTATTATGTTCTTGGTTTACTTACACAAGAGAGTTGGACACAGTCACACAGTAGGTAAAAATGCTTTTTTCCCACTCCTCTGTTTCGTGTTCATAGATAGAACTTGTCTTTTTACCATCGAAAAGTTAGGGGCATAAGTATATGACTACAAATAAAAATTCATATTTCTCACTTTAATGCACATGAGAGAGAGCTAATTGACAAACATTCAATTCCAAACACCACTCCAAGAGCTTCTCTGTTTTTTGGTATTCTGATTTTGCAATAGTGCAACATTTTAGCAGTGCAACATTTTAGCTCTTAACATCTTCGTGGATTGTTATTGAGTGGAACACTACTAAACCCTTGGTAAAACAGAGATACATATGAACACGACTACAGAGGAAATGCTTAATACAACAAACAAAAGGAAATGCTTAATACAAAACCAACAAATACATTGAAACTTTAAACTAAAAACCGAAACAATCCTAACGGGTTTTGCGCTTATTCAGACAAGTTATCTTGGCAAGCCACTCAGGCTTATATGAAGCAATGATTTGTGTTATTGCCAACCCAAACAACACTCCAAGCCCATACCCTATTGCCACTCCTTTCCAGTTCAACACTTCGTTTTCCTCTTCTTCATCTTCTTCCCGAGGTTGTTGTGGTGGTGGCGCATCAGTCCCAAAGCAAGATTCCACGAGAGGAAGACCACAAAGCCCTGCATTTCCTTCAAAAGATGATTTAGACTGCCCAGTAATTTGTGTTCCTTGTGGTATTTCACCCTTGAGCTGGTTATGAGACACGTTTATGAACGCCAAAAACGTGAGAGTCTTGAGTCCATTAGGAATACTCCCTGAGAGTTGGTTTCTTGATAGATCTAGTGACTGGAGGTCCGTGAGTTTGGCCAACGACAGAGGAATATGGCCTGTGAAGGCGTTGTTTGATAAGTTAAGCGCAATCAATCCCTTCAAGAGACCAACTGATTCAGGAATCTGTCCTTCAATTTTGTTTCCAGAGAAGTCAATGGTGCTATAGGAAGTAAGAACCTTTTTGTTCTCCATGAATAGACCTTTGTATAACAAATCAATATGGTCTTCGTATATAAAGTAAGTAGCTTGGATTGCTTTGCTTCTGTATTTCATATATATACTCCCATCTTCATTCATCTTGTCTGAAGACGTTTTCCAATTCAAAAAGTAACTCGGTGGCAAGCTTCCAGTAAAGTTGTTATCTGATATTTCAAATATACGCAGCTCCGGGAATGCAAGAGGACCTTGGAGAGGCGGAGCGAGAGAACCATAGAGTTTGTTTGAGCGGAGGATAAGGACTTTCAAATTCGGCAAAGCCTTGAGCCAAAAAGGGAATGCGTCTTCGATTCTGTTGTGTTGAACACTTAAATGCTCTAGAGAGGAACAATTGAGAAGACTCTTTGGAAGCTTCCCAGTTATTTGATTGTAGGCAATGTCAAGTGTACGCAGTGAGGAACCGGCATAGAATATATCTGGAATACTTCCTTCCAAATTGTTGTTCCGGAGACCCAATAACGTCAAGTTACTCAAACATGGAGGAATTGGACCGATGAAATTGTTGTAGGATAGATCAAGAAACATGAGAGAGTTGCGGTCGCATATTGAGAGAGGTATGTGTCCCTTGAAATTATTGTTCCACGCAGAGAAGAAGTTGACAGAGAGTGGTAGATTAGGAAGTGTTCCTTGAAAACTATTTGAATCCAAAAATAACGTATGCACTGATGAATTTAGTAAAACATCCTCCGAACCTTGGAAACCATCCAGAGAGTTGTTGATAAATTCCACTGCAGTCAGACGGGGAAGGCTCCAAAACCACGTAGGGACTTTTCCTTTAATTTGATTGTTGGATAGGTCCATAAACGTCAAGTTTTGAAGAGGTTTTAAGATGTTTGGGAACTCACTGATGTTGCATCCCGACAAGAGCAAAGTCTCCATGCTCAGTGGGATGCCTGAATCTAAACTTAAACTTGTCCGGGATACACTATTACCAGAGAGATCAAGGTACACCAAATATTTGAGAGAAGAGAAGACGCTTAAGTCAATTGGTTGGCTAATGTTTAGGGAATAAAGGTCGAGTTTCTTGAGGTTGGTGAGCTTTGAGATAGGTTTTAGAATTTCGTCTTCAAAATTGTTACCTCTAAGGAACAGGCCCTCTAGCCTTGGTGAGAAAGAGGAGTTGGGAATTTCAATCGGACCACTGAAATGGTTCTCATCCAAAACAAGCTTGGACAAGAAAGGCATGGTGAACAGAGAAGAAGGAATGGTTCCAAATAAGTCATTATTAGCTAGGTGTAATAAAGAAAGCTTGGTTAGATTATGTACAAGCGGGAAATTACCCGTGAGTTTGTTATAGCCAAGGTACAAATCAGTTAGCCGGTTGAGGCTATTAAATGAGGAAGGAACTTGACCAACGAAGCCGTTGTAGGAAAGAGCCAAGACCTCTAATTTGTTGAGATTGCCAAACTCGAAAGGGAGAGAAGAGGAGATGAAGTTGTTGTAAGAGAGATCAAGGTAACGAAGATGATGAAACTCGAAGAGGCTATTGTTGGGTTCAAGAGTTGAGAAGTGATTATTTTGAAGGACTAAAACAGAGAGTTTGGTTAGATTCTGTATAGGTGGGAAACTACCGGTGAGCTCATTTTGGGAAAGGACTAAATAGGAAAGCAAGCTTAGGTTATTAAATGAGGAAGGAACTTGACCTATGAAACCATTAGAGGAAAGAGAAAGAACCTCCAATTTGTTGAGATTGCCGAATTCAAAAGGGAGTGAAGAGGAGGTGAAATCGTTGTGAGAGAGATTGAGGTAACGGAGATGATGCAAACGGAAGAGGCTACTGCTGGGATTCAGCGTTCCACTGAGGCAGCCATTTGGTAGTTGTAGCTTTGTGATCACACCCGTTGTGTTATCGCACCGGACACCATTGAAGTAGTCAGTTTGGTTGCAACCGCGAGAATCAAACTCGTCCTTGAATTGCAAAAGTGCTTGAATCTGGTGGGGATGACAAGCAACAAGACCATGAACGGGATTTTTATGTATTACCTCGCTTGAAGCAAAGAGACAATAGAGTAAGAGTAGCAAGAGAAGACGCAAAGGTAGTTGTAAACCCATTAGGGTCGTCATAAATTTTTAAGATGAGAAATGTGATTTTGGCAGTGAAGCTGTTATCACCTATCTTATACTAGATATAAATGTTCACGGATATGTCGTTTTAACACTTGGTGTCTTGGTACTGGCGTTTACTAAAAGTCTTGGTAGTGGTTAGCTTGACTTGGAGTTAGTGAAAAGTGTTCGTAGTCTTCGTAGTGGTTAGCTTGACTTGGAGTTGGTGAAAAGTGTTCGTAGTGATATCTTCATTGTTTGTGCATTTTTTCATTTCTTAATCATGGTGAACTCTCTCCCTCTCCAGGATTTGTAAAAGATGTTCGATAAAACCCATTTGGTAGAAGATTACACACCCTCTATTAAATTTATCTACTTCACAATTCATAAACCTCTAGTACAATATTTTGGCTATCCTCTGAAAAAAAAAGTTATTGTAATTATAAAACAATTTTAGTAATAATGGTCGATTACTCGGTTGCCTCGACACACATAATTTATGGGCGTAATAGGCCATAATTCATCACATTATTTTTTACCTTTTCAACTACGATATTGAGACTATCAAAATAGCGATAGTTAATATAATTAAAAAGACAAGTGAATTTTAAACCTGTAATCTTGTCTACACTTCCTTCTTTATATTGACCATGTTGGGTACGTTGTCGCGATCACGATCAAAATTTAACACATTAATAAAAGCAAAATAAACGACTGGTGTTGCCGACATCACTAGGTCGCTGGAAAAAACAGCAGCGTTTCGATGGTTGCTGCGACACCTTCACGACTTTGCCGATGTTACTCTCCACAAATTTGGAGCTTAAGTAACTAGCATTTTTCTATGGCAGACAGCGATCCGATATTGAACAGGGCCATTGTTTAGACTCCTATCATACCAATATTACAAGGAAGTTGTTGAAACCTGATGAGCTGCATGATGAAGGATTTAATTACTATTAAGTTTGAAGTTGAATTTAAAATCAACTAGAATTAAGTTTTAGATTCTTTGCAGCCAAAAATCCTCAATGGCAAAATTTTAAAGTCTAGAAGTTTTAGATCATAATATTCTTTTAAAATTAAATAATTTATAAAATTTGTAATTTATTATTAAAACTTTTGAATAGTGTTCTATTAAAATTTCTATAAGTTTTGGTTTTGTAGACTTTTATGGTCATGAATATATGTTTTAGATTAAAAACACACATATATGTATAGACGATATAATATGGTTTAGAGTATTTGATTCAAAATTAAATCAAATATATATTTTTGAATTTTAAGCAAATTTAAGTTTATGTACACTTAAACAAAAAGGTTGATTAGTTGAATAACACTTTAGGGACATAAAATTAGGTAAGTAACATGTCAGAAAATATAATTAGGTGAGTAACATAGAGAATTAAATATAAGACGAAATTACCCATGTATGAATCAATTTAATAACATAGTTGATTATTTTCGAAACTATAATAATTGACTATTTTCAAAAATACAAATTCTATTATCTTAAAAGATAGTTAACTATTTCACACTATTTTGTAACTATCGAAAACATAGTTAACTATTTTTGAAAAAATAGTTACCAATCTAAAAGCATAGTTAACTATTTTCATAGCATATATTTTTTTTTTAACAATTAAACCTTGGTCTTGGACTAGCATTACCATAAATGTTATCATCAACGACCAAGCAAACCACACAAGCAAAGCGGATAACAATAACTCAAAAAATTCCAATAAACCAAAAGAAATCAATCCAACAATAACCAATTCCAAAACGTTCCAGAACTAAACCAACAACCTATGGCAGTTCTAACGCAATAACAAAACATAAAACAAACAACCGAGATCCCAGATCATCCTCCTCCTCATAGCCATGACCCAACGGTCACACTTTACTTTACCTGCATCACATGGGAAAAGAGATGCGTGAGTATTAACATAAATACCCAGTGAGACGGTCATCCCTTCCACGACTGCGCACTCAGGCTCGATGGACCGCTCAGGCAACACACAAATCACACAGCCAAAAGGAGTAACAACAGATCGACACAACCACTAGGTGTTGATCAACACACTGGTCTTGTGTCGATCGACACACCGCACAGGTGTCGATCAACACACTGGTCTTGTGTCGATCGACACACCGCACTGGTGTCGATCGACACACCACAGACCTGGCGTCTGTTTCGCTCGACACACCACCTCGCTATGGATGCATCGATCGACACATCCTCTAGGTGTCGATCGACACATCCCTCGACATGGATGCATCGACCGACACACCTCACGTGTGTCGATCGACGCATCCTGCAGAATCATGGGAATCGATCGTAATCCTCTTTGATCGATCCCTCACCTGCTCGAATACGCAAAACCTGCACAAAACAGCAATAACCACACGCAACCAAGCATACACAGCCACGGATCAATCACCGAATGATCAAACAACGCGTACAAACCTATCACCAAGCAACCCTAACGATCCATCGAATCAGAAGCCATGGTCACGCACTCACCTTATATTTTCGGATAAAAAATGATGAAATTGAGAATAGACACGAGATCAGGCTTGATCACCACTAGAATCCACGAAATTCCACTCCTTTTCCACTCTAAATGCACAACAACCGACTTCTTTTCCCAATCCAATCGAAACTCTCAAAAGGAACTCACTGTAAACAACACTCTTTGGGAATGTTTATAATTATGATTCTCTGCCTCCTTTCTCTCAAAATCACGACCAATCAGTTTATAAACGCAACCCTAGGGTTTTCCCTAACCAAATCGGCCTAAACCGAACGATTAAAAATCGAACCGGAATTCTGACCAAACATGTGTGTCGATTGACATACCTCAATTGTGTCGATCGACACACCCTACCGATTCTCAAAAATTGGTTCACGGGTGTTACAATATTTGTCTACTTTACCGATTTTATAACATAAATTACTACATGAAAATAATGTTGTAATAGTTACTTATTTTACAGAAAATTAACTATGTTCCAGAATGTAGTTACTTGTTATAGTTAACTATTATCAAAAAAAATTATACTTATTATATTCATTTCAAACATAGTTAATTATTATTAGAATCATAGTTAACTATTATAATATCCGAACATAGTTAACCATATCGATCTCAGTTTATGTGAATTTTCATTACGGGTAAAAACGGATAATCAAAGCCTTTTTATGTTAGTTATTACATTTTGATTTATTTTATGTTAGAGAGTGAATTAGATACCCATTAGATAAAATAGAGTGCAATTTCCCCCCAAAAAAAATCTGATTAGCTTCAACATCAAATTTAGTTTTTGGGACTAACGATAATTATCTTAGTATTAAAGAAACTACAGCCATATTGCGATATTATATTATTTATGTATAATTTTATAACTAAAATAAGAAAATTAATGGGTAGAAGATAAAACATTATAATAATATTTACTTAATTTAAAGAACATTGCATAAATAAAGCCGAGTGAATAAAAATCTTTCACATGATAACACTAACTGCTAAAAACCAAAATCTTTCACATGATTTTTCGTGGAATTTTATTTTTATTATCTACGGTGGCCTACTTGTACATAGTAATCAATAGAGGAGGTTAAGTTAAACAATCGTAAATGTTATTAGATTATACCTAACAAAAATGGGACAATGAGTTAATTGCTGGGCCATAATCTTTATGGAGTAAGTGGGCTAAGTATTATTGAGTTAGTGTTTCTAATTTTGAAGAGTTTTTTGCCATGTCATAATAAAATGATGCCTTGTCACATTGCTTTTGTGAGAATGAGTGTTAGAAGGATACATAAACACTTTTGAGAAAATCCTCTTTCCAATAATATTTAGAGGATGTGAGATATATATCTTCACAAAGTGGAAAATAATTTACCTTAATATATTATGGATATGGGGCAATCCACTCATTGCCAATTAATTTTGAGTTGAAAATCCACAAAATTTAACTTGTTATTAGAGCCTGAACACACACTGTCCTCCCTAACCGATCGAAATCGATCCATCCAATTGAAAGAAGTCTGATCGATCTACCATGAAATTAATTCTATAATAAAAACTGTTGAGATAAATGGCTAGATGGGCCATTATTTCGAGGGCGCATGTGAAGAATGACCTCCATTGGAAGTGAAAAAGATTATACTAGTATGTAAGGAACCTGGGCAAATTTACTCATTACTAATTGGTTTTAAGTTGGGATCTCATGAAACTTAAGATACCTACTAATGATCATATGCAAAATAGGCACAGTCATAAACCGACTAATTTAATTCATGAAGTTGGGCTCTCCTAACATGCATATTAATATCCAACCCAAAAACTTAAAATAAAAATTACACCCAATCATGGCTAGGGCCGGTCCAACCAAATATGTGGCACAAGGCAAAAAAATAATTAAAATAGCTATTACTTATTTATTTTTTAAAATATTAACCTATAAAAAATATAATAGTTCATAAACTCATATATATTTTATTTTAATAGTCCAAAACACTTTTATTTATGGCCCAAAATATTTCTTGTATGTAGTGTATATAAAAAATTTACAAAAATGTGGCCCATAAATTAGCTTAGATATAAAAAATGTGGCCCAAAAATTAACAAAAAATATTGGTGGCCCTAAGCCATTGTCTAGCCTGCCTCCCCTCTGGGCCGGGCCTGGCTGACATAAGTAAAGTAAGAAGCATAATCATAAATCATGCATATGTCAATTTATGAGTTTTAATCTTAAGTTGTTAACAAAGGTTTTCACGATTGGCCCTTTGCCATCATGTCACACCAAAAAACCATCTCCCAATCCATACCAAAAATGCTAAACCAATGATCTTCCGTTGTCCCGATGGTTGTCGTAACCAAATTTCGAACCAAATCAACAGTTAGGAGGAATCTTTACATTTCCTAGTTTATTCCCAAGTTTTTTAACACTAGTAAAAACCGTTAAATCAAGTATTTTAAATATCGAGTCAACATGTTAAATAAAAGCAAGTTTCCAAAATCTCTTAGGGGGTGTACTGGATGCGGATATTTAAAGGATTTGATGGGGTTTATGATTTGGTGGGATTTATGTGGATTTTGAAGATATGTGGGGATTTTAGGTTTTAAATAATTCTAATAAAAAAACATGTTAGTGTGATTTGGTGTAAATTATGTGATTTGCCTTTTAAATTTGAGTGATTTGTGAGGATTTGATATTCTTTTTTCGTTCAAATAAACTAAAAACAAAATAAAAGGAAAGAACATCAAAAGCAAAGAGACAAACTCTAGAAAAATAATCTAAAATCAAAATGATCAAGATCCCATATGCAATGCATGACTCTATATGGTTGCTGCTATATTGATTCCTTACATGTAACATCATCATATCATCATTTTTATTAAAATCATAAAATAATTAGAAGAAGTTGTTTCCAACCATCACCATATCACCATAGTTTTGGAGGAAGAAGAAGAATAATGAAAACAAAAGGAATTAAAACAAATGACAAAGAATAACATACGATGAAAGATATTTGTTTTATAGATGTTTCGTTCAAATCATTGTTGTAGCCTAATTTATAACTAAAAATACATCTCAAGTCTCATATATCTCTTTTCTTAAAATGATGGTTAACTTTTGAATAACAGGAGATTTGATATGAGTTTAACAAATTATAAATTGAATAACAAGGGATTGTATATTATTTTGATGTATTTTACATAAATTCCATACTCAATAATAACATAAGATTTGAAAATGAATTTTAAAATCATTTGTTCAATAACAGAGGATTTTAGAAACTCCACCAAATCTTTTAAAATTCTACATCCAATACACCCCTAAGGCAATTAATTTTGTATAGTAACTAAAATCCTAGTTAAATCTCTAATAGTTTATTTCTAAAAATCTCTTATATATTCATCTCTAAAAATCTCTAATAGTTTACATTTCCTGAAGAGTTTATTGCCAATTTTAACACTAGTAAAAACTGTTAAATTAAGTATTTTAACATCGGGTCAAAATGTTATATAGAAACCTGTAAGTTTCCAAAATCTCTTATATTTGAAAATATCAATCAATTTTGTATAGTAACTAAAAATCTAATCAAATCTCTAATAATTCATTTCTAAAAATCTCTTGTATATTCATTTCTAAAAATCTCTTATATATTCATTTCTAAAAATCTCTTTGATGAAATGGCATGAATCATATATTTGACAAAAAAATGAATTTTCAACAATAAATTAGAGATTGCCTTCCAAAACTAATTAAAGATACCCATTTTATATTTAATGTTTTAAAACTTTCCAAGTGGCATAAGTAATATATGTTGACCAAACACAATTGTGGAATATGTGTGTACGTATAAATACATACATATGTAACTTGTATCATCACAGCCCGTGCTAAGAACTGAGAAAAATATAATTTAATTCACACACAAAAATCATGAGATCTGATACTTTTGTTTTGGTTTCGATTGTTCTCATGTCTTTCATATTGAGCCATGTGAAAGGTAATACGTCGTTTTTCTGATTTAATTAGTTATTCATAACATTTGAAAATCCTAATTTTTTTGCCAATTCGAAATAGTAATTTTAATAAGAAGAAGTGTTCAGAGTTCAGACAATGATCTAATTTGAAAGTTGTTGCATTATCAATAACTATATAATTTAGTTTAAATTCTTACAATTCTTGTGATTGATATAAAAATAACAGAAGTGGAAGCTGGGTTAAACCCGATGGCTAACCAATGCGTCCACAAAGATATATTTATCGGAGGATGCGGCCAGGACGGAAGCAAGACATGCATAGACGAGTTTGTTAAGAAAGGAGGTCAAGGCAATAAGCCTAGTAGTTGCGCGTGTGATGACCTTGGCGGAGAACATTTATGCCGATGTAATTTTCCTTGCTAGTTTTTGTTAGACACACAATATTTAAAATACATAATAATAATAATAATATTATAGAGAAGATACAAGTTTTGTTGTGGTTTGTAATCTTAAATTTTCTAAACGTTGGAACAAACGTAAAGAAGAAAAGAGTCGCCAAAACTTAACAGACCTTAAAGCCTCGTTAGTACACAGAGCCGGATCTTGGCAGAGTTCTATCAAAGAATATTTATTTTATATGGAATCCTGAATATTACAATTTCTTTATGATCATAAAAAGTCACAATTTTTTTCAATTGTTTTTCCTTATGATTTCTCTCGTTTGTTTGAATCTCTGTCATATCAAGTGGCTTTTTTGGTAAAGTAAAAAACTCTATGACAAATGAAATGAAAAAGACTTATGTTACAGAATTTGGTTAATCGGAATGCTTCTTATAGCTTATCGTCATTACATAGCCGGCTCTGAGATTTTATGGTCTGCAAGGTAAAAAATATTTGGGTCACTTATCATTAGATGGAAAAAAATAAAAACCAAGTGATCCTATTGGATCAAACCCTCCACCTCTCTTTTATTCAATAAAACCTATAAATCAACTGAACTATAGATTTTTTTTGCATATTTTAGGGCCGATAATATATATAAGCAAAACATCAAAAAATTTGGGCCGCAAGCGAGTGCTTGGCCCGCTTGCTCTCGAAGCCGGCCCTGGGAAGGCATTAGGGCTTGACACGGATTGGATATCCGAAAAATGCAGTATTTGTGATCCGGTTTTGCTGGATATCTAGTTTTTCGATTTGCTTTGATTCAAAAAAATTTAGATTTTTTTCCGGATATTTAAAGATATTCCAATACATATCCGTTTTAAACCAAAAAATCAAAATCAAAACACCATATTTTTTTTTTTTTTAGTATAATATTTAAACTAAGTAATGAACACCTATGATCTAATTTTACTGGATATAATTATAAAAACGTGGAAGATTAAAACGGTAAAAAATGAAACATTTACTTTTTATTTAAGAAAAAAAAATCCAATAAAAAGTTAGTATCTACCTATTTTTACTATGAGTATTTTTCGTCCAATGTATTTAAAAATATCTAAAAAATGAAAATATATAAAATAAATCTATCATATTATATGTATATCGGAGAAGGTATTCGGCTTTTAATATTTTTTTTTGCTTCACTTTATACGGATGCTAGATTTAACTATTTGTTTCGCTTTGACTCATACTGGATATCCAGATTTTTTGGATCAAATCAAAGTGAATATCGAATCAGAGCGAATTTAACGGATTACAACACAAATTTATTGCTAGAGATTTTTATGAGGTATGGGTAAAACTATTTTTTTGGGGCATTTAATAAAATTATTTAATTTTTATTATGTGGTAGGTCTTATTGTATAAAACAAATCGGTTCCTTTCAAATGATTTTTATAAAAGACGATTGACTGTCAACACAATGTATAAATGCATATGTTTGAAAACCTAACAAAAAAGGGATAATTTAAAAATGAGGGAATTTATTTCAAAAATTTACTTTAAAAAGGGGGTATTTATTTCAATTACTACAAAAATTTAACACCACTATTTTATTTTCAAACAATTTAAAATTAATTGATTTTAGTTCTGTGTGTGAGAAAGAAAATATAGTAAATAGCGGGAGATTTCTGTTTTTTTTTTATCTATAATTCTATTTGAAATAGTCAAAAATTCTATTTTTGTAGGAGACTAAAATATATATAATTCAATTTTCTTTTGTTGATTACCAATTTGGTTAATAGCACTTTTCTACAAATTACAAAATTTTGATCTTAATTTACTTTTGGTATTTATTTTTACCATTTCAACTAGGATTTCTAAAAATAAATAAACCGATGCAGTCAGTTCCGTTGATCTAGTCTAGTCTCTATATTTTTTTTTGTTCCTTTAATTTAATAGAAACAACTAATTTCGTTGTGTTATGAAAATAAATAAACCGATGCAGTCAGTTCCGTTTTTATGATCATAAAAAGTCACAATTTGATTATGGGTGTACAATTTCTTTATGATCATAAAAAGTCACAATTTTTTTCAATTGTTTTTCCTTATGATTTCTCTTGTTTGTTTGAATCCTGTCATATAAAGTGGCTTTTTTGGTAAAGTAAAAAACTATACGACAAATGAAATGAAAAAGACTTATGTTACAGAATTTGGTTAATCGGAATGCTTCTTAAAGCTTATCGCCATTACATGGCCGGCCCTGAAATTGTATGGGCCGCAAGGTAAAAAATATTTGGGCCACTTATCATTAGATGGAAAAACTTAAAAATCAAGTGATCCTATTGAATCAAACCTTCCACCTCTTTTTTATTCAATAAAGCCTATAAATCAACTGAACTATAGATTTATTTTGCATATTTTACGGCCGATAATATATATAAGCAAAACATCAAAAAATTTGGGCCGAAAGCGAGTGCTTGGTCCGCTTGCTCTCGAAGCCGGCCCTGGGAAGGCACTAGGGCTTGACATGGATTAGATATCCAAAAAAATGCAGTATTTGTGATCCGGTTTTGCCGGATATCTAGTTTTTCGATTTGCTTTGATTAAAAAAAATTGGATTTTTTTCCAAATATTTAAAGATATTCCAATACTTACGGATATCCGTTTTAAACCAAAAAATCAAAATCAAACACCATAATTTTTTTTGTTTTAGTATAATATTTAAACTAAATAATGAACACCTATGATCTAATTTTACTGGATATAATTATAAAAAACGTGGAAGATTAAAACGGTAAAAAATGAAACATTTACTTTTTATTTAAGAAAAAAAATCCAATAAAAAAATTAGTATCTACCTATTTTTACTATGAATATTTCCGTCCAATGTATTTAAAAAGACAAGTGAATTTTAAACATGTAATCTTGTCTACACTTCCTTCTTTATATTGACCATATTGGGTACGTTGTCGCGATCACGATCAAAATTTAACACATTAATAAAGGCAAAATACACGATTGGTATTGCCGACATCACTGGTGTCGCTGAAAAAAACAGCAGCGTTTCGATGGTTGCTGCGACACCTTCACGACTTTGCCGATGTTACTCTCCACAAATTTGGAGCTTAAGTACCTAGCATTTTTCTATGGCAGAGAGCGATTCGATATTGAACAGGGCCATTGTTTAGACTCCTATCATACCAATATTACAAGGAAGTTGTTGAAACCTGATGAGCTGCATGATGCAGGATTTAATTACTATTAAGTTTGAAGTTGAATTTAAAATCAACTAGAATTAAGTTTTAGATTCTTTGCCGCTAAAGATCCTTTAATGGCAAAATTTTAAAGTCTAGAAGTTTTGTTTCCTTATAAAATTCATTCAGCTCTCCAACAAAAAAATACTATAACAAATTAAGAGCAACAAATCTGTTACAATTCTTTTTCTTTATGATCTCTCGTTTGTTTGAACTTTGAATATCTGTCATAGCAA
Source organism: Arabis alpina (assembly GCA_900128785.1). Taxonomy (NCBI): domain Eukaryota; kingdom Viridiplantae; phylum Streptophyta; class Magnoliopsida; order Brassicales; family Brassicaceae; genus Arabis; species Arabis alpina. The sequence goes on from LT669794.1 coordinate 43,639,766, forward strand.
TTGTTTTTCCTAGTGAATTAAAAAGCTGGACGAAGTTGGTTAATGTTTGTGTACTAAAAATTTAAATATTAATTTACTTTAATATCGTGTGCGTGAGAAAAAATAAATTAAAATAGCGGGGACATTCATTTCAATCTTTTTTTTTTATCTATTAATATATTTGAAATAGTCAAAAATCTATTTTTTAGGAGACTAAAATAGATATAATTCAATTTTTTTTTTGGTGATTACTATTTTGGTTATTAGCACTTTCCTACAAATCACAAATTTTGATTTCGTAAATTATTATTGGTATTTATTTGTGCTAGTTCAAACTATGATTTCTAAAAATAAAAAGCTGTTGGGTGTAGCTCAGTCTCTATATATATTAAAAAGCTGTTGTATGAGAGGAGAAAGATAAGTTTAGTATGAAACTAAAGACTATCAATAAATTTATGTAAGAAGAAGAGAAAATCTTTTATCATCATTTGAGTTATGAAGTCTGCTACATTTTTCATGATTTTATGCGTTTTCATATTTTTGGTTTTGAGTTATGGTCAAGGTAATATACTACTAACACCTATTAAATTTTGATTGATTATTCAAGAAATTTTAATCGATGATTATTACTAAAGAAAAAAAAAGGTGTGGTAGTAGAAATAATAGAATTTGATTCAATTGTTTTGGGCTTCCTGTAGCTTTCTCTATAACTTAAACTAATCTTAAAATAATTTATATAATTGATATAAAATAACAGGTCCAGGAGTTAAGAAGGTGTGCAATGGTAGAAGAGCTTATGACGGAGTATGCGGAAAAGATGGAAACGCACGTTGTAAAACAAAGGTTAAAAATCCAATTCATTGCGAATGTTTAGACTATCGCATTCCCAAATACCCACAAATGTTTTGTAATTGCACTTATCATTGTCTACGCTAAATTTTAGTATAACTTCATAAATAATGTTACGTTTGATACGAAATAATAAAAAGAAACTATATTGTTGCTTATATCATTAAAATGTCAGACGAAATGGTCATGTCAGTCTAATCTATACTTCAAATGATATTATTTGCTTTTGTTTCCTTTCGTAATATCAATAATATTAAGGAGAGTTACTAGAATAACTTTCTTAGATTTTGGTCTAACTCAAACAACCTTCTTAGATTTTAATTATTGGGACTATTTTCGAGTCCGTTTTACCCTTTTTCCTTTGATAACAAAAAACGTATTTACGAAAATGCCATTAATGAAACGCGCCAAGTAGGCGCGAAAGTTTCCCACCTAAAAAAAATAAATCTACCGCTATGTGATGGTAGACTTATTTGACTTCTGGTAGACTTATTTTTTTTGTCCGTAGACTTATTTGAGGAGCGGTAGACTTATTTTTGAGCGGTAGACTTATTGTGTCTCCTTTGGTGGTAGACTTATTTCCGAACGGTAGACTTATTTTATCTGCGGTAGACTTATTTTCCCATAGCGGTAGACTTATTTTTTGTGGTAGACTTTTTCTTCGAATGGTAGATTTATTTCCATAGACTTATTTTCAACGGTAGATTTATTTTTCTTCGATGGTAGATTTATTTTGACTGGTAGATTTGTTTCCTTTGGTGGTAGATTTTTAGTCATAGTGACGGTAGATTTATAGTGACGGTAGACTTATTTTAGTAGCGGTAGACTTATAGTGTGCGGTAGACTTTTTTATCGTGGTGGTAGATTTATTTTGTGTTTAGTTGCGGTAGACTTATTGTAGTAGTGGTAGACTTATAGTTAGCGGTAGACTTATTTCGTATTTTCGGTCAACGAAACCAACCGTTGACTGGTAGACTTATTTTTTTAGGATCAATGGTGGTAGACTTATGCGTTTTTAGCGATAGAAGGGGTAGATTTGTTTTTACCCAGGTCTAGTGATGGTAGACTTTTTATCAAACTTAGTGACGGTAGACTTTTTTTCACATTAGACATTTGGTGGACTTATTTGTGATAGCGGTAGACTTATTGTACTTGGTGGTAGATTTATTTTCTGTTTAGGAATTTATAGTGGTGGTAGACTTATTTTCGAACTTAGTGACGGTAGACCTATTTGCGATAGCGGTAGACTTATTGTACTTGGTGGTAGACTTATTTTCTGTTTAGGAATTTATAGTGGTGGTAGACTTATTTTCGAACTTAGTGACGGTAGACCTATTTGTGATAGCGGTAGACTTATAGTACTTGGTGGTAGACTTATTTCCTGTTTAGGAATTTATAGTGGTGGTAGACTTATTTTCGTTTGATGGTAGACTTATTTTGGTTTGATGGTAGACTTATTGTTGTTCAATGGTAGACTTATTTTCTGTTTGATGGTAGACTTATTTTCTGTTTGATGGTAGACTTATTTTGGTTTGATGGTAGACTTATTTTCTGTTTGATGGTAGACTTATTTTCTGTTTGATGGTAGACTTATTTTTATTTGATGGTAGACTTATTTTCTGTTTGATGGTAGACTTATTTTTGTTTGATGGTAGACTTATTTTCTGTTTGATGGTAGACTTATTATTTGTTTGATGGTAGACTTATTTTTGTTCGATTGTAGACTTATTTTCTGTTTGATGGTAGACTTATTTTTGTTCGATGGTAGACTTATTTTCTATTTGATGGTAGACTTATTTTCTGTTTGAAGGTAGACTTATTTTTGTTCGATGGTAGACTTATTTTCTGTTTGATGGTAGACTTATGTTCTGTTTGATGGTAGACTTATTTTTGTTTGATGGTAGACTTATTTTCTGTTTGATGGTAGACTTATTATCTGTTTGATGGTAGACTTATTGTTGTTCGATGGTAGACTTATTTTTGTTTGTTGTTCGATGGTAGACTTATTTCCTGTTTAGGAATTTATAGTGGTGGTAGACTTATTTTCGAACTTAGTGACGGTAGACCTATTTGTGATAGCGGTAGACTTATAGTACTTGGTGGTAGACTTATTTCCTGTTTAGGAATTTATAGTGGTGGTAGACTTATTTTTGTTTGATGGTAGACTTATTTTCGTTTGATGGTAGACTTATTGTTGTTCGATGGTAGACTTATTTTCTGTTTGATGGTAGACTTATTTTCTGTTTGATGGTAGACTTATTTTGGTTTGATGGTAGACTTATTTTCTGTTTGATGGTAGACTTATTTTCTGTTTGATGGTAGACTTATTTTTGTTTGATGGTAGACTTATTTTCTGTTTGATGGTAGACTTATTATCTGTTTGATGGTAGACTTATTTTTGTTCGATTGTAGACTTATTTTCTGTTTGATGGTAGACTTATTTTTGTTCGATGGTAGACTTATTTTCTATTTGATGATAGACTTATTTTCTGTTTGAAGGTAGACTTATTTTTGTTCGATGGTAGACTTATTTTCTATTTGATGGTAGACTTATGTTCTGTTTGATGGTAGACTTATTTTTGTTTGATGGTAGACTTATTTTCTGTTTGATGGTAGACTTATTATCTGTTTGATGGTAGACTTATTGTTGTTCGATGGTAGACTTATTTTTGTTTGTTGTTCGATGGTAGACTTATTTCCTGTTTAGGAATTAATAGTGGTGGTAGACTTATTTTCGAACTTAGTGACGGTAGACCTATTTGTGATAGCGGTAGACTTATAGTACTTGGTGGTAGACTTATTTCCTGTTTAGGAATTTATAGTGGTGGTAGACTTATTTTCGTTTGATGGTAGACTTATTTTCGTTTGATGGTAGACTTATTGTTGTTCGATGGTAGACTTATTTTTTGTTTGATGGTAGACTTATTTTCTGTTTGATGGTAGACTTATTTTGGTTTGATGGTAGACTTATTTTCTGTTTGATGGTAGACTTATTTTCTGTTTGATGGTAGACTTATTTTTGTTTGATGGTAGACTTATTTTCTGTTTGATGGTAGACTTATTTTTGTTTGATGGTAGACTTATTTTCTGTTTGATGGTAGACTTATTATCTGTTTGATGGTAGACTTATTTTTGTTCGATTGTAGACTTATTTTCTGTTTGATGGTAGACTTATTTGTGTTCGATGGTAGACTTATTTTCTATTTGATGGTAGACTTATTTTTTGTTTGAAGGTAGACTTATTTTTGTTCGATGGTAGACTTATTTCTGTTTGATGGTAGACTTATGTTCTGTTTGATGGTAGACTTATTTTTGTTTGATGGTAGACTTATTTTCTGTTTGATGGTAGACTTATTATTTGTTTGATGGTAGACTTATTTTTGTTTGTTGTTCGACGGTAGACTTATTTCCTGTTTAGGAATTTATAGTGGTGGTAGACTTATTTTCGTTTGATGGTAGACTTATTGTTGTTCGATGGTAGACTTATTTTTTGTTTGATGGTAGACTTATTTTTGTTTGATGGTAGACTTATTTTTGTTCGATGGTAGACTTATTTTTTGTTTGATGGTAGACTTATTTTCTGTTTGATGGTAGACTTATTTTATGTCTGATGGTAGACTTATTTTCTGTCTGATGGTAGACTTATTTTCTGTTTGATGGTAGACTTATTTTTGTTTGACGGTAGACTTATTTTCTGTTTGACGGTAGACTTATTTTCTGTCTGATGGTAGACTTATTTTCTGTTTGATGGTATACTTATTTTCTGTTTGATGGTAGACTTATTTTTGTTTGACGGTAGACTTATTTTCTGTTTGACGGTAGACTTATTTTCTGTTTGATGGTAGACTTTTTTCTGTTTGATGGTAGACTTATTTTCTGTTTGATGGTAGACTTATTTTCTGTTTGATGGTATACTTATTTTTGTTCGATGATAGACTTATTTTCTGTTTGATGGTAGACTTATTTTCTGTTTGACGGTAGACTTATTTTCTGTTTGATGGTAGACTTATTTTTGTTTGATGGTAGACTTATTTTCTGTTTGATGGTAGACTTATTTTTTGTTTTGATGGTAGACTTATTTTCTGTTTGATGGTAGACTTATTTTGGTTTGATGGTAGACTTATTTCTGTTTGATGGTAGACTTATTTTCTGTTTGATGGTAGACTTATTTTTTGTTTGATGGTAGACTTATTTTCTGTTTGATGGTAGACTTATTATCTGTTTGATGGTAGACTTATTTTTGTTCGATTGTAGACTTATTTTCTGTTTGATGGTAGACTTATTTTTGTTCGATGGTAGACTTATTTTCTATTTGATGATAGACTTATTTTCTGTTTGAAGGTAGACTTATTTTTGTTCGATGGTAGACTTATTTTCTATTTGATGGTAGACTTATGTTCTGTTTGATGGTAAACTTATTTTTGTTTGATGGTAGACTTATTTTCTGTTTGATGGTAGACTTATTATCTGTTTGATGGTAGACTTATTGTTGTTCGATGGTAGACTTATTTTTGTTTGTTGTTCGATGGTAGACTTATTTCCTGTTTAGGAATTAATAGTGGTGGTAGACTTATTTTCGAACTTAGTGATGGTAGACCTATTTGTGATAGCGGTAGACTTATAGTACTTGGTGGTAGACTTATTTCCTGTTTAGGAATTTATAGTGGTGGTAGACTTATTTTCGTTTGATGGTAGACTTATTTTCGTTTGATGGTAGACTTATTGTTGTTCGATGGTAGACTTATTTTTTGTTTGATGGTAGACTTATTTTCTGTTTGATGGTAGACTTATTTTGGTTTGATGGTAGACTTATTTTCTGTTTGATGGTAGACTTATTTTCTGTTTGATGGTAGACTTATTTTTTGTTTGATGGTAGACTTATTTTCTGTTTGATGGTAGACTTATTTTTGTTCGATGGTAGACTTATTTCTGTTTGATGGTAGACTTATGTTCTGTTTGATGGTAGACTTATTTTTGTTTGATGGTAGACTTATTTTCTGTTTGATGGTAGACTTATTATTTGTTTGATGGTAGACTTATTTTTGTTTGTTGTTCGATGGTAGACTTATTTCCTGTTTAGGAATTTATAGTGGTGGTAGACTTATTTTCGTTTGATGGTAGACTTATTGTTGTTCGATGGTAGACTTAATTTTTGTTTGATGGTAGACTTATTTTTGTTTGATGGTAGACTTATTTTTGTTCGATGGTAGACTTTTTTTTGTTTGATGGTAGACTTATTTTCTGTTTGATGGTAGACTTATTTTATGTCTGATGGTAGACTTATTTTCTATTTGATGGTGGATTTATTTTTGTTTGATGGTAGACTTATTTTCTGTTTGATGGTAGACTTATTTTTGTTTGACGGTAGACTTATTTTCTGTTGACGGTAGACTTATTTTCTATCTGATGGTAGACTTATTTTCTGTTTGATGGTAGACTTATTTTCTGTTTGATGGTAGACTTATTTTTGTTTGACGGTGTACTTATTTTCTGTTTGACGGTAGACTTATTTTCTGTTTGATGGTAGACTTTTTTTCTGTTTGATGGTAGACTTATTTTCTGTTTGATGGTAGACTTATTTTCTGTTTGATGGTATACTTATTTTTGTTCGATGGTAGACTTATTTTCTGTTTGATGGTAGACTTATTTTCTGTTTGACGGTAGACTTATTTTCTGTTTGATGGTAGACTTATTTTTGTTTGATGGTAGACTTATTTTTTGTTTGATGGTAGACTTATTTTTTGTTTGATGGTAGACTTATTTTCTGTTTGATAGTAGACTTATTTTTGTTTGATGGTAGACTTATTTTCTGTTTGATGGTAGACTTATTTTTTGTTTGATGGTAGACTTATTTTCTATTTGATGGTGGACTTATTTTTGTTTGATGGTAGACTTATTTTCTGTTTGATGGTAGACTTATTTTTGTTTGATGGTAGACTTATTTTCTGTTTGATGGTAGACTTATTTTCTGTTTGATGGTAGACTTATTTTTGTTTGACGGTAGACTTATTTTCTGTTTGACGGTAGACTTATTTTTTGTTTGATGGTAGACTTTTTTTCTGTTTGATGGTAGACTTATTTTCTGTTTGATGGTAGACTTATTTTCTGTTTGATGGTATACTTATTTTTGTTCGATGGTAGACTTATTTTCTGTTTGATGGTAGACTTATTTTCTGTTTGATGGTAGACTTATTTTTGTTTGATGGTAGACTTATTTTCTGTTTGATGGTAGACTTATTTTTTGTTTGATGGTAGACTTATTTTCTGTTTGATGGTAGACTTATTATCTGTTTGATGGTAGACTTATTTTTGTTCGATTGTAGACTTATTTTCTGTTTGATGGTAGACTTATTTGTGTTCGATGGTAGACTTATTTTCTATTTGATGGTAGACTTATTTTTTGTTTGAAGGTAGACTTATTTTTGTTCGATGGTAGACTTATTTCTGTTTGATGGTAGACTTATGTTCTGTTTGATGGTAGACTTATTTTTGTTTGATGGTAGACTTATTTTCTGTTTGATGGTAGACTTATTATTTGTTTGATGGTAGACTTATTTTTGTTTGTTGTTCGATGGTAGACTTATTTCCTGTTTAGGAATTTATAGTGGTGGTAGACTTATTTTTGTTTGATGGTAGACTTATTGTTGTTCGATGGTAGACTTATTTTTTGTTTGATGGTAGACTTATTTTTTGTTTGATGGTAGACTTATTTTTGTTCGATGGTAGACTTATTTTTTTGTTTGATGGTAGACTTATTTTCTGTTTGATGGTAGACTTATTTTATGTCTGATGGTAGACTTATGTTCTGTTTGATGGTAGACTTATTTTTGTTTGATGGTAGACTTATTTTCTGTTTGATGGTAGACTTATTATTTGTTTGATGGTAGACTTATTTTTGTTTGTTGTTCGATGGTAGACTTATTTCCTGTTTAGGAATTTATAGTGGTGGTAGACTTATTTTCGTTTGATGGTAGACTTATTGTTGTTCGATGGTAGACTTATTTTTTGTTTGATGGTAGACTTATTTTTGTTTGATGGTAGACTTATTTTTGTTCGATGGTAGACTTATTTTTTGTTTGATGGTAGACTTATTTTCTGTTTGATGGTAGACTTATTTTATGTCTGATGGTAGACTTATTTTCTATTTGATGGTGGATTTATTTTTGTTTGATGGTAGACTTATTTTCTGTTTGATGGTAGACTTATTTTTGTTTGACGGTAGACTTATTTTCTGTTTGACGGTAGACTTATTTTCTATCTGATGGTAGACTTATTTTCTGTTTGATGGTAGACTTATTTTCTGTTTGATGGTAGACTTATTTTTGTTTGACGGTAGACTTATTTTCTGTTTGACGGTAGACTTATTTTCTGTTTGATGGTAGACTTTTTTTCTGTTTGATGGTAGACTTATTTTCTGTTTGATGGTAGACTTATTTTCTGTTTGATGGTATACTTATTTTTGTTCGATGGTAGACTTATTTTCTGTTTGATGGTAGACTTATTTTCTGTTTGACGGTAGACTTATTTTCTGTTTGATGGTAGACTTATTTTTGTTTGATGGTAGACTTATTTTTTGTTTGATGGTAGACTTATTTTTTGTTTGATGGTAGACTTATTTTCTGTTTGATAGTAGACTTATTTTTGTTTGATGGTAGACTTATTTTCTGTTTGATGGTAGACTTATTTTTTGTTTGATGGTAGACTTATTTTCTATTTGATGGTGGACTTATTTTTGTTTGATGGTAGACTTATTTTCTGTTTGATGGTAGACTTATTTTTGTTTGATGGTAGACTTATTTTCTGTTTGATGGTAGATTATTTTCTGTTTGATGGTAGACTTATTTTTGTTTGACGGTAGACTTATTTTCTGTTTGACGGTAGACTTATTTTTTGTTTGATGGTAGACTTTTTTTCTGTTTGATGGTAGACTTATTTTCTGTTTGATGGTAGACTTATTTTCTGTTTGATGGTATACTTATTTTTGTTCGATGGTAGACTTATTTTCTGTTTGATGGTAGACTTATTTTCTGTTTGATGGTAGACTTATTTTTGTTTGATGGTAGACTTATTTTCTGTTTGATGGTAGACTTATTTTTGTTTGATGGTAGACTTATTTTTTGTTTGATGGTAGACTTATTATCTGTTTGATGGTAGACTTATTTTTGTTCGATTGTAGACTTATTTTCTGTTTGATGGTAGACTTATTTGTGTTCGATGGTAGACTTATTTTCTATTTGATGGTAGACTTATTTTTTGTTTGAAGGTAGACTTATTTTTGTTCGATGGTAGACTTATTTCTGTTTGATGGTAGACTTATGTTCTGTTTGATGGTAGACTTATTTTTGTTTGATGGTAGACTTATTTTCTGTTTGATGGTAGACTTATTATTTGTTTGATGGTAGACTTATTTTTGTTTGTTGTTCGATGGTAGACTTATTTCCTGTTTAGGAATTTATAGTGGTGGTAGACTTATTTTCGTTTGTGGTAGACTTATTGTTGTTCGATGGTAGACTTATTTTTTGTTTGATGGTAGACTTATTTTTGTTTGATGGTAGACTTATTTTTGTTCGATGGTAGACTTATTTTTTGTTTGATGGTAGACTTATTTTCTGTTTGATGGTAGACTTATTTTATGTCTGATGGTAGACTTATTTTCTGTCTGATGGTAGACTTATTTTTGTTTGACGGTAGACTTATTTTCTGTTTGACGGTAGACTTATTTTCTGTCTGATGGTAGACTTATTTTCTGTTTGATGGTAGACTTATTTTCTGTTTGATGGTAGACTTATTTTTGTTTGACGGTAGACTTATTTTCTGGTTTGACGGTAGACTTATTTTCTGTTTGATGGTAGACTTTTTTCTGTTTGATGGTAGACTTATTTTCTGTTTGATGGTAGACTTATTTTCTGTTTGATGGTATACTTATTTTTGTTCGATGGTAGACTTATTTCTGTTTGATGGTAGACTTATTTTCTGTTTGACGGTAGACTTATTTTTCTGTTTTGATGGTAGACTTATTTTTGTTTGATGGTAGACTTATTTTCTGTTTGATGGTAGACTTATTTTTTGTTTGATGGTAGACTTATTTCTGTTTGATGGTAGACTTATTTTGGTTTGATGGTAGACTTATTTTCTGTTTGATGGTAGACTTATTTTCTGTTTGATGGTAGACTTATTTTTGTTTGATGGTAGACTTATTTTCTGTTTGATGGTAGACTTATTATCTGTTTGATGGTAGACTTATTTTTGTTCGATTGTAGACTTATTTTCTGTTTGATGGTAGACTTATTTTTGTCGATGGTAGACTTATTTCTATTTGATGATAGACTTATTTTTCTGTTTGAAGGTAGACTTATTTTTGTTCGATGGTAGACTTATTTTCTATTTGATGGTAGACTTATGTTCTGTTTGATGGTAGACTTATTTTTGTTTGATGGTAGACTTATTTTCTGTTTGATGGTAGACTTATTATCTGTTTGATGGTAGACTTATTGTTGTTCGATGGTAGACTTATTTTTGTTTGTTGTTCGATGGTAGACTTATTTCCTGTTTAGGAATTAATAGTGGTGGTAGACTTATTTTCGAACTTAGTGATGGTAGACCTATTTGTGATAGCGGTAGACTTATAGTACTTGGTGGTAGACTTATTTCCTGTTTAGGAATTTATAGTGGTGGTAGACTTATTTTCGTTTCATGGTAGACTTATTTTCGTTTGATGGTAGACTTATTTTCTGTCTGATGGTAGACTTATTTTCTGTTTGATGGTAGACTTATTTTCTGGTTGATGGTAGACTTATTTTTGTTTGACGGTAGACTTATTTTCTTTTTGACGGTAGACTTATTTTCTGTTTGATGGTAGACTTTTTTTCTGTTTGATGGTAGACTTATTTTCTGTTTGATGGTAGACTTATTTTCTGTTTGATGGTATACTTATTTTTGTTCGATGGTAGACTTATTTTCTGTTTGATGGTAGACTTATTTTCTGTTTGATGGTAGACTTATTTTTGTTTGATGGTAGACTTATTTTCTGTTTGATGGTAGACTTATTTTTGTTTGATGGTAGACTTATTTTCTGTTTGATGGTAGACTTATTATCTGTTTGATGGTAGACTTATTTTTGTTCGATTGTAGACTTATTTTCTGTTTGATGGTAGACTTATTTGTGTTCGATGGTAGACTTATTTTTGTTCGATGGTAGACTTATTTCTGTTTGATGGTAGACTTATGTTCTGTTTGATGGTAGACTTATTTTTGTTTGATGGTAGACTTATTTTCTGTTTGATGGTAGACTTATTATTTGTTTGATGGTAGACTTATTTTTGTTTGTTGTTCGATGGTAGACTTATTCCTGTTTAGGAATTTATAGTGGTGGTAGACTTATTTTCGTTTGATGGTAGACTTATTGTTGTTCGATGGTAGACTTATTTTTTGTTTGATGGTAGACTTATTTTTGTTTGATGGTAGACTTATTTTTGTTCGATGGTAGACTTATTTTTTGTTTGATGGTAGACTTATTTTCTGTTTGATGGTAGACTTATTTTATGTCTGATGGTAGACTTATTTTCTGTCTGATGGTAGACTTATTTTCTGTTTGATGGTAGACTTATTTTTGTTTGACGGTAGATTATTTTCTGTTTGACGGTAGACTTATTTTCTGTCTGATGGTAGACTTATTTTCTGTTTGATGGTAGACTTATTTTCTGTTTGATGGTAGACTTATTTTTGTTTGACGGTAGACTTATTTTCTGTTTGACGGTAGACTATTTTCTGTTTGATGGTAGACTTTTTTCTGTTGATGGTAGACTTATTTTCTGTTTGATGGTAGACTTATTTTCTGTTTGATGGTATACTTATTTTTGTTCGATGGTAGACTTATTTTCTGTTTGATGGTAGACTTATTTTCTGTTTGACGGTAGACTTATTTTCTGTTTGATGGTAGACTTATTTTTGTTTGATGGTAGACTTATTTTCTGTTTGATGGTAGACTTATTTTTTGTTTGATGGTAGACTTATTTTCTGTTTGATGGTAGACTTATTTTTGGTTTGATGGTAGACTTATTTTCTGTTTGATGGTAGACTTATTTTCTGTTTGATGGTAGACTTATTTTTGTTTGATGGTAGACTTATTTTCTGTTTGATGGTAGACTTATTTTTTGTTCGATGGTAGACTTATTTTTCTTTTGATGGTAGACTTATTTTTTGTTTGAAGGTAGACTTATTTTTGTTCGATGGTAGACTTATTTCTGTTTGATGGTAGACTTATTTCTGTTTGATGGTAGACTTATGTTCTGTTTGATGGTAGACTTATTTTTGTTTGATGGTAGACTTATTTTTCTGTTTGATGGTAGACTTATTATTTGTTTGATGGTAGACTTATTTTTGTTTGTTGTTCGACGGTAGACTTATTTCCTGTTTAGGAATTTATAGTGGTGGTAGACTTATTTTCGTTTGATGGTAGACTTATTGTTGTTCGATGGTAGACTTATTTTTTGTTTGATGGTAGACTTATTTTTGTTTCATGGTAGACTTATTTTTGTTCGATGGTAGACTTATTTTTTGTTTGATGGTAGACTTATTTTCTGTTTGATGGTAGACTTATTTTATGTCTGATGGTAGACTTATTTTCTGTCTGATGGTAGACTTATTTTCTGTTTGATGGTAGACTTATTTTTGTTTGACGGTAGACTTATTTTCTGTTTGACGGTAGACTTATTTTCTGTCTGATGGTAGACTTATTTTCTGTTTGATGGTAGACTTATTTTCTGTTTGATGGTAGACTTTATTTTTGTTTGACGGTAGACTTATTTTCTGTTTGACGGTAGACTTATTTTCTGTTTGATGGTAGACTTTTTTCTGTTTGATGGTAGACTTATTTTCTGTTTGATGGTAGACTTATTATCTGTTTGATGGTAGACTTATTTTTGTTCGATGGTAGACTTATTTTCTGTTTGATGGTAGACTTATTTTCTGTTTGACGGTAGACTTATTTTCTGTTTGATGGTAGACTTATTTTTGTTTGATGGTAGACTTATTTTCTGTTTGATGGTAGACTTATTTTTTGTTTGATGGTAGACTTATTTTCTGTTTGATGGTAGACTTATTTTGGTTTGATGGTAGACTTATTTTCTGTTTGATGGTAGACTTATTTTCTGTTTGATGGTAGACTTATTTTTGTTTGATGGTAGACTTATTTTCTGTTTGATGGTAGACTTATTATCTGTTTGATGGTAGACTTATTTTTGTTCGATTGTAGACTTATTTTCTGTTTGATGGTAGACTTATTTTTGTTCGATGGTAGACTTATTTTCTATTTGATGATAGACTTATTTTCTGTTTGAAGGTAGACTTATTTTTGTTCGATGGTAGACTTATTTTCTATTTGATGGTAGACTTATGTTCTGTTTGATGGTAGACTTATTTTTGTTTGATGGTAGACTTATTTTCTGTTTGATGGTAGACTTATTATCTGTTTGATGGTAGACTTATTGTGTTCGATGGTAGACTTATTTTTGTTTGTTGTTCGATGGTAGACTTATTTCCTGTTTAGGAATTAATAGTGGTGGTAGACTTATTTTCGAACTTAGTGATGGTAGACCTATTTGTGATAGCGGTAGACTTATAGTACTTGGTGGTAGACTTATTTCCTGTTTAGGAATTTATAGTGGTGGTAGACTTATTTTCGTTTGATGGTAGACTTATTTTCGTTTGATGGTAGACTTATTGTTGTTCGATGGTAGACTTATTTTTTTGTTTGATGGTAGACTTATTTTCTGTTTGATGGTAGACTTATTTTGGTTTGATGGTAGACTTATTTTCTGTTTGATGGTAGACTTATTTCTGTTTGATGGTAGACTTATTTTGGTTTGATGGTAGACTTATTTTCTGTTTGATGGTATACTTATTTTTGTTCGATGGTAGACTTATTTTCTGTTTGATGGTAGACTTATTTTCTGTTTGACGGTAGACTTATTTTCTGTTTGATGGTAGACTTATTTTTGTTTGATGGTAGACTTATTTTCTGTTTGATGGTAGACTTATTTTTTGTTTGATGGTAGACTTATTTCTGTTTGATGGTAGACTTATTTTTGGTTTGATGGTAGACTTATTTTCTGTTTGATGGTAGACTTATTTCTGTTTGATGGTAGACTTATTTTTGTTTGATGGTAGACTTATTTTCTGTTTGATGGTAGACTTATTTCTGTTTGATGGTAGACTTATTTTTGTTCGATGTAGACTTATTTTCTGTTTGATGGTAGACTTATTTTTGTTCGATGGTAGACTTATTTTCTATTTGATGGTAGACTTATTTTCTGTTTGATGGTAGACTTATTTTTGTTCGATGGTAGACTTATTTTCTATTTGATGGTAGACTTATTTCTGTTTGATGGTAGACTTATTTTTGTTTGATGGTAGACTTATTTTTCTGTTTGATGGTAGACTTATTTCTGTTTGATGGTAGACTTATTGTTGTTCGATGGTAGACTTATTTTTGTTTGTTGTTCGATGGTAGACTTATTTCCTGTTTAGGAATTTATAGTGGTGGTAGACTTATTTTCGTTGTGATGGTAGACCTATTTGTGATGTAGACTTATTCTTTGTGGTAGACTTATTTCCTGTTTAGGAATTTATAGTGGTGGTAGACTTATTTTCGTTTGATGGTAGACTTATTTTCGTTTGATGGTAGACTTTTTTCTGTTCTGATGGTAGACTTATTTTCTGTTTGATGGTAGACTTATTTTCTGTTTGATGGTAGACTTATTTTTGTTTGATGGTAGACTTATTTTCTTTTGATGGTAGACTTATTTTCTGTTTGATGGTAGACTTTTTTCTGTTTGATGGTAGACTTATTTTCTGTTTGATGGTAGACTTATTTTCTGTTTGATGGTAGACTTATTTTTGTTTGATGGTAGACTTATTTTTCTGTTTGATGGTAGACTTATTTTCTGTTTGATGGTAGACTTATTTTTGTTTGATGGTAGACTTATTTTCTGTTTGATGGTAGACTTATTTTTGTTTGATGGTAGACTTATTTTTGTTTGATGGTAGACTTATTCTGTTTTGATAGTGACTTATTTTTGTTGATTTTAGACTTATTTTCTGTTTGATGGTAGACTTATTTTTGTGTTCGATGGTAGACTTATTTTCTATTTGATGGTAGACTTATTTTTGTTTGAAGGTAGACTTATTTTTGTTCGATGATGGACTTATTTCTGTTTTGATGGTAGACTTATTTCTGTTTGATGGTAGACTTATTTTTGTTTGATGGTAGACTTATTTTTGTTTGATGGTAGACTTATATTTGTTTGATGGTAGACTTATTTTGTTTGTTGTTCGATGGTAGACTTATTTCTTTTGTTAAGTGTGGTAGACTTATTTTCGTTTGATGGTAGACTTATTTTGTTCGATGGTAGACTTATTTTTTGTTTGATGGTAGACTTATTTTTGTTTGATGTAGACTTATTTTTGTTTGATGGTAGACTTATTTTTGTTTGATGGTAGACTTATTTTCTGTTTGATGGTAGACTTATTTTCTGTTTGATGGTAGACTTATTTTCTGTTTGATGGTAGACTTATTTTCTGTTTGATGGTAGACTTATTTTTGTTTGACGGTAGACTTATTTTCTGTTTGATGGTAGACTTATTTTCTGTTGATGGTAGACTTATTTTCTGTTTGATGGTAGACTTATTTTCTGTTTGATGGTAGACTTATTTTTGTTTGACGGTAGACTTATTTTCTGTTTGATGGTAGACTTATTTTCTGTTTGATGGTAGACTTTTTCTGTTTGATGGTAGACTTATTTCTGTTTGATGGTAGACTTATTTTCTGTTTGATGGTAGACTTATTTTTGTTTGATGGTAGACTTATTTTCTGTTTGATGGTAGACTTATTTTCTGTTTGACGGTAGACTTATTTTCTGTTTGATGGTAGACTTATTTTTGTTTGATGGTAGACTTATTTTCTGTTTGATGGTAGACTTATTTTTTGTTTGATGGTAGACTTATTTTCTGTTTGATGGTAGACTTATTTTGTTTGATGGTAGACTTATTTTCTGTTTGATGGTAGACTTATTTTCTGTTTGATGGTAGACTTATTTTTGTTTGATGGTAGACTTATTTTCTGTTTGATGGTAGACTTATTTTGTTTGATGGTAGACTTATTTTCTTTTGATGGTAGACTTATTTTTGTTTGATGGTAGACTTATTTTTGTTTGATGGTAGACTTATTTCTTTTTTGTTTGATGGTAGACTTATTTCTGTTTGATGGTAGACTTATTTTTTTTGATGGTAGACTTATTTTTGTTTTGATGGTAGACTTATTTTCTTTTGATGGTTAGACTTATTATTTGTTTGATGGTAGACTTATTGTTTGTTGTTCGATGGTAGACTTATTTCTGTTTAGGAATTTATGTGGTGGTAGACATTTTTCTGTTGATGGTAGACTTATTGTTGTTCGATGGTAGACTTATTTTTTGTTTGATGGTAGACTTATTTTTGTTTCATGGTAGACTTATTTTTGTTCGATGGTAGACTTATTTTTTGTTTGATGGTAGACTTATTTTCTGTTTGATGGTAGACTTATTTTATGTCTGATGGTAGACTTTTTTCTGTCTGATGGTAGACTTATTTTCTGTTTGATGGTAGACTTATTTTTGTTTGACGGTAGACTTATTTTCTGTTTGACGGTAGACTTATTTTCTGTCTGATGGTAGACTTATTTTCTGTTTGATGGTAGACTTATTTTCTGTTTGATGGTAGACTTATTTTTGTTTGACGGTAGACTTATTTTCTGTTTGACGGTAGACTTATTTTCTGTTTGATGGTAGACTTTTTTCTGTTTGATGGTAGACTTATTTTCTGTTTGATGGTAGACTTATTATCTGTTTGATGGTAGACTTATTTTTGTTCGATGGTAGACTTATTTTCTGTTTGATGGTAGACTTATTTTCTGTTTGAGGTAGACTTATTTTCTGTTTGATGGTAGACTTATTTTTGTTTGATGGTAGACTTATTTTCTGTTTGATGGTAGACTTATTTTTTGTTTGATGGTAGACTTATTTTCTGTTTGATGGTAAAGACTTATTTTGGTTTGATGTAGACTTATTTTCTGTTTGATGGTAGACTTATTTTCTGTTTGATGGTAGACTTATTTTGTTTGATGGTAGACTTATTTCTGTTTGATGGTAGACTTATTATCTGTTTGATGGTAGACTTATTTTTGTTCGATTGTAGACTTATTTTCTGTTTGATGGTAGACTTATTTTTGTTCGATGGTAGACTTATTTTCTATTTGATGATAGACTTATTTTCTGTTTGAAGGTAGACTTATTTTTGTTCGATGGTAGACTTATTTTCTATTTGATGGTAGACTTATGTTCTGTTTGATGGTAGACTTATTTTTGTTTGATGGTAGACTTATTTTCTGTTTGATGGTAGACTTATTATCTGTTTGATGGTAGACTTATTGTTGTTCGATGGTAGACTTATTTTTGTTTGTTGTTCGATGGTAGACTTATTTCCTGTTTAGGAATTAATAGTGGTGGTAGACTTATTTTCGAACTTAGTGATGGTAGACCTATTTGTGATAGCGGTAGACTTATAGTACTTGGTGGTAGACTTATTTCCTGTTTAGGAATTTATAGTGGTGGTAGACTTATTTTCGTTTGATGGTAGACTTATTTTCGTTTGATGGTAGACTTATTGTTCGATGGTAGACTTATTTTTTGTTTGAATGGTAGACTTATTTTCTGTTTGATGGTAGACTTATTTTGGTTTGATGGTAGACTTATTTTCTGTTTGATGGTAGACTTATTTTCTTTTGATGGTAGACTTATTTTTGTTTGATGGTAGACTTATTTTCTGTTTGATGGTAGACTTATTTTTGTTTGATGGTAGACTTATTTTCTGTTTGATGGTAGACTTTTATCTGTTGATGGTAGAACTTATTTTTGTTCGATTGTAGACTTATTTTCTGTTTGATGGTAGACTTATTTGTGTTCGATGGTAACTTTATTTTCTATTTGATGGTAGACTTATTTTTTGTTTGAAGGTAGACTTATTTTTGTTCGATGGTAGACTTATTTTCTGTTTGATGGTAGACTTATGTTCTGTTTGATGGTAGACTTATTTTTGTTTGATGGTAGACTTATTATTTGTTTGATGGTAGACTTATTTTTGTTTGTTGTTCGATGGTAGACTTATTTCCTGTTTAGGAATTTATAGTGGTGGTAGACTTATTTTCGTTTGATGGTAGACTTATTTGTTCGATGGTAGACTTATTTTGTTTGATGGTAGACTTATTTTTGTTTGATGGTAGACTTATTTTGTCGATGGTAGACTTATTTTTGTTTGATGGTAGACTTATTTTCTGTTTGATGGTAGACTTATTTTATGTCTGATGGTAGACTTATTTTCTATTTGATGGTGGATTTATTTTTGTTTGATGGTAGACTTATTTTTGTTTGATGGTAGACTTATTTTCTGTTTGATGGTAGACTTATTTTTGTTTGACGGTAGACTATATTTTCTGTTTGACGGTAGACTTATTTTCTGTCTGATGGTAGACTTATTTTCTGTTTGATGGTAGACTTATTTTCTGTTTGATGTAGACTTATTTTTGTTTGACGGTAACTTATTTTTCTGTTTGACGGTAGACTTATTTTCTGTTTGATGGTAGACTTTTTTTTCTGTTTGATGGTAGACTTATTTTCTGTTTGATGGTAGACTTATTTTCTGTTTGATGTATTTTTTTTGTTCGATGGTAGACTTATTTTCTGTTTGATGGTAGACTTATTTTCTGTTTGACGTAGACTTATTTTTCTGTTTGATGGTAGACTTATTTTTGTTTGATGGTAGACTTATTTTCTGTTTGATGGTAGACTTATTTTTTGTTTGATGGTAGACTTATTTTCTGTTTGATAGTAGACTTATTTTTGTTTGATGGTAGACTTATTTTCTGTTTGATGGTAGACTTATTTTTTGTTTGATGGTAAGACTTATTTCTATTTGATGGTGGACTTATTTTTGTTTGATGGTAGACTTATTTTCTGTTTGATGGTAGACTTATTTTTTGTTTGATGGTATACTTATTTTCTGTTTGATGGTAGACTTATTTTTGTTCGATATTAGACTTATTTTCTGTTTGATGGTAGACTTATTTTCTGTTTGACGGTAGACATATTTTCTGTTTGATGGTAGACTTATTTTATATTTGATGGTAGACTTATTTTTTGTTTGATGGTAGACTTATTTTTGTTTGACGGTAGACTTATTTTCTGCTTGATGGTAGACTTATTTTGGTTTGACGGTAGACTTATTTTCTGTTTGATGGTAGACTTATTTTCTGTTTGATGGTAGACTTATTTCTGTTCGATGGTAGACTTATTCTGTTTGATGGTAGACTTATGTCTGTTTGATGGTAGACTTATTTGTTTGATGGTAGACTTATTTTCTGTTTGATGGTAGACTTATTATTTGTTTGATGTAGACTTATTTTTGTTTGTTGTTCTATGTAGACTTATTTCCTGTTTAGGAATTTATAGTGGTGGTAGACTTATTTTCGTTGATGGTAGACTTATTGTTGTTCGATGGTAGACTTTTATTTTTGTTTGATGGTAGCTTATTTTTGTTTGATGGTAGACTTATTTTTGTTCGATGGTAGACTTATTTTTTGTTTGATGGTAGACTTATTTTCTGTTTGATGTAGACTTATTTTATGTCTGATGGTAGACTTATTTTCTGTCTGATGGTAGACTTATTTTCTGTTTGATGGTAGACTTTTTTGTTTGACGGTAGACTTATTTTCTGTTTGACGGTAGACTTATTTTCTGTCTGATGGTAGACTTATTTCTGTTTGATGGTAGACTTATTTTCTGTTTGATGTAGACTTATTTTTGTTTGACGGTAGACTTATTTTCTGTTTGACGGTAGACTTATTTTCTGTTTGATGGTAGACTTTTTTTCTGTTTGATGGTAGACTTATTTTCTGTTTGATGGTAGACTTTATTTCTGTTTGATGGTATACTTATTTTTGTTCTTGGTAGACTTATTTCTGTTTGATGGTAGACTTATTTCTGTTTGATGGTAGACTTATGTTCTGTTTGATGGTAGCTTATTTTTGTTTGATGGTAGACTTATTTTCTGTTTGATGGTAGACTATTATTTTTTTTGATGGTAGACTTATTTTTGTTTGTGTTCGCGTAGACTTATTCTGTAGGAATTTTATGAGGGTAGACTTATTTTCGTTTGATGGTAGACTTATTGTTGTTTCGATGGTAGACTTATTTTTGTTTGATGGTAGACTTATTTTTGTTTCATGGTAGACTTATTTTGTTCGATGGTAGACTTATTTTTTGTTTGATGGTAGACTTATTTTTGTTGANGTTTGATGGTAACTTATTTCTGTTTGATATGGTAACTTATTTTTGTTCGATATTAGACTTATTTTCTGTTTGATGGTAGACTTATTTTCTGTTTGCGTAGAACATATTTTCTGTTTGATGGTAGACTTATTTTATATTTGATGGTAGACTTATTTTTTTGTTTGATGGTAGACTTATTTTTGTTTGACGGTAGACTTATTTTTGCTTGATGGTAGACTTATTTTGGTTTGACGGTAGACTTATTTTCTGTTTGATGGTAGACTTATTTTCCGTTTGATGGTAGACTTATTTTCTGTTTGATGGTAGACTTATTGTTGTTTGACGGTAGACTTATTTTCTGTTTGATGGGAGACTTATTTTCTGTTTGATGGTAGACTTATTTTTGTTCGATGGTAACTTATTTTCTGTTTGACGGTAGACTTATTTTCTGTTTGATGGTAGACTTTTTTCTGTTTGATGGTAGACTTATTTCTGTTTGATGGTAGACTTATTTTCTGTTTGATGGTATACTTATTTTTGTTCGATGGTAGACTTATTTTCTGTTTGGTAGAACTTATTTTCTGTTTGACGGTAGACTTATTTTCTGTTTGATGGTAGACTTATTTTTGTTTGATGGTAGACTTATTTTCTGTTTGATGGTAGACTTATTTTTTTGTTTGATGGTAGACTTATTTTCTGTTTGATGGTAGACTTATTTTTGTTTTGATGGTAGACTTATTTTTGTTTGATGGTAGACTTATTTTTGTTTGATGGTAGACTTATTTTTCTATTTTGTGTGGATTATTTTTGTTTGATGGTAGACTTATTTTCTGTTTGATGGTAACTTATTTTTTGTTTGATGGTAGACTTATTTTCTGTTTGATGGTAGACTTATTTTTGTTCGATATTAGACTTATTTTCTGTTTGATGGTAGACTTATTTTCTGTTTGACGGTAGACATATTTTCTGTTTGATGGTAGACCTTATTTTATATTTGATGGTAGACTTATTTTTTGTTTGATGGTAGACTTATTTTTGTTTGACGGTAGACTTATTTTCTGCTTGATGGTAGACTTATTTTGGTTTGACGGTAGACTTATTTTCTGTTTGATGGTAGACTTATTTTCCGTTTGATGGTAGACTTATTTTCTGTTTGATGGTAGACTTATTGTTGTTTGACGGTAGACTTATTTTCTGTTTGATGGGAGACTTATTTTCTGTTTGATGGTAGACTTATTTTTGTTCGATGGTAGACTTATTTTCTGTTTGATGGTAGACTTTTTGTTGATTAGTTTATCAAATCTTCAACTAATCTGCTTTAAAGTACTTTTTTGGTCTTGAGATTGCACTTTCTGTTTGTTAGAGAAAATAAACTTTGAAAATTCTTAAAGAAACTGGTCTTATTGTTTGTCAGTCATCTTCAATTCCCATGGAAATGGATATCAAGCTCAAACATGATCCATATAAGCATGTACTTGAAGATATCCAGTCTTATAGAAGATTAGTTGGACGACTCATGTATTTAACTATCATTAGGCTTGACATTACTTTTGCAGTCAATAAGCTATGTTAGTTCACTTATGCTCCTAAAAAATCTCATCTCCAGCTTCTTACAAGGTTGTCCATTACTTGAAAAGTACTCTTGGTCTGGGATTGTTCTATTTTGTTGACAATACACTTTGAAAATCTCATCTGATTTGCTACTCAAAGCTTTCACTGATGTGGAGTGGGCTTCGTGTCCCGACACCACTCGACTCGACTTCTGGTTGTTGTATGTTTATTGGCAATTCTCTTATATGTTGAAAATTCAATAAGCAACAAAGTGCATCTCATTCTTCTGCTGAATCAAAATATCGAGCTATGGAATTGGCTCTTAGAGAGGTGGTTTTGCTGGTGAATTTACTTGAAGAATTTCAGGTTACAAAACCTCAACCCTGGGTCCTTTTTTCTGTGATTCTACTACTGCAATACACATTGCTAACAATATAGTCTTTCATGTGCATACCAAACATATGGAGCTTGATTGTCACATTGTTCGTGACAAGATAGTGGGTGGTTTGATCAAAACTTTCCATGTTCGTCTTGATGCTTAGATTGACGATGTCTTCACCAAACCTCTACTTCCAAGATATTTTCATCCTCTTATAGGCAAGATGGCTCTCAAATATATATACTTACTATCTTGAGGGATGGTATTAGAATTTAGAACATAATATATAACCTGTTTCCAGTTTATATTGTTGCATATTATTCGGTTTGCATTGGTGTTCTTAACCGAAAGATAATTAGCTCATGCATAAGAGTATGTATTGAAAATGTATCACTATCAAGAAATTCACTTTCTTAAATTTCATCTTCTTCTTCGTTCTCCTCTTCTAACATTAATAAAAGATTAATTGTCTAATTGCCATGGTTTGAAAATCATTTTGTCCCAATGCCACCTCTACCATATTTTAAGTCTCATTAACCTCCATTTTAATATAAACTCTAATTTACCCTTTGACTTTAATTAAAAATAATTTTCCAATTTGTTTTTCAAATTCATTAAATAATAGAAAATAACTTGTTTACAAAAAATAAAAATAGAGATGGGTTCTAGAATATATTGAATATTTGTTTGTAGAATATAGTAAATAAGGAAATATAATAGAGAGATTTTGAAAAATGCTATTTTCAGGATGCCACAGCCAATTACACTTTCACAAAAATGCCACAGCCAATTACACTTTCACAAAAATGCCACAACCTTTTTTTATATTCTCATATTACCCTTAATGATAAAATAAGAGTTTTTTCTCTCGCGCTCATTTTTTTTCCATTCTATTTTTTTTCTCTCTCTTGTTCATCATCTCTCTCTACAAATCTTCTCTTTCTCTCTCAGATCTGTTCATCTCTCTCCCAAAATCTCTACATCGATATTTGATTTCTCCATCTATGACATCTGATCTTTGATTTCTCCACATCAGATCTCTATTTCTCCATCTTCGTTCTCGATCTCAGATTGAGATCTCGTTGTTATAAAATCGAGGAATTGAATCAGATCCGATCTTGTATCATCTCTACGAGATCTTATCTCTTTCTCTCTATAAAATTCGAAAAGAAATTTTGGTGAAAAAACATGAATATGAAATTAGATCTCATGGATTTGAAAAGAAGAAGAAGAAGAAGAATATTTTCAGAAAAATACATATGTAAACCTAAACGCAACACACAAAAACGTTTTTAAATTTTTAGGTTTGGGTTAACTATTTTAATTTAGGGTATAGTTTTTGGGGTAGGGTTAAGGTTTAACATCTTTATTTACATTGTAACTCTCTCACAGATCTCCTAAGAAATGTTTATAAGCTGTACAGAAACCATAAAAAACTATACAAAACGTTTATAAACCTTACAAAAAAATATTTATAAACTTTACAAAACGTTTATAAACTTTACAAAACGTTTATAAACCATACAAACGTTTATAAACTTACAAAAAAGTTTAATTTTTTTTGTAAAATTTCATATGCAGACCTAGACGTAAAAACAAAAGCATTTTAAATTTTTTTGGTTAGGGTTAACTATTTTATATTTAGGGTATAGTTTTTTTTTTTGGGTGTATAGTTGGAGTTTAACGTTTTTATTTACATTAGAAAACCATAAAATAGTGTTTATAAACCTTACAAAACATTTATAAACCTTACAAAACATATATAACCTTACAAAACGTTTGGTTTACAAAACGTTTATAAACCTTACAAA